>OX465095.1:41927806-42332741 GCA_949987625.1 Chalcis sispes | reverse complement strand
CAAGTGCGGTGCTGATCGTGAAGGGATGAGGACAGCCGGATCGTGATCTCGGGTACAATTGACTGCTCAGCTGCAAATATTGCTCCTCAGACTTTCGCTCTGGCCGTCCTCAGCGCGGTTTTGCCCAATATCACAACGGATAATATGCTATCTACCGATTTGATCTCGCGAGCGAAAATAAGAGACGGTTTGAGGAGGTGTCTATTCTCTATTAGTTACGCTCTCCAGCAGTCACCTTGTATCGCAAGTCTTGTCAGCGCAACAAAAAATTACTGCTTTTAGTATACGAGATCTCATTAACCTATTCTTGACAATGGTTCTATCTTGGCAAATTCTAAAATTTTTATTAATGAATATTTAAACAAGGCAAAATATAATGAATTTAAACAAATAAAAATCTCAGCCAAAAAGCTCGGTTTAAAGTATGTTTGGCATCGTCAAGGTAGATTTCTTGTCAGAAAGGTGGATGGAGACAGAGCCTATTGCGTTTCCTCTGTATCTGAATTGCTTACACTATTCTCATCATCCATTGCACGTGATTCTAGTGTACCAACAAATAAAGTTAATATTAATAATAATATTGATACATGCGTTACAGTTGACAGTATTCCAGAGGGCGTAAATAATGCAGCAGATACCGACATCAATAGTAATAATAATCTAAGTGAAATTGAAAATAAAACTGTTAAAATTAAAAATGCTAAAAAGAAAAATAACAAAGCTGAAACTAAAGATAAAGATAATAAAAATGAAGTTTGACTGGACAATGGTACTGCTGTAGAGCACCAGAGAGTCAAAGGGGAACTGCGAGCGGGCTTTCTGAACGTAAACTCACTAAGAGCGCATATTGAGCAAGTTCGTCAATTTCTGATGGACAATGACTCTTATGACCTTTTCGGTGTGGCTGAGACCTGGCTGGATTCGAACGTGCCGGATGACGTCATTCACATCAAGGGTTTTAATTTATTTAGACAAGATCGCAATACCAGTGGAGGAAGAGTTGCTCTTTATGTCAGAAATCATCATAAGTGTGAAATCTTTTCTTCTTCAGAAACTAAACAAAAGGGCAAACCCGGTATCCCAGAATACATGTTTTGCAATGTTAGATACGATGATTCACCTCCAGTATTTGTGGCCGTCATTTACAGACCACCTAAAATTGCGTTCCAAAAAAATGATAACTTCTTAACCAATTTACGTATTTCCTGTTTTGACTATAGTCATAAAATCATAATGGGTGATCTGAATGCCGATCTTCTTCGAGAGAGTGAAGACGCTAAATTTGTACGCAAATTGGCGGCTGAACTCTCTTTGCGACTAATCCAGCATGGTCCAACGCACATCACACCCACGTCTCGCACCTGGATTGACGTACTTTACGTAGATGACAATGACAGCGTCACTGATAGTCTCAACATACTGGCACCATTTCACAGTAGGCATAATATAATCACAGTCGCCATTTCCTACAATAGTTATCAGCCAATTCATAATTCATATACATACCGAGATTTTAAAAACATATCAACAAATGCACTAACTTCATTCTTAGCTTGCTGTGACTGGTCGTCGTTCACGGATGAGATTCTTGACATAGACAGATCGGTGAGCCATCTCTGTGCCAACCTAATGGCGGCAATAGATGATCTTGCTCCCATTAAAATAATCTCAATAAAAAAGGGACGACCACCATAAGTTGATGCAGATTTGGCTCACTTATACAGAAAACGTGACGCTCTATACCGACGGTATAAAAGTATGAACAATAGGTCACTACTTAATGAATTTCATGACATGCGAAGACTTACAGACGAACTTACAGAGGATGCGAGAACAGCGTTATACCATAACAGATTGTTTGATGCTCTTGCTAACAACAATGCCTGGCGTGAGCTTCGTAGTCTGAGGCTTATACCTAAACATGAGGAGGAGTTGAGTGGCTTCTCACCCGATGACCTTAATAAGCATTTTGTTAATGTGTCAGTATCTCCCTAAGATGACAAGGTGGAGCGTGGGGATATCATTGAAAAGTCAGTTGCAGAGGGCTTTTCTTTTAAGCAAGTCAATATTAACGACGTTATTCTCGCGATCTCTCACTTCTCGTCACAGGCGCGGGGGACTGACGGCATTCCATTGAGTGTTGTTGTTGACGCACTACCGGTCATCGGTAATTTTCTGGTGCGGCTGTTTAATCTCTCCTTTACTAGTGGCAGCTTTCCCAGCGTCTGGAAGAAAGCGCATGTCATTCCATTGAAAAAATGTAAAGCGCCATCTTCAACGTCAGATTTCAGACCAATCACGATCTTATGTGCTCTTTCTAAGGTGCTGGAGAAGCTAGCCTATGAGCAATTGCAGGAGTATCTGACAGCGTCTCGCATTCTCGATTGCTTCCAGACTGGTTTTAGACCCTTTCACTCCACACAAACCGCCTTACTCAAACTTACAGATGATATACGACGTGGTATTGACAAAAAAATGATGACGCTACTATTGGTGTTTGACTTTAGTAAAGCTTTTTATACGATAAGTCCTGTGCGGTTACTAAAACAATTGCGGACTATGGGGATTTCCAGGACAGCTCTCAAGTGGATTAATTCTTATCTTTCTGATAGATTGCAGTCAACTGTAACTTCTTCGGCCGGTAACTCTGATTGGCTGAGTAGAAATCTTGGCGTGCCACAGGGATCTGTCCTGGGACCACTTTTGTTCTGTCAATACATTAATGACTTACGTAACGTACTTGACTCAAGAAGCGTTCAGCATATTCTGTATGCTAATGACCTACAAATTTATACGCAATTTCCTATTGAGTGTCTGAATCACGGCAAGGAGGCGATTCAGCGAGCCGCTAAAGCAGTGTCGGACTGTGCTGCGGATGCATCTCTGAGGCTCAACACTAATAAAACTAAGGCTATTTATTTTGGTTGTCGAAAATTTGTGAAAGAACTCTATGAAGAGCTAGCCTTTACTGATCTTGGAGATGACGTCTGCATCCCTCTCTCTGACACTGTTACCAGTCTTGGGATGGTTCTAGACTCCAAGCTTTCGTGGAAACCCCACGTAGATCTTATTACAAAAAGATTTAATAGAGTCATTTAATGTCTTCGCTTTTTTTGGCCTTATACTAGGTTGTTCAAAAAGTTTTGAAAGCGGAAATGAAGATACTTATTTTTGTTGGTGAAATCACTTTTATTGCTGAGTATAATCTCCCATAAGTTCAATACACTTAGTCCAACGGTCTTCGAACTTGTTTATCCCATCATGGAAGTGACTTTCTGCAAGGCCTGCAAAATACTCCTCTACGACGGCTATAACCTCTTCGTTTGATGAAAAATGCTTCCCACGAAGGAATTTCTTGAGGTGTGGAAGCAGCCAGAAGTCAGAGGGAGCTAAATCAGGCGAATAAGGTGGATGCTGCAACAATTCGTACTTTAATTCGGTTATTTTAGTGACGGTTTTTTGAGCTGTGTGAGCGGGTGCATTGTCTTGATGAAAAATGATTTTTTTCTTGTGCAAACCGGGTCATTTTTCACTAATTTTTTCATCTAATTGGTCCAAAAGGTTACAATAATATTCAGAATTTATTGTTTTGTCAGTTTGGAGATAATCCACCAACAAAATCCCTTTTGCGTCCCAAAAAACTGACGCTAACACCTTCTTTGCCGATTTCTGGACACGAACTCGCTTCTGTGCCGAAGTGCCTGGTTGACACCACTCTTTAGCCTCTTGTTTTGATTCAGGGTCATGATGGTAGACCCAAGTCTCATCCATAGTGATGAATCGACGCAAAAAATCCTTTTTATCCTTTCGAAAACGCTCCAAATGTTGCTCAGTAAGTCGCATTCGAACGTGTTTTTGTTCCATTGTGAGCGAATGCGGCACCCATTGTGCACAGAGCTTTCTGAAACCCAAAACTTCATTTAAAATATGACTTACACTGCCTAATGAGATGTCTAGGGCCTCTGCTAAATCTCTCTCGGTCAATCGACGATTTTCCAAAACCATATCCTGTACTTTTGCTATGAATGCTGGTGTTGATGCACTTTTTGGACGTCCTGAGCGTGGATCGTCTTCAACGCTTTTTTGACCACGTCTTAACTCTAAAACCCATCGATGCACCGTTGGAAATGAAGAAGCAGATTCCTTCAACACTTTCACTATTTTTGTATGAATTTCCGTTGCTGATAAACCTTCCAAAACAAAGAATTTTATCACTGCACGATATTCGGTTTTTTTCATTGTAAAAAAAATACACTGACACGTCAACTTCAAATGGCTTGTAAACAAACAATGAATTGACAGAGTGGAATGAAACTTTAGGTATGTTTATATGAAAGATAAAATATTAAAATGGCGTAAAAATTTTGGTTCTTCTACTGCTCTATAGATATCGCTTTCAAAACTTTTTGAACAACCTAGTACATCCCAAGAGTTGCGTAAGAGACTCGCCGAGGCACTGCTTCTTCCTCATTTGGACTATTGTTCGGTGGTCTTGCTGGACGCTTCTCAAGAACAGAAGAAACAACTCCAGATGTTACAGAACTCCTGTGTTCGATATGTGAAGGGTCTTAAGAGGGATGACCATGTCTTTCCTCACAGAGTTTCTCTGGGTTGGCTATGCACTGATATGAGGAGACAGTATTTTCTGGCGGTACTTATGTACAAAATCGTGCGTATGCATGTACCAGACTATTTGGAGGGTCTCTCCTCTAAATATGTGCCCAGAAATTCTCTCAGGGGAGAGACAAAAGAACTTAATGTCCCCTTGATGCGCACCAAGACTGGTAAACAATCGTTCCATGTTCAAGGTGCGCATCTATGGAACTCCCTACCTACTGAGTTACGCAATTTTTCTTCGCTCGGTGGGTTTAAAAAAGCAGTTAAGAGGCACCTCCTCGAACTCGAATAGCGTTGGTAAAATTGTTATATTTTGTGTTAAGGGGGGAAATTACAGTAAAACTTTCAATTTTTCAAAAAAAATTTTTTTCGCCTAAAAGGTGCTTTAGGGTCTTAAAAATAATATACCAAATGATGGAACACGGCAAAAGTGTCCAAGTGCCCAAATTTTTCATTCTGCGGTAACGCCACTCAGGTATGCTCTCAGTACTTAAAACTTTAAACGCGTTTTTCTCGAAACCACTTTTTTTGAGCTCGCCGAAGACATAACTCAAGAAAATCTTTACCGATCGACTTAAAATTTTGACAGTAGCTTCGAAATATCTTTCTCCACGGAGCTACGTAGGATTTTTTATTTTATATGGCTTAGTTTTTTTTATCAAAGATTTGATAGCGTTTTTTTTTGTTAAAAATTTAACTTTATTTTCAAACATGCACCATTTTGTGAAAAATCAATACATTAAAAAATTCCTACGTAGCTCGCTAGCTGTTGTTATATGAAAACTAAAAAATTTTGGTTTTCTCTTCCAGGTCAAAAATTAAGGAGTCTACGTCTTCGGCCATTGACACGCTTTCAAAAATAGGCGCCTTGGGGCATATACTGCGCAGCCGCCATTTTTAAATATTTATTATTGAAAAAATCACATTTTGTACTTTTTTAGTATCGCTATAAAACCTATTTTACAGATTTTTGACTGATACTTTTATTCAGCCAAAATTAATTCCCGAAAATATGCCTATTTTTTTGTGTGCTACTGTGATTTCCCCCCTTAATTTATTTATTTAGTACTGTATTGTCCCTTTTACACCTTTTTAATAGTATGAATGTATTTAAGGGGTGTATGAGTAAAGAGTACCTGCGTTGAGTGAATGGATTATTTTGTTTTATTTAATGACTTTGTAACGGGGTAAATTTATTCACACCCGCTAACAACGCAGGACCTTCCTCTGGTCCTGCTTTTCTTGTTTTGTGTGTGTGGGGGCCTTGCCTAAGGCCCCGCGGCTGGTGCTGCTCCCACCGGGCTAGGCTGCTCAGTATGTGTGCCAACAATCGGTTGGCACACCCGCGGAGGCGGCGGTATTCGGGATAGGGACGCTGTAGGGAAATAAAATAAGAACGCACCGACTCAGTGCTAAAATGCGGATTTAATAAATAAAAACAAGCAAAACTATACAAAAATTGATAAATCATAGCGGAGAGGTCTTTTATCGCGAAGAGCAATTAGTATTGCCTCATGCGCAATACTAATTCTCGAGGTGCGCACTGCGCATGCGCACCCTTTTCGCTTCACGCGGCTGTACACACACGTGTAGTCTATGGACGGCAGATATAGAGAGAGCAGTTCCCCCTCTATACTGCCGTAGTTCGTGACTGCTCGAGTAAGAGCGTCTCTTACTCTCACTCGATGCTGTAGTCTATGGTTGAGCGAGAGAGCTGGTTCCTCTCGCTCAACTGCGTGCTCGCAGGTTGTACGAGTATGAGTGGCTTTCTCTTTCTCGTACGCCTATTCTATGATAGTGCGAAAGAGAGATCGATCCTCTCACTCGCACTTGCACGGCCTAATCGAGTTTGAGTTACGCGGTCTCGCGCGTAACCCTGTTATATCTATATATGCCTGACGCGATCGCACACGCGTCAGGAAAATTAAATATAATTACTCGCGGACTAACTTATACGATTAAGTGGCCACTTACTTTTACAATCTTTGATCGCGGAATCGCTCTCGATTGCTGTTGCGTAGACTCGTCGGAAAATCTTCGAAAAAATACTCTATTGCTCGCTGTCTTTCAAAACACGTGCGGCGCGTGAAAAAGGCGGAACGAGAAACAGGCTTGAGGGAAGGGCTCCTCTTTCCCCTCTCGCCTATCAGTTTTCCCGCGTAGCGCTATCGATTCTTGATCGATAGCGCCGCGTTTCGGTACGCCGCGGCTTTTCCCGCGTCAAGCCATCGATCGCTTGATCGATGGAGCCGCGTATCGTCGCGCCGCGAACTCTCTTTCTATCGCCTATGGCAGGTGGCTTAGCCTCTATAAGCCACCTGTCACAACTTATATATCTTATTTTAATGATCTACGACTGAATTTTATTGTAATTGATTCTATTATATTGTATTCTATCATATTGTATTTTATTGACTTTGACTAATAGATGTAACACCAAATTATTTATTTTATTCGTATTGAACTGTGATATTACTATTACTGAAGTTGACCTACTGTATTATACATACCAGTATCATTCTAGTTTTAAGTAAGACTGTGATATCACCAAGTGCAATATTTGTTTTGTTTTGTTTTATATTTTATTCTATCTTTTAAATATTATATTGTATCTTCTATTAACATGTATTAATTTTGTATGTAAATACGAATAAACGCATATCTATCTATATATCTATCTCTGTCTTTCTCTGTAACTCTCTCTGTTTCTCTCTCTGCCTCTCACTCTCTCTGTCTCTCTGCCTCTCACTCTGTTTCTCTTTGTCTGTGTCTCTCTCTGTCCCTCTCTCTGACTCTCTCTCTGTCTCTCTCTCTCTGTGTCTCTCTGTCTCTCTCTGTATCTCTCTGTCCCTCTCTCTGACCCTCTCTCTGTCTCTCTCTCTCTGTGTCTGTCTCTCTCTGTGTCTCTCTCTGTCTCTGTCTCTGTCTCTCTCTGTCTCTTTCTCTGTCTCTCTCTCTGTCTCTCTCTGTCTGTCTGTCTCTTCCTGTCTCTCTCTGTCTTTCTCTCGCACTGTCTGTGTCTCTCTGTCTCTTTCTGTCTCTCTCTCGCTGTCTGTCTCTGTCTCTGTCTCTCTCTATCTCTCTATGTCTCTCTGTCACTCGTTCTCTCTCTGTCTCTCTCTGTCTCTGCCTTTCTGTCTGTCTCATTCTGTCTCTCTCTCTCTGTCACTCTGTTTCTCTCTGTCTGTCATTCTGTCTCTCTCTGTCTCTATGTCTCTCCCTGTCTCTCTTTCTGTCTGTCTTTCACTGTCTCTCTCTGTCTCTCTCTCTGTCACTCACTCTCTCTTTGTCTCTCTGTCTGTCTGACAGTCTCTCTGTTTCTCCCTCTGTCACACTCAGCTTCTCTCTGTCACACTCAGCTTCTCTCTGTCTCACTCAGCTTCTCTCTGTCACACTCAGCTTCTCTCTGTCTCACTCTCTATCTCTCTCCCTTTCTGTTTCACTCTATCTCTTTCTGTGTCTCTCTCTCCCTGCCTCTCCCTGTCTCTCTCTGTCTCTCTGTTTATCTGTCTTTCTCTGCCTCTCTATGTCTTTCTCGGCCTCTCTCTGTCTCTCTCGCTCATTCTCTTTCTGTCTCTCTGTCTCTCTGTCACTCTATCTCTCTGCCTCACTCTCTTTAACACTCTCTTTCTCTCTCTCTCTGCCTTTCTGTCTGTGTCTCTTTCTCTCTTTGTCTCTCTCTGTCTCTCTGTCTCTCTCTGTCTCAATGTCCCTCTGTCTCTCTCTTTCTATCTGTCTCTCTCTATCTCTTGCTGTCTGTCACTCTCTGTTTTTCTCTGTCTCTCTTTGTCTCCCTCTGTCTCTCTTTGTCTCTCTCTGTCTCTCTTTCTGGTGAGTAAATCTTATACTTGAATTTTCGCTCCTTTTTACGCACTCTTTTCTGCTGTTTTCTGCCTTTGGGCGTTTTTCTGTTGTAGACTTTTGCATGCTCCACACTGCAATCTACTGTTTTATTTATTATTGCACTGCTGATTGCTGTCTACAGACTGTTTATCTTAATTCTTTCTACTGCCGTGGTTTTGAGGTTAGCTTGATAGCAACAAATTTTTGGCGCGCACATAAGGAACAACTCCATACCAGTCCTACCATCTATTATCTTAATTTGAACATTTTACCTACACATTTAGCTGATAAGGAAGCTGCCTGTCTTACACCTTAGATAACACCGCTTTATTTGTTTTCTCAAACTAGTTAATTAGCGACACTTAGCGCATTTACCGACTTTTGTATTTCTGCGGTAATTCTTGTTTTATTTTTATTTTTATCTTTTACAGTGCCTTGTTATAAATTACTTTTGTTATTGCTTGTTAATCTATAATTGCTTTATTTTAGTTGTTATTAGTTTGCGTTTTCAATTAAATTCATTACATTTAATTAATTAATTTAATTAAATTATATTAGCTTATCAATTTTATTCTATCTTTATATTTATATTTACCTTTATTTTTTATATTTATTTTATATTTTTTATTTATTTTTATATTTACTTTATATTTTTGTTTATTTTTTTGTTTATATATTTATAAGTCAAAATTACGTTTTATCTTATATTTATACTTCGCAATGCCGTCGAAATGCGCAACATGTCTTAGGGATTTTACGGCCGCATCTAAACCTCAGCAATGTTCTAAATGTGGAAACCTCGTCCATTCTACTTGTGTAAAATTACTAAAAATAAGAGATGATACCGGCGCTGTCATTAAGGTTTGCAACCCTTATCTAGCGGATGCAAATTCTATGAGTGAGCGATCTAGGACTAGCTCTTTTGGCTCTACTTCCAGCACCACCAATCCTGGAACTCCAATACATACATTGTCTCGTCCTTCTACCCCCTCTACTGCAACTACTGCAACGCAGCAAACACAAGATCTACTCTCAGTTTTAGTATCCAAGATGGACAAACTTGAGCAGCTCGACACTATGACTTCACAGATAAACTCGATGGCTTTGACTGTTGCAGCTCTAGAATCGAAGATGGAGAACATCACTTCCACTCTTTCTCAACGTATTGATTCTAACGACCTCAGGATTACAAAACTACAACAGGATCAACAGCTATTGGTTGAAAAAGTGGATGCTCTCTCAAGTGGTATATTATTAAGAGCAACACACCTGGTGATGTAAGCTCTACTGCTATCTCCGACTTAGATCGAGCTAACAATGCCCTAGCGAAGAAGCTAAATGAGCTTTCTCATCAGCAACACAGGTTGGAGCACTCGGCTGATGTTGTCTTGACTGGTCTGGTTCCTCGCGAGTTTATAAACATCAAAGAAGCTGTGGGAGCTGTTTTTTCTGCGCTTGATCCGACTATTACTGCCGAGGACATTATGTCTATTAGACAGCTGCGAGCACAGAACACAGCTACTACTTCATCCACTGGATCGACATCTGAATCTTCTCGACCAGCGAACATGCATTTTCCACTTTTGGTAACTCTGAAGAGTGCTGCTCTAGCTCGTAGTGCAATAGCTTCCAAAATTCGTGCAAAAAAGCTGCATACAGAGCAAATTGCTTCATCACTCTCATCCTTTATGCAACCATTAGTCACTATTACTCCGGCGCTTATCAACCTAAACGAGTTTCTCCCACCAGCTCTTTACCGGCTTGAAGTGCGCCTTCTGGAAAAGTCAAGGGACAAGAGGCTAAATTTCTCCATCTTTGTAAGGAATGGACGTGTCTTTGCTCGTCGTAAGATGAGAGGCCTCTCTGTGCCAATTGATACTGAAGAAGATGTTGTAAATTTTTTAAGTATGATTGTGCCTACTACCGCCGTGACTCAACCTGCAACGTCTAGCTAGACAACCCACGCGCCACTACTGTACAGGTATGCTCTCTCTCTCTTCATCTACTTCTGTCCCTCCCTCTCTTCATACTTTATCTCCTCTCTCTATTCCTCCTTATGGTTCGAGGCATTGTCCCAGTGAGGATGCTCTTCGAGTCTGCCATTTCAATGCCAACTCGATTCGAGCGTACATTGAGCTGGTCAGGCTCTTTTTGGCTTCTCGCCCTTATTTTCACGTAATTGCTGTAACTGAGACTAAACTTGGTCCGATTGTTGATGACTCTTTGGTATTACTTGAGGATTTCACGTTGTACCGTTGTGATCTTAACACTAGAGGTGGTGGTGTTGCGCTTTATATACATAATACACTTTCATCTACATTTTTATGTTCCTCGACGCATGTCTGGACCGCTCGGCCTGGACTACCTGAATACTCTTTTTGCGAGGCTAGATCGTCGACTGCTCCTGCCATTTTCGTGGGAGTGGTCTATCGACCCCCACACGCTCCATTTTTAGCAAATAGTGATTTTATTCCCACACTCACCTCTGTTATACACAATTATAGCACTAAAATATTGCTTGGCGATTTCAACACCGATCTCTCTGTTCATAGCGATGATGCTAATTTCCTGATGAACTTATTCAATGAGAACTCGCTATACTGTGTACCTTACGGGAATACACATCATACTGCTACATCAGATACCTGGCTTGATTAATGCATTGTGGATGCCAACGATGTTGTCCTTGATTACTGGAAGACGGTTTCACCATTCATTAACGGACATGACTTAATTGCTGCAACTGTACGTTTCTCTCTCACTAAACCACAACTACAAAATTTTACCTTTCGCGACTTTAACTCAACGGACACTACTACTTTACTGACGTACTTACGCACAAACGTCTGCTCTATTTGTGCTGGTGCTGCTCCTTTGGAAGATCGCTTAACTTGCCTTTATTCACATCTTAATGACACAATTGCATTATTCGTGCCTACTAAAACCGTCCGTCAGAGGAGCACCCACCGGCCCTGGTACAATCCTGAAATATATAGACTACTAGATGACAGAGACAGACTTTACAGACGTTTTAAACGCTCTCGACTATTGTCAGACCTTTATAAATACAGGACGGCTCGTGATGCTGTTTTTCGCCTGATTACATCAGCTAAACAACGCTACTATTATGACAGACTGTCTCATATCTCGGACTCAAGAGCCCTTTGGAAGGAGCTTTGCCATCTTGGTATTTGTGCGCTGGCTACAGCGTCTCATCAGCCTTTTTCTGCTTCTGAACTGAATAAATACTGTGCGAATGTGGCCCATGATCCAAATGCTCTTTCAATCGATGAATTTGTTTCTTCTCTCAGCTCCGAACTTACCTATAAACCACTATTTAGTTTCAGCCCTGTTACCCTTGCCGAAGTACGCAGCGCAACCTCTTATTCTGCGTCCCAAGCTAGAGGATTTGATGGCGTCCCACAAGCGTTCATCATTGACACCTTCCCCGTACTTGGACCTACTATATGCAGTATCATAAACGATTCACTCAAGGACTCTATTTTTCCATCTATCTGGAAAAATTCTCTTATAATTCCGCTGAACAAGACTGCGTCGCTTAAAGATATGAGTGACATTCGTCCTATCTTGTTGCTGTCGTTTCTCTCGAAAATTCTTGAGCGCGTCGTCCACCAACAGCACTACAACTATTTGGAAACCAGAAACTTGTTTGATCCTTTTCAAACTGGTTTTCGAAAGGAACACAACACTCAGACGGCACTTCTTAAATTGACAGATAATGTAAGGGCAGGAATGGATAAGCGCTGTGTTACTTTGCTACTCATGTTTGATTTCAGCAAAGCCTTCGATAAAGTCTGCCATGTTAAATTGCTGCGTAAGCTACTTTCTCTGGACGTTTCGCCAGATGTTGTCAGATGGTTTGCCTCCTACCTGTCAGGTAGGAAACAGGCAGTATCTCTCTCTGTTTCTCTCAGGCTCTTTCACTGTCTCTCTATCTCTCTGTCTCTCTGTGTCTCACTTTCTGTCTGTCTCTCTCTGTGTCTCTACCTCTTTGTCTTTTTCTGTCTTTCTTTCTAACTCTTTGTCTCTTTCTGTATCGCTGTCTCTCTGGGTCTCTCTCTCTCTGTTCCTTTTTCTATCTGTCTCTCAGTGTCTCTCTGCCTCCTTCACTCTCTGTCACTCTCACTCTGTCTCTCTATCTCCCTAGTTTTCTGTCACTCTCTCTGCCTCTTTTTCTCTCTGTCTCTCTCTCTGTGTGTCTTTCTATATTTCTCTCTGTCTCTCTCTGTCTTCTTCTGCCTCTCTCTTTGTCTCACTCCCTGTCTCTCTCTGTCTCTTTCAATCTCTCTCGCTCTGTTTTTCTTGCTGTCTGTCGCTTTGTCTCTTGCTGTCTTTCTCTCTCATCTCTTTGTCTCTCTCTATCTGTCACTCTCTGTATCTTTTTCTCTGTCTCTCTCTGTGTCTCTCTTTATCAGTCTTTCTCTGTCTCTATCTGTCTCTGTCTATCTGTCTATCTGTCTCTCTGTCTCTCTTTCTGCACCTCTCTGTCTCTCTCCCTTATTTTCTTTCTGTCTCTCTGTCTCTCTGTTGCTCTCTCTGTCTCCCTCTGCCTCTCTGTTGCTCTCTCTGTCTCCCTCTGTCTCTCTCTGTCTCTCTCTCTCTCCTCTATCTCTCTCTCTTCTTCTCCCTCTCCCTCTTCCTCTTCCTCTTTCTCTCCCTCTTCCTCTTCTTCACCCTTTTTTTCTTCCTCTCCCTCTCCCTCTCCTTCTCCTTCTCCCTCTCCCTCTCCTTCTCCCTCTCCCTCTCCTTCTCCCTCTCGCTCTCTCTCTCCCCTTTTCTCGATGAGTTGGTGAATTAGCTTGGTGCTGTGCTGGGACACGGTCGGCTCGTGGTGATCCGGATCAGGCTCTGCCTGCTGTGGTCTTACGATGTTCTTCGATCCGTGGCGTAGTCGGCTCGTTTGGATCCAGCAACGTACTCCAAGTTTCTAACTTCTTGTCGTCAGTCCGTGCGAATGGCGGTGTCGATGCTTCTCGGCTGATGACGGTTGACGCAGCGTACTTTGCGCAAAATTTTGATATTACACAAAAAAAAGAATGAAATTTTAACTGCAATATAAATACTTTTAGCAATCAATTGAAAATTATTTGTTATACATTCTGTCAAAAAACTACCGGGAATTGTCGATTTAGATCTGGCGGGGCAATTTAGGCAGGTAAAATTTTTTTTCTAGGTTGGTACAACTGTCCTGAATGACTATGCCGAGTTTGAGCGGAATCTGTTAACGAGTGTGTTTACAGTAGCTGGTTAAGTCAGTCGATGTCAATAGTGCGTGCCGATTTTTTACAATGGGTGATCACGTTGAACAAAGAATTTGTCTAAAATTTTGTGTTGCGAATGAAATTTTGTGTGCCGATGCATTGAAAATGTTGCAAAAGGCTTTTGGTGATAAAGTACTATCGAAAACCCGTGCGTATGAATGGTACAAAATCTTCAAGGAGGGTCGTGAAGTCGAAGACTTGCCTCGTTCCGGACGCCCATCGACGGCTTTGATCGCAGATAACGTCAAAAAAATTAAAGAAATGGTGCTTGAAAATCGTCATACCAGCTTGAGAAAGATAGCACATAAACTTGAGATATCCCACGAGTCCACAGGTACGATTTTAATTGATATTTTGGGCGAACAACTCGTGGATTTTGCACGACGATAACGCGCCGTCTCACCGAGCTACGATTGTGACCGACTTTCTCGCCAAAAACTCAACGAACACGCTTAAACAACCACCGTATTCGCCGGATTTGGCTCCCTGTGACTTCTTCCTCTTCCCAAAACTTAAATTGTCGCTCCGTGGCACCCGTTTTTAGTCGATTGAAGCCATAAAACCAAATTCGGCGCGCGAGCTGAAGGCCACTGACTTAACCAGCTACTGTAAACACACTCATTGACAGATTCCGCTCAAACTTGGCATAGTCATTAAGGACAGCTGTACCAACCTGGAAAAAAAAATTTTACCTGCCTAAATTGCCCCGTCAGATTTAAATCGACAATTCCCGGTACTCTTTTGACAGAATGTATTAACAAGACTTATGAATTATTGAGTACAATAATATAATGATAGAATTTCAAAAGATATGTAACGTCGGTAAACGACCTCCATTTTTTTCCTGTGTTAAGCCAATAAGTCTTCTCTCTGCTTTTTTTTTCCTGCCCTTGCCGATTAGCGGGAAGGCGCTTCGATCTTATCGACCACTTGCATCGAACTATAGTAAAATTTTTCCTCCAATGAAAATTTTTCCCTCCAAAACTTACTTAACGCGCGAGCTATTGACGCAGACCGTTGTGAAAGAGACTCTAAGCGTGGACCAAGAGTTTACGAGTTTTCCCGGAACGGTAGAAAAAAATGATACATACACTTGAGTCTAACGAAAGGACACTAGGCCAAGCACGTGCACGTCAACTCGGCGCCGAAAAATATAAAACTGTCCCATAAACACCGTTTTTTCTACCCGTAGTTTTCCTATCTAAAATACGTATTTTCTTTTTTTCGAACTTTCCCTGCGTAATACAATTATAACGTTATGCAATATTTTTAAATTGTTTTATTATCGCAAATTATAACCTAAACTTTCGCTTGCCGATACACTGTACAGGTAGCGTAATAAAACAATAAATAGGTCACTGGGAAGACCTCAGTAAATAAATATTATAACTGTTTTTAAATCAACGATATATTGAATAATATTTAAACAATATAAGAAGTACCATGTTTAACAAAAAGAATAGAAGCTGCAATTTCCAAAAATACCACACAAGACATATTTTCGTACAATATGAAAAATAGTTCAAAAATATATATATATATATAATTATTTCCGATCACAAAATAAATTGTCCCGTAATGCCTTTTTTTTTATAAAAATTCAAGAGAAGGAAAATAAATATAAAAATTGCCTATAAATTAATATCACTCGTTTAAATTGTTATATATATGTTAAATTAAATTTCGAATCTTACAAATAACTTAAAATTTTAAAATAAATTTTTAACGGTTATGTAATTTATTTTTGACAAAATACCTGTGTAAAACAATTTCCTTTTTGAATAATATCATTGAACTACGAATTTATATCTTTATACATTATAAAAATTAATAGTGTTGCTAACAACTACGAGTAGAACATTTAAAACAATAAAACTCTCAAAATACATGTATACTTATGTAAGAATAGCTGCTATCTTTAAACTTAATTTAACTATGCTTTTATTTCAAATTACGCAACTGTTTTTTTTTTATTATTTAAGAAAAATGTATACTATTACAAACAGATATAAAAAGAAATATCTGCGATAATGTTCCGCGATGATGAGCCTCCTAATAACTAAAAAAGAAAAAATTACAAACGGCCTGACTATGTTTTCTTTACAATTAAAATATTAAAAAAAAATGTATAACGAATTTTTCTACTTTTCTCTCAAAACAAAAAGATGAAACATGTAATGATTTTCGCTGCGTTTCTTTATGTTCAAAAAGTTCATTCATAAACAGTTAAAGTAAATTAAAAACATGAACAAACAATTTTATCTTTTTATAATCAAGATGAATATTTAATAATAAACAAATTGTTAAAGTTTAATCTAGTTAAGTCAACACAAGCATTAGATTTTAAGCTTATTTTATTTTTACGCGACCGATATTTTCAACTATTAAATAAAGTATATGCTAACGAAAAACATGCATGAAAATATATATAATTATATGTTTTTATTTACTATTTAATATCAATGTTATATGCATTTAATAACGTATCCTTTCAAACAAATTTATGCGAAATTATATATAATAAACGCTTTAGAATTTTAAGGTTAATATAGAAAAATCTTTTGTAAACTAACATTACAAATAAACACATAAATATTATAAATTTGTTTTATTATAAATTAGCGTTAACGACAATGTTATATTTTTATAGAAGCATTCTTCGCATATTTTTGTACAAAATTATCATTCTTAAAATACTAAATAATACCTAAGGTTTCTGGTTTTTCGCATTAATTCTCAAACGTGAATTTTTATGAAAATGTTAAATAATAATTAAAATTGAAACTCTAAATAAGAATGATATTTTTTTTTACTTAAATTTATATTAGAATTGATAAATTTTAAGATTATGTTTTAGAATTTGCCAGTTTAAGATTCTTAATTTAGAATTAATTCGTTTAAAAACCATTTTAAATTATATTTTAAAATTATAATTAAAAATTATATTCAGAATCAAGCAATAAGATTAAAACTGTAAGTCGCTTTTATAATTGTCATAACTTTTATGTAATAATGATGTCGAATTATACCTTAAACGTAAAACTAAAATTATTTTAAAATACATTACGCCTAATAAACTACTACTATGATATTTTGCTCAAATTTAGTTTATATTAATTCAACAAAAAGGTGACAATTATCATTATTTCTCATAAGATACAGACAATTATAAAAACATATATTTAAGTTAAACTCTTTGTAAAGAAAATTTTTTGAAATCATATAGATGCTAACATAATAGAAAAAACTTAAACATTATAATACCAATAAAATCTTTTTTTTATAACAAAACTAAATAAAATACTAAAAATGAATTAACTAATTGTAATTATTGTTAGAATTAAGCTACGAAATCGATTCTTTTTCGTAGGCTAGCTCAAATTTTACGTATATTATTATTATAAAATAAACATTTATAAACCATAAATAATAATATTAGTTTTCAGTTATTACACAATTTTGTAAAAGTGGACAGTCCCCTCTCAATCTCTCTCTCTCCAACTTCAAGACGACACACCCTCGCAGAAGCTTTCCACGCCCTCTCAGAGAGGCCCTCCAAAGAGAAGGGGGCCCGAAAAACTTGCCCTCTCCAGAAATTTTCCGAAAAAAGGATTCGTTCGGCGTGACTTCGGAAAAGCGCATAAATATCGCGCAAAATTTTCGACAGCCAGCAGACCTCAGGCAGCACTCAAGGGAAACATTACTTCAAGGCATTACTTCTACACCAGTACTCAGCCAGCATTCGAGGAAAGCATTTCTTCAAGAATCAACGAGCAGATCTCAGGCAGCATTTCTACACGACTTCTACGGAATCAAGGGAGACTTCAAGTTACTACGAGGAATTCAGAACCACAGCGAGTCAATCAGCAGCACTTCAGCCGGACACGTCCACTCAATACATATATATATATATATATTTTTTTTTGCATTTAAAACTGTTCTTTTAAGAGCAATAAAACTATTCTTGTTTAAATACGAAGACAGAAGACGTCGAGCACGCCAGCGGACTTCGAAGAGAGAGAGAGAGAAAGAGAGTGAGGACTTCCAGCCAATCTAGACCATTTCTGCAATAAAAAGTGAGTTCAAATTAACATTTTTCTTTTCTATTTCTCCTCCAAAGGGATAGTATTAACCAAGATCGGCTAAATATCTCTCTCCAAACATCACTTGTTAGGTCCTTTCCAGAACAATCTGTAGGCCAACGTCGGTCTATATGTTTGTTCAGTCCTGCAACTCACCACCTTTCATATAAAATTTCACAAATAATTCCTCTGCCGTCCCGAGCCCATAAGTTTTAGTACTTAGGCTCAAAAAAGGCAAAAAGGCAATTTTGCGTCAATTTCGCACGAAGTAACGTCTCCCCGACGTTACAGATATAATATTGCGATAATTTTTAAATTTTACACCTTCTATTTTAAATTAAACAACCATCTATTATTGTTTATCAATCTTAAAAAAAATTATAATATACACCTAGAACTTAAATATTGTATATCATTGTGGTTATTCCATATTCCAATTTTATTATGTGTACCGTTTACACTTTAATCAATTAAGTTAAAATATAAATTTGCGAAATGAATAATTCTTTTTTATTGTTAAAATACTTGATCTGTAGTTATCCTACACAATTGAATTTTTGCATTTGGATATCAAAAATAATTATCAATTATACAATCATTATTTATTCATTTAACAATTATAAGATTTATTTGGTTAAAATGTAAGTTTGAGGTAGTGGATTAT
This sequence comes from Chalcis sispes, assembly GCA_949987625.1. Classification (NCBI taxonomy): domain Eukaryota; kingdom Metazoa; phylum Arthropoda; class Insecta; order Hymenoptera; family Chalcididae; genus Chalcis; species Chalcis sispes. The sequence continues at coordinate 42,314,253 of OX465095.1, read as the reverse complement.
AAAATAAAAAGGTTTTAAGCAAACAAACGTAGCGCAAGATTTTTATATGTGTTGTTTTATAAAAAGTTATAGAACTATAAAATTTGTAGTTAAAATACAGCTGTATATTTTTACAATAATAAATATTATTTGTAAAATTTTAATTTAACCATGGGCTCAAAATTAGAGTCCTAGGATTTCGTAGGCAAGGAAGTTTTTGGTACACACCTATCTTCTTTACCCGTACTTTTAGGATAGGTGCAGATAATAGAAAACGAAGATCGGTATAGTGGCGTTACCGAACGGTTTCGTGGCTTGTGAATTTAAAGTGTTTGCGGGCGTATGCGTGTATGTGGCGAAAGAAAAATTAAAAAAAAAAAAAAATTGTGTGCATCTAAATGTCGAAACTGTATGCCGACATTACACATTTATTTCTAAGATCTACATTCAAAACTGTACAAAATTTCAATTTTTTATTAATGATTTTTGCATACGTTTCTTGAACTGTAAAGAGCTGTAAATACTTTGTTGTATAAATCTCTATAAGAATATCTGTTAAATGAAATTTAACGTTACTATAACTTTTTTAGAAGCCCATGAATTACTTTGACATTTTGTTTATATTTTTCTATTGATAAAATCTGCTTGGTTACGAATTTTAGAGTAAATGGTGTCGATTTTAATTATAGCCTATACAACCTTAAAAAAAAAGGTCGAAATTTGTACCTTCCCGCCACGACAGATGCGATGAAGTTTAACAAAAGCGTATAATAATAATAAAAAAATATAATATTGATAACAATAAGGTAAACTTATTTAACAAGGAAAACGAATAGTACATTGGAACCTTAAAAACAAAACTCACAATTCTTCAAGTTATTATATAATTTTCAATAAACTATCAACAAAATTATTGTTATAAATTCATGTAGTTATATTATTTATATAGTTTGAAAAGTAATACAAATCAGTTCTAGAGCTTTAACTTTTTCTAGACTAAAAACTTGTCGAATGTTAATAAAGATACTGGTCCAAAAAGAATACCCAATATTTTTCTAAAACGCTGCGCTGTGGATTTCTGTGAACCTATCATAAATCTCTAACAAATTATTGGACGCTGATCATTTTCCTTGAAGAAAATTTTCCTATATCAGCTCTATTCATAAATCTAGTGATAATCCAATGTAAGCAATTATATACATGTATCCAGTCATCTCTATCTAAACTTCTGGAAAAAATAGTTCTACCGCAACTGACCTTTGCTTTTAACAATATTATAGTTGCAAGACAGCATGGTTTTACTTGTAGCAGATCCTCATCCACCAATTTAAATGGGTATATTGACTACTTACTTAATTCACTGGGCAGAGAGAAGGAAATGTAGGTGCTGTACGCAGACTTCAGCAAGGCTTTTGACATGGTAGATCATGAGATCCTGTTAAGAAAACTGAATCATTATGTAAAATCAAAAGTCCTGAAGTGGATGTGCTCTTATCTTTCGAACAGGCTGGAAAACAAGTTAATGATCACCTATCAAACAAGATTGATGTCACATTCAGAGTCTTACAAAACTTGCATTTTGGTCCAATCTTTTTCAGTATTTTCATAAATGACATTAGTGATAACCAATAGGATACAACATTAAACATATGACATAAAGATATATAGAGAATTCAGTAATGCGTAAGACCTACATAATCTCCAAAACGACATCTATGAAATTGAGAATGAAGAATGAGTTAGCATCAAGCATAAAAAAATGTGCAGTAATCTCTCACAACCAACAGCCCACAACAATCTGTCTATTTGATGGTCAAATTGACTCAATAGTTAAAGCAATAAGACTTTGGTGGTCTATGCAAGTTTAGTATTTATTTGCAGAGCAAGCAAAGAGTTCAGAAATTGAAAATGTTGATACATCTCTTCTCAGTGTTTGTTAAATCCATACTGAAGTATAGACTTCTGGTTCCTGTTTACAAAGCAGTACATCAACCATATAGAAAAGATTTTTAAAAAATTCTGTCAATGCTTACACTATTTTAAAAGCTTCGAATATATATCAGTGATCTTTATCACCAATATGAAATAAATAGCCTAGTTAGTGATCGACTAGTTGCCAATTTGTCATTCTTTTTCATTGTCAAATTTATTTTCCTTATTTATCAGTGGAATTTATCAGTGGAAAGATTGATTAGCCAGAAATGATAGCTGACTTTGAGTTTATTTATCCAAAGCCTGATTTTAGCACTAGAAGGTTGCTTTCGGTTTATAGCTTCAAAAAAATTACATGTGCCATAGACCCAAGAATAGAATTGCCGTAAGATACGTTGATGAACCAGAATATTCTGCTGATGTCAACTTTTTTGGAAAATCCCTCTTATCATTCTCACTGAAAGTGGAAGAATTAATATGTGACGATTAGTTAGATAATAACTGTCACATGCATAACAAACTATGCTCAAGAGGATGTAATTTTGGAGCGCTAAATAAAAACTGTTTGCAGTCAATCAATCAATATGATGTAAAATTTTTCCTGACTGATTTAGATAATTGTTTGTCTTTCAATTTTTTTAAATTTACAAATTATGATTAATAAGTATACATGTTGCCAAATGGTATCAATAAATTTTCAAATACTATGCAAAAAATATAATTTTTAAGGTATTTATTACATTAAATTTAAGAGAAGTATTAGGAATTAAAAAGATATTAAAAAAGGTTTCTATGTTGATACAATTCACAGTCATACAATAAACACTTTAAAAACATATTGCAAATTTGGTTTCATGTACTAAATAATAATTACTATCCACAAAACTCGTAAAAATTTATTATTTACGTTTGATTAATTGTACTTTATCAAATAATTAATTTATCAGAAAGTAACCATAACAACAAAACTAATAATATAAATAAATCTGTCAATTCTATCTATGATTTTAGAAGTTAATGATTTTATATTTAATAGTGTTTAAAAAATTAAATCATAATTTTTTAAACTAATAAATTCATTATACTACTAAATTATAGTATCTTCTGTAATTAAAGATAAAAACATTAAAGAAACTGCATAAAAAGTACAAATGATCAGTTAGTATTATGCAATTAGTATCATAAAAAATATATACTAATAAAAACAGGAAATCATTCAAAAAAATTTAATTTAATATATTAATTTCAATAATACTATATTATATGAAAATATTTGTTATACAAATCAATAAAAGCAATTGATTAATGTCAATAAATAATCTAATTAATATAATATATTTGCATATTGAATTTGCATATTGAATTTTAAAATGAATTTCCATATTTATAAAATAAATTATAAAATAAAATATTTATAAAATGAAAAAAAAAACACATAACATATTTATTAAAAAAGAAAAATTATACAAGCTATCTAATAACAATAGACTGTGTAAGAAATATGTACATACTCCATCAAATATTATAAAATGTTTAAATTAATATTGACTACGTACGATTCCTGGAAGATCAGCATATTTTGGGTCGATCATAATTATTGCTTTGTTTCAAAATAATAAATTTACAAATCTGAAGATTTAACCTGTAAAAAACAAAATATAAATTATAAAAAAAGCATTGATAAATATTCACAAGTTCAAACATGTACTAGTGACATCGTTCGTTAATGAATTAAAATATCGGTTACAAACTCAAGTTTTTAATGAAATATGTTCATTTTTATTTTTTCTATTTAATAAAGTTTATTTTTTTATTTATTGTATAAATTAATTTTAAAAAATTTAGGGTTCTTTTAAGAATTTTGTTAATTATCTAATGATAAAGTTTTAACAGATTATGATTTATTAGTTAAAAATTTCAAACTTACTCTAATTTGTTTTATAACAAATATCATAAGAAATTAATATTTAATTGAAAAATGATATTTTAAAACACTAAACACTATACTAAATAGTATACTAATAGATAAAAAATCTAACATTTGTAAACACCAACAATGTATAGATCTGAAGTTTGCAACGTTAGAGTACAATGAAATAATTTTTCACATTTAAATAAAGCTGATAAAAATGTACGAATTATATTTATACAAATTATATCCATATTTGAATATTTTGTTATGCTATAAAACACTAAGTCTAAAAAAATATAAATATAAATTTTAAATAAAAACAGTTTTAACAAAATTTCGTTGGACTTCAACGTTGGAAACTTCAAAACCCAATGTACTCTCGTTCAGTAACTTGAATCCAAAACAAAGTGATTCAAAACAATGAACTCGCATTAAAAAATCTAGTTTTAAAATTTGTACAGTTTCATTGTTTAAAAAATAAATGATTATTACAGGCACTCTTGAAAATTATTTTAATATTGTAGTACCATAATCAGTTAATATTATTGAACGATCAAATCAAACAAATATATACATAAAAACTATTATATTTTGCATAACTGGGATAAAAAAAAATTTTTTTAATTATATGTTTTAATCCTTTGCGCTCGAGGGCTCTGGAGCGGAGCCATTTAAGATTTGTCTTCAAACTCGAGAGCTCCGCTATGTAGACAATGCAAATTTACATTTCATACCATAAAGACAAAGAATAATAACATACAACGGTGACTTTTCTTTGAATGCACATATCATTTACTTATATGTAAATATGATCTTTTTACTGAAATAGCTTCGAGTTGCTGGGGTCACGTCGTGCTATGACGCAACGCTGTATTTTTCTTTTTTTCTATTTTTTTTTTTTTTTTATTTTGTTTTTCTACCACCCGCTGCGACACCACACCGCGAGCTCAGACGGTACCGTCTGTGCATCATTTACCTTTTTTCTTCCTTCTTGTTTTACATTTTACCTTCTTTTATTTCCTTCCTTTTTTCCTATGAAAAGCGCTATCGCTGCAGCGATAACATCAAGGTACGGAAGCACTGATGCGTAAAGAGTATCAGAGTATGCGTGCATGAATCATGACTAAGAACACTTGTGTCCTACTTTCGGACCATCCCTTTTTTGATAAGGAACAAAGGTGCACGTCTAGTTTTTGGTCTATAGAAAGGGGTTGGACGATGCACCGAGAGGACCAGTCTTTTTCCAAAAACGTTCTCGTGCGCGGAGGCTCTGTCGGTTTGCTACACAGTCAGTAGTCTTTTTCTAAAATATTGTCGTATGCGGAAACTCTGCCAGTTTTATGATACACCACGCGAATTAATAAGTATAAAGTACGAAGTGTGAGAGTGAGTCTGACAAATGCAGAAGTTGTAACTGGATGAAGCCACCCGCCAGTTTCAAGTATAATAAATAAAACAGACATTTTTACGAAATTCTTGAAGAGAACCATTTAAATTTCCTCCCCATTCCCGCCAAGCAGCAGCCGAGCCAGCCAACTAGCTAACCTCCAGCCAGTGACACCAGCGCACTCAAAACAACGTAAGAACAGTTCTCTCTCTCTCTCTCTCCCTCCATCTCTCTTCCTCTCGCCTGAACTGCATTACTCATGCGATACGTCTCTCTCTGGTCCTAATAGAGTGCACGTAAGCAAATCAGGCATATACATATATGATATGAATATGATCGAGACAAATGCTCTGACACGTTTATTTACTATCGAAAAAATTTACAAAAATTTACAGATTTTCTAGGTACTCCCCCTTACAAGTTACGCATTTTGTCCACCTTTCCGGAAGCTTTTTGATGCCGGTATCGAAAAATTTCTTGGGCAACTCGGACAGCCATGTGCACACGAACTCCTCTACCTCGTCGTCGGTGTTGAATCTATGACCTCCGAGGGCTTCTTTCAGAGGTCCAAACATGTGGTAGTCGCAGGGTGATAAGTCCGGACTGTAGGGGGGGGGGGGGTCATCGAGTACCTCCCATCCCAATTTCGATATTGTATCGAGCGTGAGACGCAAACTTCCAGTCGCGTGAATTTTTGCTCGAAGTTCAACACTTTAGGAACCCATCGCACCGTTATTTTGCGATATTGAAGGTGTTCGTGGATGATGAACTCTACACTACCAATACTGATGCCGAGTTTAGCCGAAATGTCTCGAACATTCATCCTACGGTCCTCCAAAATGAGTTGTTCTACGCGGCAAATGTTGTCTGGTGTGATGCTGGTTCGCGGTCGACGATCATGCGGCTCATTCTCGACGGTTTCGCAACCATCCTTGAATGCTTTAGCCTATTTAAACACAGCAGCCCTACTCAGGCACTAACTACCGAAGTGATATCGCAAACGCAGAAAAATTTCCGTGTTTTTAACGCCTTACCATACTAAAAAACGAATGACAATACGTTGCGCAACGGCGGTCAGCACTTGACGTTCACTCATGATCGTAGCACGCGCGTAAAACATACACTCCCGACGAAAACTATGCTACACTGTTCGTAAGGGACCCAGCTATCACATACACAAGCCACGACCTTCAAAACATACATGCGCGCCATCTACAGCGTTTGTCGCCATCATATTTGAACCGCCCTCGTATATATATATATATATATATATATTGTGACGTGGTGTTCTTGCACCAGTCACATGAGGAGGCCAAGGCATAGCTTATGCGCCTCCTCGTAGCTAAAATATCCCCCCTTTTACAATCTTGGCAGCCTCGCAGGACTGCCACGCACGATTCTAACTAACAGCCACGCAGGGCTGTACATACTGTACCTTCCCCAGGTACAGGGGCTTCCAGCTCAAGTAACACCTCCAGCGAGGAGCCAGTCTCAGGAGCCCATGAATAAGTCGTGGCAGTGCTCGCACACACTGCAGCAGGTTCCATTTCATGCTCCTTCCTATCCTTGTAGTGATCCCCGTACCTGCAACCTCCCAGACGGTAATTAAATAAAGAAGAGAATAATAATAGCAGCTGCACCTTGGAAGGAAGTACAAGCTGCCACACAATACAAAAGGAAAGTGGAAGAGGAGGTTAGAAGGCAGGCAAAACATAGAAGCACAGCATGAGTGCAAGTAAATACGCACCTGGAGGTGTCTGATAGTGCGGCCTCGCTGCCGCTGCAAGCAGGCTATAGCTGTCACCGACACCGCTGCTTAGCTTTCTCAACCGCTCTTCGTCTGAGCCGCAGTTGTTGACCCGCAGTACGGCCGCGCCTGAAACAAAAAGAAGATAGGCAAATTAGTCGACGCCTACCAGCTATGGAACGCGTCGACTTACCTTGATCCTCCGTACATCTGAGGTAGCTGGCGCCCTGGGCTCGCGTAAAAACGCGATAAATTATTGTATTAGTTAAATTAGTTTAAATAAACGTATGTGTTCGTGTGCTAAATTTTTAAATCAGTCGTTTAACTTGCACTAGCAAGCAACCCGCTTCCCCCTTAACATTTGTACGCCACCCTGATCATCAGTAGCGTTACAAATTGACGCCGACAACGTGGGACCGACACAAATCGCGCTGATATGTGTAAAAATTTTCGGGATCGCGCAATCGTGTGTATGTGTGAGGACAGTGAATTTTCGAATAATAAAAGCAGAGACAGTGAAGTGTGAGGTATAAAGTGTATGTATGGTAGTCGCAGTCGTAAGCGAATACCGCATTCTCGAACTCGCCGTTCGCCGCCATTTTTCGCGCGTCGTAAAAGCACACGCGGCCGGACGAGGACGAGGAGGGAAGGAAGCCAGTGGGCGGCCATCTTGATCGACCACGCGAGAAAGCCGCGCAGTAGCGCTGGCGCTCGCATACGCCACGTCGGAGGTTGGTAAGCTTAATCGAGTGTGCGCATCCAGCGGTAAGATCAAGAATACTCGCGATAATTTCAAAACAAATTGTTTTGAAGGACGTTTGCGAGAGTAAATTAAAATTTGAATTTGTTTTTTTTTGGTACAATTCAACTAGAAATTATTTTAAAATTTCAATTTTTTTTCTCTCATAATATTTTTTTTTTCTTTTCGACAAAAGTAAAAATTTTTTTTTCTGATAAATAAGTTAATTTTTTTTTGTTTTTTTCTATTTTTCGTTGTTTTCGCTGCGCTTGGCTGGCTGCCTACCGGTAAAATTTTCTAAAAATCTAATAAATTATCTTGCATGCTAGTGATTTGAATTAAAATTTTTTTGTGTAATTGCTGGCGTACTGCCGATATTATCCCCACCGCGTGTGTTAGTGTGAGTGCTTATCTGTCGTGGAGCTGTGACGTCAGCTCGATAGTTGCGAGTGTAGCGCCGCGCTTGAACGCGTATCAGCTGGCGCGCGTCTCAACTACGGAGGTTAGCACGACGCAAGTTACGTCGTATATTCGACTAGCGCTTCGAAGCGGTTAACATAATCATTTTTTTTTCTTTCCGTTTTTTTCGTTTTTCTTCCGTTTGGCAATTTAAACATTTTTTTTTGCGCTTGCTGTAGTAAGTTAAAGATAATAAATTTTTCTTATAAATAATAATAATTTTTTTTTATTAATTTTTCTAAATTAAATAATAATTTTTTTTTAGTAAAATTTTTTTTTTCAACTAAATAAAAAATTTTTAAAAAAAATTTTTTTTTAATAAAATTTGTTTTTTTTAAAATTTTTTTTTGTCGAGTATTAAAATTTTTTTTTCTTTCCTTTACCATTTTTTTCAATAGTTTTCGGTATTCTCGAGAAATTATTTTTTTTGCCTGTGTTTTCGCTTCCGGCAGGGTGCGCCGTCGCCCCTACATCGTCTCGCAAGACGACGAACATCCCGCCGCTCACTCTGACACCACTCATAAAACTATTTTGTGCTGTTTTGTTTCAGTTTTTTTTTGCACGCTGACCCCGCACCGTGCTGCAAATAGCAGTCACGGATATTTAATTGTATTAATTGTTATGTGGCATGCTGTGAATGTAAATTATATCTAATTTATTTATATATATTTTTTTTAAATATTTTGGCGAAAATCTATTTTTTTGTTGTCTCGTATCCCTCGGAATTATTTTCGGTTATAGCACCGTTTGCTTACATAGTGGCCATTTTTCTGCACCCGGACCTTGCTCGCGCGTATTTCCCCGCTACTTTCCCTGTTTGTTTTTGCATAGCTTGTCGCGGACCACGATTGTCTCCCGCTAGTCTAACCTCTTCCCGCCTGGCACCATACTATAGCGCATTTACTGGATTAAGCACGTTGCATTACGCATCCCGCGCCGACGCATGCGAGCGAATTATTAGTTTTTTTTCTAGTTTTTAGCTTCGCGTGAGTTAGTGGACTCAGCCATAGCAGTCAGGAAGCAGTCAACGTAAGTTCAGCAACGATTTGCGAGCTAGTGTGCTCGAGTTGATTTTGTATTCGTGTCATTTTTTTTTCTCTTTTTTTTTTTCGTTTTGCTTAGCAGCAGCTGTTTAAGTGGAAGTTAACTTCCTCAGCAGAGCTAACCGAGCACGTACTCGAGCTATTCGTCCCAGTTTTGGAATTTGCGTTGAGCTGACTATACTAAGCGTGATATTTCGCTCGTTTCGCCGTAACGTCGCGTGTCATTATTGTACGTCGTCACTCCCGTCGTTGCAACTATTTTGTTTCTCGTGGTTTAGTTTTTATTATTAGTGTCGCAGAATGGAGTCGGATCGTGCCGCCAATCGTGATATGATTTCGCTGGAGCCTGAGATTATCAGGAGTTCCATTCGGTATGCTATTTATACCGCAACCGACGGACGCGTGTTTGAAAACGCACAACGAAGCGGACTCAACATCGATTGCGACACCTACGTCGTGCGAGAGCGGCTGGAAAGGTACGAGCTCCGTCGCCTGCTAGGAGCCGATGCCGCTCCATGGAACCCCGCGCAGGATGAGCGTGCAACTCACAGCCGTCTGCCGCCGCTTGAAGCGGAACTGATTATACCGCGCACTTCGAGTCCGAATTTCGATTCTCCCGCGGGTCCGCAAGCGCCTAATATTTCGGTTTTCTCGCAGCTAGCCGCACGCGCATGGGATAGCACATCGGCGGAAGCGGCACGGACGCCGCCGGGCGAGCCTGATATCCGCGCACCGTGTGTGCGTATCGCCGATACCGCGCCGGAGAGAGCTCGTGCTACGGAGACCCTTCCGCCACCCCGTGCGCAGTCTACGCGGCTACACCAGACGGTTGGCCGGCTTGGCAGGGACTCGCCGATGGAATTAACGGACCCCGTAGAGCGTACGTTCCACGGAGCAGCCTCCAGCTACCGCGTACCACCAGCGGTAGGCCCTACGGCTGCCCTCGAAGAGTTCGACCCGTTCTGGACGTACGTGGTTGAGAACCAGCGACCGACGGAAGACCGAAGGATTGCGGCAACGTATCCGGAGCCAGCCGTAGACGCTCCACGAAAACAGCAAAGGCACGAAGCACCATATTTCAAAGCAGCGCACGCAACCGCCCCGTTCGGCGAGTTAGCTGCGCAGCCGTTGCCACCCGCTTCTCGGCGCGTTACCGTGAATTGGGGAGCGCCCACGAGCGAAGAGGCTTACGCGCCGCACCCACAATTACCGGAGGACCGACGGCCGACTCGACTGGCACCGCCGCCACCTCCGCGTCCCGCAGAGTTTAACCACCAGCAGCCGTACGGAGCGGAGAGGTACGACGCACCTCTAAGACCTCCGCTTGAAGCTGCAGCGCCTCGGCACGCGCAAACGAATGCCACGCAGCTTATTCTTGACAATTCCACGTTTCTGCGCGAAAAGCAAACGTGCGAAATACTGGAGAAGTGGCGCATTTCTTTCAAAGGGAGGCAGAAGCAAGACCCCGAGGGATTCCTGACCAACCTGCATCAGTGTCGGGAGACATACGGCTTGACTCTCGAAGATATTGTTAAAGCTCTGCCGGCGGGCCTCGACGAAGAGGCATGGTACTGGTTTCGCCGCGAGCACAACCGCTGGCAAACTTACACTGATTTTGTGGACGCGTTTCGGTTGCAGTATTGCGCCGACAATCTGCAGGTCCGCTTGCGCCAGGAGATCGGCAGGCGAACACAAGGCCCGCAGGAAGATATATCTACGTTCCTGCTCAAATTCCGCAATCTGCTAGACCAAGTGCGACCGCCGATGTCATTATTCGAGCAATTAGATTGCACGTGCCGCAACCTCCATCCAGCGTATAGGCAAGCTGTTTCGCGCGACCGCGTTCGTGATTTTGTAGAGCTGCAGCGTCTGGGGAAAAAGTTCGAGACGAAGAAGTTGCAGGACAAGGCTTATCGTCCTCCTCCGCCACCCGAGGAGTCGTTATTCCCCAAGGACGCGTACGTGCCGCCGCAACCGGTACGCTCGGTTAAAGCTGCTCCCGTAGAAACGGCGCGACTTATAGATATCGACGACATGAATTATAGCACGGACTTTGTCGCCACCGCGAGCGCTCCGGAGGAGCGCCTTCAGCATTCGCAGTCGCAATTTAAGCCGCCGGCTCCGCCGCAAGCTCGAACTCCGCCTAAAAAGCCGCGTCCACTAGCAATTACGCGCACAGCAGCCCCCAAGGCATCCGCGGGAACGCAGACCGAACTACAACCGCTCCTGCAACCCGCTGACGTGCCCCCGCAGCGGCAGCGTAATTCTAAGTATTACGCGAACAGCAGCACCGCGCCGCCGCGCGCGGTGGTATACGCCGCTAATAACCAGCAAGATAACTCGCCGCAAGCTCGGAAGCAGCGAGAGCCGTGCCGGCGATGTAACCAGCTAGGGCATTGGGCTGCGGAATGCCCTAAGTCCCCTAAATGTTATGGATGCGGGCAACCAAATGTACTGCGAAGGGACTGCAATCGATGCAGAGCGTCTCCACGGGCGGAAAACGCACCGCAGGGGACTCGTTAGGAGCTCGCGGGTCCTTGCGCAGCCGAAAGGCAGCTCCACGCTGCGGGCAGCTTCATCCTGACCCGCCACGCCTGTCGCCGCCGCGCGACGCAGTTGAGGTTTCCGCCGCAACGGAATCTCCAGCAGCAGTACCATTGGATCCGCCGCCGTCGCTGATCCAAGGGAAACCGCACCTCCGCGAGGTACGGCTATTTTTTAATATTGAGCTTAACGGTTTGAAGCTCAGAGGCTTACTGGACGATGGCGCCGTCCATTCGTTCCTGGGAAAGGGTTTGAGCACATTGTTGCAGAACAAGCTCAGCCCTGCGGCTAACACAATTAACGCGGCAGATGGAGGAGCAGTGGCAATCCAGGGAGTGCTGGATGTGACTGTCTCCATCTATGGAGAAAGGCGCACGCTTCCTTTCTTCGTGGCAGATGGATTGCAATACGATTGCATCCTGGGCATCGACTTCAAGAGGCTGTTTAAATTGAAGATTGATTATGGCACGGATACCTGGTGGACACCACGGGGCGTAGTGCACTAGTTTTATCCGTACGGGTCCGATCCGGCGACCTTTTCGGCCGTCGCGACCGTCGGCGGACTCGTAGTAGCAACCAAAGACGAGCAGGAGCAGCTAAATGCTCTGCTCGACCGATTGATCCCGCCAACACCCGCATCGCTAGGATTAACCAACTTAGCAATGCATACTATCGACGTGCAAGGAGCTGCGCCAATTCGGCAGCATGTGCGCAGATATTCGCCAAAAATGCTGCAAGTTGCATACGATGAGATCGATCGCATGCTTGCCGAAGGTATCATTGAGCCGTTCGACAGCCCGTGGTGCAGCTGTCCGGTAATAGCACCGAAAGCCAATAGGAAGTGGCGTTTCTGCATTGACTACCGGCGCATCAATGCTGTCACTAAACGCTCCGCTTATCCCCTCCGCAACATCGACGATATTTTAGACAAGCTTAGATCGGCTCGCTACATCTCCAAGCTCGATCTCAGTCAAGCGCATCACCAAGTCCCGCTCGACACCGCAAGCAAAGAAATCACCGCTTTCTGCATCCCTGGACGCGGGCTTTATCAATTCACGCGTATGCCGTACGGTTTAACGAACGCTCCCGCAACGTTTCAGCGAATAATGGACCGTCTTATTAAGCCGCAGTGGGAACCGCACGTCTTCCCCTACTTGGACGACGTGATTATCGTCACTTCTACGTTCCAAGAGCACCTGCAGTGGCTGGAACGAGTGCTCGTGGCATTTAAAGCGGGCAATTTGCAACTCAATCGCGAAAAATCTGAGTTCTGCTGCGCTGAAGTTCGCTACTTAGGTTACGTCGTGAACGCAGAAGGCTTGAAGCCTGACGACGATAAGATAAAGCCGATTGTTGAGTACCCCGCACCTACGAACGTCCGCCAGCTGAGGCGATTTCTAGGCATGGTAGCCTGGTATTCGCGTTTCATCGATAATCTGGCAGCATATAAAGTACCGCTCACCTAATTAATGCGGAAAGGCATTCGTTGGCATTGGAACGAGGAACAACAGCTCGCCTTCGCGCAAATGAAGCAAGCTCTAACGCAAGCGCCTGTGCTAGCTCGCCCGGATCTCACCCGCCCGTTTACGCTGCAAACGGACGCGAGTGATTACGCCATCGCAGGCGTTCTAACACAAGAGGTTGACGGACACGAGCACCCGATCTATTTTGTAAGCCGTGTCCTGTCTAAAGCTGAGCGCAACTATTCCGTGACGGAAAAGGAGTGCTTGGCGGTGCTTTGGTCCGTCGAACGGCTAAAAGGTTACCTCCAAGGGGAGGAATTTACGGTGATTACCGATCACCATAGCCTCTTGTGGTTACATAATTTGAAGGATCCCGCAGGCCGCTTAGGGCGATGGAACACGATGCTGCAGCAATATTCCATCAAATTCGTGCATCGTAAAGGCGCGTTGCATCAAGTGCCGGACGCACTCTCCCGTGCGCTCGAGAATAACGTAGAAGCCGCCTCTGTAGCCCCGTCCGCGCACACGGATGACAAATGGTATCAGCGACGCTTGCTAGCTGTCCGCACCCGCCCGCACATCTTCCCAGATTGGCGTATTGACAACGAGCTGTTATACGAGCACCAGCCGAGTCAGCTGATTGACCCGCTAGTGCCGGATCTCGACGCGTGGAAACTCGTATTACCGCAGGGCGACCGCGCCAAAGCATTGTTTGAAGCGCACGATACACCGCAGGCGGGCCATCTCGGTGTCGAAAAAACGTATGCGCGGCTCGCCACCTACTATTATTGGCCTGGCATTTACTATGATACGTGTCGCTACGTACGCGCTTGCCAAGAGTGCTAAGCGCACAAGGTATCGCAGCAAGCACCAGCCGGCTTGATGGGGGAGCGATACATTGACGGACCGTGGACGGTAGTTGCCGCGGACGTGATCGGGCCGAAACCACCATCGAAACGAGGGCACCGCTATGCGATAGTGTTTGAGGATCTCTTCACGCGCTATGTTGAAATCCGCGCGTTACGGAAAGCCGACGTAAAGAGCGTAATGCAGGCGTTCGATGACTTGATAATAAACCGATGGGGCTGTCCTAAGGTCCTGTTGACGGACAATGGGACTGAATTTGCTAACAAAATCGTAACCGAGCGGCTGCAGCAGTACGGAGTGACGCAGTCCACCATTCCTCCGTACCATGCGCAGGCCAACCCCGTAGAACGCGTTAATCGAAATTTGCGTACGATGATTAATAGCTTTCTCAGCGAAGACCACCGCGAATGGGATATGCATCTTAATGAATTCGCCTTCGCGCTTAACAGTATGGTGCACTCATCGACCAAATTTTCCCCCGCGTTCCTCAATTTCGGCCGTAACCCGCAACCTTGCATGATTCTCCGCAAACACCTTGAACATCCCCCCCCCCCTGTACGGCCGCCCGATGCAGAACAATGGCTCGAACGTGTAACCCGCTTGCCAGCGGTACATGATCTAGTAAAGCGACACATCGAGCAAGCGACCGCAAAACAATCCGCGCATTACAATCGCCGTCGACGCGACGTTCAATATAAAGTAGGCGATTTAGTGTGCCGCCGCCAACACCACCTGTCCTCTGCCGGAGAAGGATTCGTGGCAAAAATGGCACCGCGGTTCGTAGGGCCAGCGACCATCGTCAAGGTACTCTCACCAGTAGTCTACCTCGTCGAAGACGCCAACTCGAAGAAGCGCACCAAAATCCACGTAAGCGACTTGAAACGCTACGTACCACCGCGTTCCCGTTAAGAATTTTTTTTCTCGTTTTTTGATTTTTTTTTGTTTTATATAGCACCGCCGCTGCTTATTGAAATTTTTTATATTCAGCAGATTAATGTGCTTCATTACCCCTGTTGCCTATCCCACTCATCCCGCCAATATACTGCATGCTATTGTTTTTTTTTGTTTCCTTGCTCCCTCTGTTTTTTTGGTTTTTTTTTTTAATTTGGGTTTTTTGCATTGTTTTGTTTTGTTTTTGTTAGTTGGTTTTGGTTCGCCGCCAAGCACCCCAAACCAGCAGAGCATTATTTTTTCCATTTTTGCTATTTTTTTTTATTATTCATTTTATTATTTTTCTTATTTTTTTTTGTATTTCGCTCCCACCCCTTTCAATTTTTTTTTGCTATTATTACCCGCGTTGGCGCGAACCGCTCGTGCCACCAACGAGCCCCAGCTGCATGTCGCACTCGCATCCAGCTACGTACCACTCTCCGACGAGGCAACGAGTAAAATCAGCATGTTTACCATAACCGCTCACTGGCAGTGGGCCACCAAGGTAACCAATTGTTTTTTTTATTTATCGAACAGCAATGCGGCTGTCGAATAGTACTGCTACTGCACCAGGTAAGCACAGTATGATTAAAATTATTGGCTATTTTATGTACATGTTTTTTGATGCATATTAATATTAAGTATTTTATTTCTTTCGGTATGAGTGGTATTGAATGTTGGAGCGGGTTATGAGAGACCGCGTCGTTAGGACAATTTGCGTAACAATAATAGTTTTTTTGTACTTTTATTTTTTTTTGTATTTCTGCCCAAGGGTCGAGCCAGTCGCGTACATAACCGACAAACTAGATTTTCCGTTCAGACTCGAGTTCGCCTAGTAATTCCGCGTGCACCCGTACACCGCGCACACTTTAGCTAGAACACCAAAGCAGATGAGCCACGCTGCAGAAGGCGATGTCCGCACCACAACGTTCTGCCGCACACATACACCGTTGCAGGTGAGACCGCTCACCTTAGGCTAAGTGCAAGCGCTAGGCGAATGTAACCATGTTCAATCCCAGTTAGGATCAAACAGTGAATATGGAGTCGGTTCACTTCCCCCATATTCACGGTTTGGCGGGGGGGAGTTGTGACGTGGTGTTTTTGCACCAGTCACATGAGGAGGCCAAGGCATAGCTTATGCGCCTCCTTGTAGCTAAAATATCCCCCCTTTTACAATCTTGGCAGCCTCGCAGGACTGCCACGCACGATTCTAACTAACAGCCACGCAGGGCTGTACATACTGTACCTTCCCCAGGTACAGGGGCTTCCAGCTCAAGTAACACCTCCAGCAAGGAGCCAGTCTCAGGAGCCCATGAATAAGTCGTGGCAGTGCTCGCACACACTGCAGCAGGTTCCATTTCATGCTCCTTCCTATCCTTGTAGTGATCCCCGTACCTGCAACCTCCCCAGGTAATTAAATAAAGAAGAGAATAATAATAGCAGCTGCACCTTGGAAGGAAGTACAAGCTGCCACACAATACAAAAAGAAAGTGTAAGAGGAGGTTAGAAGGCAGGCAAAACATAGAAGCACAGCATGAGTGCAAGTAAATACGCACCTGGAGGTGTCTGATAGTGCGGCCTCGCTGCCGCTGCAAGCAGGCTATAGCTGTCACCGACACCGCTGCTTAGCTTTCTCAACCGCTCTTCGTCTGAGCCGCAGTTGTTGACCCGCAGTACGGCCGCGCCTGAAACAAAAAGAAGATAGGCAAATTAGTCGACGCCTACCAGCTATGGAACGCGTCGACTTACCTTGATCCTCCGTACATCTGAGGTAGATCCTCGCCGCTCCAGGGAATACACAACAACAACACTGGCACTCTCGAGCGGATAACCTCAACGCGCGCTGCTGGCGAGCAGTAATATTAACTGCCGCCAGCGCTGAGCGCGCGCGGCGGCTGCGTTTCGTAACGTACTTACACTTACGTTGCGCCGGCGCAGAACGATCATCAAAAAGCCGCGCTCGCGAAAGTGCCACGCAAAAAGCTTCTCTTTAACTTCGTTCGGGTCCGCGGTAGCGAAAAGTCACAAGTAGCGAGCAGTCGACACTCCGTTCTGGTCTGTGTTAGCAAACGGTCGGTATTAGCGAGCAGCCAAAACTCCGTTCGTGATAGTCGAGGCCAGCAGTCGCGAACGAGTAACTCTTGAAAACAAGCGAGCGAGCGTCCGGATAGTAGCCGTGAGCGTGTTAGAGTATCTGGTGAGTGCCAAGGTGCAGTGGCAGCTGCCAGGAGGCACAGCTTCTCCGAATCGTCCCCGTATCCTCCCCGGCTGCGTGTGTGCGACCGCGTCGCGTGTTACGCACCATTTTCGGCCGTTTTGTATGCTGAACGCCCGCGACCGCTCTAGCTGTGAGTTAGCCGCGCAGAGTATTTGCCGCGCAAGAAACCGCGCTACACGATTGTAGCTGGCGCCCTGGGCTCGCGTAAAAACGCGATAAATTATTGTATTAGTTAAATTAGTTCAAATAAACGTATGTGTCCGTGTGTTAAATTTTTAAATAAGTAGTTTACTAGTAAGCAAGCACCCGCTTCCCCGCTTCCCCCCCTTTTCCATTTGTACGCCACCCTGATCCCCAGTGGCGTTACAATATATATACATATTAGGTTGCTGCAGATAAAATGACCGATTTAGCAATGACATAAAGTTGGCTGCAATTTTAGTGTATTATGTTGGCACAAGGCGGCGCAAATGATATGGCATATTAACGTATAAATACTGCTACCTTGGTTTATGGAGTCACTTCTGTTTTGCACTTCACAGTGATCGTAAAAACAAAAAGAGAAAGTGAACAAGGAAGTGAAACAAAAACGGCTACTTTTGCTATACGCATTTAAATTAGAGCACAACGCAACGGAAGCAACGAAGAATATCAACAGCACATTTGGGCCTGATACAGTTAGCGAACGAACCACTCGGCGGTGGTTCGAAAAATTTCGATCCGGAGATATGGATCTTGGAAATGAGCCACATGGACACCCAGGACCATCGATCGATAACGACGAGCTGCGTGCATTAGTGGAGTCTGACCCCCGCCAAACCATAAGAGATCTTGCCGAGAAATTAGGCGTTCACAATTCGACAGTTTGCCACCACTTGCAACAATTTGGAAAAATGAAAAAGCTTGACAAATGGGTTCCGCATGATCTTAGCGAGCAAAACATGACGTGTCAAATGGAGATTTCAAGTTCTCTTCTCTTCCGCAACAAAAAGGAACCGTTCTTGCACCGAATTGTGACCTGCGATGAAAAGTGGATTTTATACGATAATCGTCGCCGATCGGCCCAATGGCTAGATGCCGATGAAGCACCAAGACACATGCCGAAACCAAGCCTTCATCCAAAGAAAATAATGGTAACTATTTGGTGGTCTGTAGCTGGAGTTATTCACTATTCGTTCCTGCAACCTGGCGAAACCATCATTGCTGAGAAATACTGTACTCAACTGGATGAAATGCATCAGAAATTGATAGTCCAGCGACCTAGGTTTGTCAACAGGGATGGAGTGATACTGCTTTATGATAACGCACGACCTCATGTATCGAGAACAACGGTCCAAAAATTAAACGAGTTGTGCTATGAGACTCTTCCTCACCCTCCATATTCACCAGACCTCTCATTAACAGATTACCATTTTTTTAAACATTTGGATCACTTTTTGACAGGAAAAAGATTTAATAATGAAGCTTCTGTCAAAAATGCCTTTGAGGAGTTTCTTTGAACCAGAAACTCGGACTTCTACAAAACTAGAATAAATGTACTTGTATCTCGTTCGGAAAAGTGTATTGCATCTATTGGTACCTATTTTGATTGAATAAATTGTCTTTATAAAAAGTTGCAGCTATTTAACAATTTATTACTAAATCGGCCATTTCATCTGCAGCAACCTAATATATACATCTCGCTCTCGCTCGCTGACTTCAGTTCTCTGTCTCTCTTTTTCTACCTGTGCTAGTATATATATTTATTGCCTCTTGTCCTCGGCAGCTATGGTTGACCAAAATAGGGAATTTAAATCTTTTTTTATTTTAAATTTAAAACTTAGTAAAATAAGTTTTTTTGTCGTTGCGTCATCCCCTAGGACTTAACACGTGGGGGCCTCTCCTTAAAAAAAGACAGTGCAATAAATAACTAGCTTAAGCAGACTAGAAAAATGAACAGAAACAAGGATGCGACAGCAATTCTACTCAAGCATGTTTTGTGTATGGACCCAAATTATTTATTATTAATCGCAGAGCCTAAGTTGCACGAAGTTTTGATCTTCTTTCAAAAAAGGCACAAAAAAGCGATAAATATCGGTGATGGAGCATCTCAGGATATCATAAAATCTTGCATGAAAATATGAAAAAATATTGTTGATCCGCGTGACGTAGAAGAATTTTGCAAGGATAAACACGCGGACAATGCACTTGGCGATCTATTAGAACAAAGAATAGACCCGTCATATATTATTAGCTTCGTACTCGGTAAACGCGAAACATTACCGGATGATAAAATAAATAATTTGGAGTTGAACGCGGACATCACAGAAGATAAAACGACCTTTTTTTCTTTCAAGCAACCGTCGGAAGTAATAAAACAAAGCGAGACCGCGTATACGAATTTTTCTAACATACCGTAGATACCTCAAAATTCAAATTTTAATTTAAATAGCACACCAGTTTTTCAATTCCCACCTAGACAAAACAATAATAATAACGAAAACACATGACGCACACGAACACAGAATTATACAATGAATTCGAAACTAAATCAGGTAAGACCGCTATCAATTAAGGACGCGCTTGATCTCATACCGAGATACGATGGTTCTAATATGCCTGTAAATGTATTTCCTGACGGGTGCCGTGTAGCGTGCGATTTATTACCTTTAGCTTACGAAGCAGACATCGCTAAGCTTTTAAAAATGCGTCTTTCAGAAGAAGCCTTAAAAATTTATAAAAGTAAAACTTTCCTGACAATCGATGAGGTTATAGAGTTTTTTTATAAATGGTTCAGCTCAAACAAATCGTATTACGCGTTACTCGGCGAATTGGCAAATTTCAAACAAAAAGTAGGAGAAAAAATAATTTCATACGCAAATAGAGAGCAATCCTTACAAGAAGAAATCCTCGAAGTAGCAAGACGTGAAGGAAGAAACACATTAGGTTTTGAAGAACAACTAGAACAAGATATTGTGAAACATTTTTCCAAAGGATTACGCGCGAAAATTAGAATGCACATGAGCATGGCTCACAACCTAGAAGTACCGACAAAGAAGGCGATCAAAATAGAAAAAGAATATGACTGCAGAGAAACTGAGGAAATTTCCGAAATAAACAGAATGTTGGAAAAATTAACTACTAAAGAAACAACACAAATCATATATAATATATATCCAGTAATGAAAAATGCCAGTTGTGTGATGAATTCAATCACGCAGCTCAAGATTGTTGGAAACGGCGTCAGCAAAGGACAATAATCCCGACGAGAAGGCCTGAGCCACGCACAAACAGAGCCTGAGCGGGGCCACAAAACTTACATCGAGCGCAAAGATGGCCTCGTAACTCACACACGGAAAATAGAGAACAAAGAGAGCATCAATATTTAAGAAGGCAGAATGCAACTTTTTTGGGAAAATATAACAAAAGATACGAGCCCGTAATATGCAGATATTGCAAAAAAGAAGGGCATATTTTAGAACATTGCAGGACGCGCGAATTTAATAATAAAAAACAGGAAAACTGGAAAAACTCCTCTCGCCAGGGCGCAGAGAAGGAGGCCAAATACGCACCGCGCCCATCGACAAGTACGCAGGGGCCTCAATCATCCAAAAATATGTACAATTGAACAAAGACTATTTCTCCGACCATCGCGCTGTTTGACGCAACGTGCGAAAGAGCAATAACATTAATTCTAGACTCAGGAGCAGGACCAAATTTATTAAAAATTAAAAATATTAGTTAATATAACGAAATCAACACTGAAGAAATCTTGGAATTAAAAGGTATAACAAGCGAAAGAATTTTTACGCTTGGAAAAATTAACATTTGTTTTCCCAAGTTTGATATTGAATTTCACTTAGTTTCAAATGAGTTTCCAATTCAAGAAGAAGGATTATTGGAAAACGTATTTTTTTTCAAAATTTAATACAAAAATCGACTATGAAAATAATAAATATAAAAAAAATAAAATAGCCTAATAGTCAGTCAAAATAAAATTCTATTCATAAAAAAATTCAACGTGGCCAACACACTGCAGGTGCAGGGAAGGAAGAAAAATGAAGCAACCGAGAGCAATAAAGATAAAGAACAAGAGAGACTTCTACCGTACAACGAGACAAAGAAACAACGACCGCTCGACGGCCGGGAGCAGGTACAAAACCCTAGGCCAAGCCACGCGGTATCTATGAATGAACGTAAAGAGATAACAAAGAACCGGAAGTTTCCAGAAAATAAGAGCAACGCAACTCATACGAAGCAACAGACAAATGTAAGGGAGATTGTAATACGTAACGAAAAGCATGCCGTAAGTCAAAATATATCGAATGCTAGTTTAATCCAAGGGGTATGTCAACAATTAAAAGTAGATGTTCTACAAATCCAAGGGTGCGAGAAGAGCCCTAATCCAAGTTGTGAATCGGAATCCAAGGTAGATCCAATTATCTCTGAATTAAAGAAAACTAGCAGTAAACAAGTTTTCGAGGTAACTACGCAAAAATATGAGTTGTCGGAAAAAAATCCAAGGAAAATATACGTAAGAACAGACACGCTTAATGATCAAAAAATTACAAGTCAAATATCTTCTCATATTCTATGAGAAAATAAAATAAAAAAACAAGTGTTTGGAAACAGAGAACTAAATACACTCTCTGAAAACACTATTGCGTTGTCAAATAAAATTTCTAGCTCAAACAAAAATTTGGCAAGAAAGAAAAGGAAAATACGTCAAGTAAGATATTACCGCGAGAAACATCGCGAGACCAAGAAAAGAAATTAACACATTATCCGGCTCTATGAATAAGAATGAGAAAGGAAAGGAAGTCTCTTTTAACCCAATAAGACTTAATGATACAGCTCAAGGCTGTACAAGTAAAATTATGAAAGAAGCTGACGACGAAAATAAACTCTTGGAAAATCTAATCACGATACACAATATTTCAAATAAAAGCCTACAACAAATTTAAAATTCAAGAAAATTGAAAAAAGAATGAAAAATTATTTACCTGAATTAAAAAATAGGAGTGAAAACACTCCAGGGGAACTTATAAAGGAAATTCTCAAGAACGTAGTAGATACGAAAAAATTACTTAAAGGAAAGGGTTGCAAGAAAAAGAAAAATGGCTCGGCAATACTCTCAATCAAAGAATTTACACGCGATGAACGCATTAAGACAATAAAAAAACTATTACGGCTCGAGCACCTAGCTCCAGAAGAATGCAGAGAAATAGATAAATTAATCGCCGAATACAATGATATCTTTTATATTCCGGGAGAGAGACTCACTGCTACACACATTCTTAAGTTAACCATTCCTACCATAGACGAAGTACCTGTTACCTCCAAACAATACTGCCTACCGTCTGTGCACAAGGCAGAAATAGAAAGGAGGTATCGGAGTTGCTTGACAAAGGGATAATAGAACCCTCGACTTCGTCTTACGCCAGTCCATGCTATTTAGTCCCCAAAAAGGAAGATTTTCAAGGAAAAAAGAGGTATTAAATGGTTATAGACTATAGGAAGTTAAATGCAAAAACTCTCGATGACCAATTCCCGCTATAAACCGAATATAAATGAAATTTTAGATCAATTAGGAGGCGCAAAATATTTTTCTGTGTTCGATTTAGCATCAAGTTACCATCAACTTGAAATCGACAAATGAGATCGACATAAAACAGCATTTACAATATACGAAGGCTTGTATCATTTTAATCGAGGGAGCTTCGGACTTCGTACGATGCCGGCAACCTTTTCTCGAGCATTATCGATTGCATTATCGGGTTTAACAAACAAAGAACTCTTCTTTTTCATCGACGATATAATTTCTTATTCAAAAACACTCCCCAAGCATATAAGCAGATAAGAAAGATTATTTAAAATGCTACGACAAGCTGTTTTGAAATTACAGCCAGAAATTTTCAATGCAAATTTTTCAAACGAGAAGTTTCTCGTTAAAACGTTAAAAAGTGAACGAATCTCGGACATTTAATAAGCGCTGAAGGAGTACGGCGAGATCCACATAAATGAGAAGCAGTGCAAAATTACCCAGTTCCGAAGAACGTGAAAAATAATTAACAATTTCTAGGACTCGTGGGTTATTATCGAAGATTTATTCACCAATTTGCAAAAATTGCTAAGCCGCTTACGAGTTTGTTAAAGAAAGACACGGAGTTTACGTGGTCGGATGAAGCTCAAAATGCGTTCGAAACGCTAAGAAATAAATTATGCGAGGAACCGATATTAATCTTTCCCAATTTTAAAAATACTTTTAATCTAACAACAGACGCGTCGGGATACGCGGTAGGTGACATTTTGTCACAAGGAAAGATCGGTAGCGATCAGCCCGTCGCTTACGTGTCTTGCAAGCTCACAAATGTAGAAAAACGATGGGATATGTTTAATAAGGAGGAACTGGCTCTCTTATACTGCATAAGGCACTTTAGACCTTATTTGTTCGGCCGAAAATTTGTTCTCATAACGGACCACAGACCGCTTGTATGGCTACAAACACACAAAGATCCCAACTCGCGAATAACGCGGTGGCGTCTTATGCTAGCTGAATATGATTTCGAGGTGATCTATAGAGCAGGGCGACTTAACATAATCGATGCGCTCTCAAGGAATCCGGTAGAAAGCGTCCGCATAATTTCTCAAACAAAACAGATTGCGCCGGAGATCGAGCAACCACCAAATGCACTTGAGCCGCCGAGCGAAACGCTTACGCAGCCCACCCACTCAATGACTACTCGGGTTCGAGCAGGCCGAAAGGCGAGTGAGAAATATTTAGAAGCAATAAAACGGCTACCTCCGCGAAAACGCGTAACAAACGCAGAAACACAGGAGATTGAACCTATTATTGAAAACACTCAAGCAGAGAGTGTAGAGCAAAGCACTGATGAAAATAATATGCAAATAGAAAAGTCACAAAACCCTTCAGTAAAAAATTTATGCGACGCTACGCACAGTGAGGTTTCATGCATAGAGAGCACTCAGAATAAAACGCTAGGGAAAGAGAACGGCTACGAAAATGTAAAAGAGAGAGTAATATAATGAGAGAGGAATAAAGAACGAAAGTTTCTTTGACAATACAGTAAAAGAGAGAGATATGTGAGAGTGTAGGGTAGACACGGAGAAAGACGAAAGCGCCAATATAATGACTTCCTCGCAGGTATACGACACGTTCACTTGCAAAGAGCAACTATTCATGCGCAAGGATAACTATTTATATTTTGTAACAACAAACGGAGAGCCATGCGATGACGGTGCAATGCAATTAAAACTACGCAATAAATTACTAGTTTTTAAAAATTTAAATATAGGTGAACCCGCATTGATGCAAGTTAATAATAAAATTCATATTGGACTTCCAATACGGGGAAAAAGAGATTAAGCTTATATGAAACAAATCAAAATTTAAAAATTTTATGCACAAATCTGATAAAAACCTTTACGGAACTAGACATTGCATCAATCAATATACAAAAATCTCAACACATAGAAAACTTAGATTGGAAAGAAATTATTAAAGAATTACGAAAAGCATTGTTTAATAGTAATACAAAATTAATAATTTGCCTCGGCCTTATACGCTATCCACCGTTTGAAGAGCGCGAGAGAATAAAGCAAGAAGCACATAGCTCCGCAGTGGGAGGACATAGAGGAGTGACCAAGACATATAATAGGATCAAAATTAATTAAAACTGGGAAAATTTGAAAGAAGACTTTCAAAACTTTATAAGAAAGTGTTTGGACTGCCAATTGAAAAAATTGGTGAGAGTAAAACTCGAGCACCGATGGTAATAACAGATAGCGGAAGCCACGCAATGGATCGTCTTGTGATGGACATAGTAGGCCCATTACCCAAAACAACGAGAGGAAACGAATATATTTCAGCTTTTCAAGATTTATTTACAAAATTTACCATAGCTGAGCCTCTAGCAGCTACAACTACAATAGACGATGCAAATGCATTAATAAGAAGGGTTATTTGCACGTTTGGAGCATCATGAGTAATTTTGTCAGATTAAGGCAGAAACGTTACAGTCGAACTATAAAAAAGGTAGCAAGAAGATTTCGGATAAAGCAGGCAAGAACGACATCTTTTCACCCGCAATCAAACGGATCATCGTAGCGCTCGCACGCACGTCTAGTAGAATTTCTGAAAATGTTTTTACACGGTAACAAAGCCGACTGGGATAAATATATTGAATTAGCTACTTTTAATTTTAATACAGGAGTGAGTGAAGCAACGGGGCACACGCCGTTCGAATTCGTTTTAGGGCATCTCGCGAGAACACCCATAAGCGACCCTCTCGAGACAGATGATTTATAGCCGACATTCAACGGTTACCTACAAAACTTGGCGACGCATTTAAATACGCTACAAAAAATAGCAAACAACCATCTTTTTAAAGCAAAATAAAAATCAAAATGCTACTACAACAAAAGGTGAAACGAAAAAATACTACAAACTGGAGGATATGTATGGCTACAAAAAAGGGCCAAAACCGCATTAGTTTGATAACCAATACACCGGACCATATCTAGTACTTGACGTCTCTGAAAATGGGAACGTAAAAGTTCTAATAAGCAATACAAAAACCAAGCTGGTGCATATTAACAGACTACGCAAATCTTATACAGAACCTTCTACCACATCACTAAGCAAAAAATACATAAATAATAATAGATATATAGTAATATATAGTGAAAATATATAATAACATATATATATATATATATATATATATATATATATATATATATATATATATATATATACACAAGAGTGGGCTGAAAAGTTTTCGACCTCAACGTGGAGATAGCAGTACTCGTCAATAACAGCTCGCGAATTTCGTTGTTCATCTGTTGACAGTTGCTCACCAAAGTTTCAGCCATTTTAAGTGCGCAGTTGTTAGTTGACAGTCGATTGAGTGAGTCAATGTGAGTGTTGTTGTAAAAATGGACAAAATTGAGTATCGAGCTGTCATTCAATTTTTATGATATTGAAGTTTGCAACGTTAGACTCCAACGAAAATTAAAAATTTTTCATATTCGTTTTTTCTCAATAAAATGGATATGAAATAAATACATATATATATATCAAAATTGATCGTTAACAATAATTTTAGCAAATTCAACCCCCAAAATACCCCTAAGAGAAAATAAAAAATATCAACTATTACAGCCGTTTTCTATGATTTAGAAAAAAAAACAGTATGATAAAAAATATATAAGACCCCAAAAACCCTATACAACAAAAACAATTTGTCAACCCTTTCCAGAATTGATTTTGAAGCGGGATGAAAAGTCGAAATTCTCGGAAAAAAGATCTGACAGCTTTCATGATACCGTTGGCACAAAAATAAAAAGCGTATATAATTCCTTGGCACATAACAATCCTATAAAAAAATTAGCGTAAAAAAAACGGCTCCGGACCTAAACACTTCAGAAGGATGAAACGTAAAAATTTACAAAAAAAAAATCTGACTACTTTCCTAATACCGTTGGCAAAAAAATAAAAAACTAATATGATTTTTTGACACGTGAAAATTCTATAAAAAAATTAGCGTTAAAAAAACGGCTCCGGAACTTACGATTCAGGTGGATGAAAAGTCAAAATTTACGTAAAAAAATCAGACAACTTTCCTAATACCGTTGGCACAAAAATAAAGAGCGTATATGATTCATGACACATAACAATCCTATTGAGAAATAAGCGTAAAAAAATGGCTTAGGAACTTACACTTCGAAGAGATGAAAAGTCAAAATTTACGAAAAAAAAATCTGAATACTTTCCTGATATTATTAGCACAAAAATAAGAAGCGTATATAATTCCTTGGCACATAACAATCCTATTAGAAAATGAGCGTGAAAAAAACGGGTCCGCAACTTACACTTCGGGGAGATAAAAAGTCAAAATTTACGAAAAAAAATCTTAAAACTTTTCTAATACCGTTAGCACAAAAAGAAAAAGCGTATACAATTCCTTAGCAAATAACAACCCTATAAAAGAATTAACGTGAAGAAAACGGCTACGAAACTTACACTTCAGGAGGAGGAAACGTCAAAATTTACGAAAAAAAAATCTAACAAGTTTCCTAATACCGTTGGCACAGAAATAGTATACGTATATGATTTTTTGACACATAACAATCGTACAAAAAATTCGGCAGTAAAAAAACGGCTCCAGAACTTACACTTCAGAAAGCTGAGAAGTCAAAATTTACGAAAAGAAAATATGACAACTTACCCAATACTTTCGGCACAAAAATAAAAAGCGTATGTAATTGCGTGGTACATTAAAATCCTATGAAAAAATTGGCCTTAAAAAAATGGCTCCGGAACTTACACTTCAGGGGAATAAATAGTAAAAATTTATGAAAAAAAAATCTGACAACTTTCCTAATATTGTTGGCACAAAAATAAAGAGCGTCGATTATTTCTTGGCATATACCTATCTTATAAAAGAATTTAAGTTAAAAAAACGGCTCCGGAACTTAAACTCCAGGGGGATGAAATGCCAAATTTACGAAAAAAAAATCTGATGACCTTTTTTATTCCGTTAGCATAAAAATAAGACGCCAATATTATTTTTTGCGCATAACAATCCTATGAAAAAATTTGTGTTCAAAAAACGGCTCCGGAACTGACACTTAAGGGGGATGAAAAGTCAAAGTTTACAAAAAAAAAATCTAACATCTTTCCTAATACAGCTAGCACAAAAATAATTGTATATGATTTTCTGGCATATAAAAGTCCTATAAAAAAATTGGCTTTGAAAAAAAGGATCAAGAACTTACACTTCAGGGGAATAAATAGTAAAAATTTACGAAAAAAAAATCTGACAACTTTCCTAATATTGTTGGCACAAAAATAATTGTATATGATTTTCTGGCATATAAAAGTCCTATAAAAAAATTGGCTTTGAAAAAAAGGCTCCAGAACTTACACTTCAGGGGAATAAATAGTAAAAATTTACGAAAAAAAAATCTGACAACTTTCCTAATATTGTTGGCACAAAAATAAAGAGCGTCAATTATTTCTTGGCATATACCTATCTTATAAAAGAATTTAAGTTTGAAAAACGGCTCCGGAACTTAAACTCTAGGGGGATGAAATGCCAAATTTACGAAAAAAAAATCTGATGACTTTTTTTATTCTGCTGTCACAAAAATAAGAAGCCAATATCATTTTTTTGCATATAACAATCCTATGAAAAAATTTGTGTTCAAAAAACAGCTCCGGAACTTACACTTAAGGGGGATGAAAAGTCAAAATTTACAAAAAAAAAATCAAACATCTTTCCTAATACAGCTAGCACAAAAATAATTGTATATGATTTTCTGGCATATAAAAGTCCTATGAAAAAATTGGCTTTGAAAAAAAGGCTCCAGAACTTACACTTCAGGGGGATGAATAGTAAAAATTTACAAAAAGAGAATCTGAATACTTTCCTAATACCGTTGGCACAATAATAATAAGCGTATATGATTCCTTTGCACCTAACAATACAGCAAAAAAATCGGCGTTGAAAGAACGGCTCCGGAACTTACACTCAAGGGGGATGAGAAGTCAAAATTTACACAGAAAGAATCTCACGACTTTCCTTATACCGTTGGCACAAAAATAAAAAGCGTATGTAATTCCTTGGCATATAACAATCATATAAAAAATTAGCGTAAGAAAAACGGCTCCGGAACTCACACTTCAGGGAGATGGAAAGTCAAAATTTACGAAAAACAAAATTGACAACTTGCCTAATACCGTTTGCACAAAAATAAAGCGCGTTTATAATTTCTTGGCACATAACAATTCTATAAAAAAATTAGCGTGAAAAAAATGGCTCTGGAACTTACACTTCAAGGAGATAAAAAGTCAAAATTCACGAAAAAAAATTCTGAAAACTTCTCTAATATTGTTAGCACAAAAACATAAAGCGTACATGATTTGTTGGCACATAACCATCCTTTAAAAATTAGCGTGAAAGAAACGGCTCCGGAACTTACACTTCAGAGGGATAAAACGTCAAAATTTACGAAAAAAAAATCTGACAACTTTCCTTATACCGTGGGCACAAAAATAATGAGTATATATGATTCCTTGAGGTATGTCAATCATTTTTAAAAATTAGCGTGGATAACACGGCTCCGGACCTTACACTTCAGGGGGATGAAATGTCAAAGTTTACGAAAAAAAAATCTGTCTACTTTCCTAATACTGTTAGCACTAAAATAAAGAGCGTATATAATTTCTTGGCACATAACAATCCTATAAAAGAATTAGCATGAAAAAAACGGCTCCGAAACTTACACTTGAGGGGGATGAAAAGTCAAAATTCACGAAAAAAAATCTGACACTTTATATAATACCGTTGGCACAAAAATATTAAGTATAGATAATTTCTTAGGGTATGCCAATTCTCTTAAAAAATTAGCGTGAAAAATACTGCTCCGGAACTTACACTTCAGGAGGATGAAAAGTCAACATTTACGAAAGACAAATCTTACTACTTTCTCAATACCGTTGGCACAAAAATAAATGTGTATACGATGTCTTGGTACATAACAATCCTATAACGAAATCGGCGATAAAAAAACGGCTCCAGGACTTACACTTTAGGAGGATGAAAAGTCAAAATTCACGAAAAAAAAATCTGACACCTTATATAATACTGTTGGCACAAAAATAAAAAGCGTATATGATTCCATGGCACATAACAATTCTATAAAAAATTAGCGTTAAAAAAAAAGCTTCGGAACATACGATTTAGGAGGATAAAAAGTCAAAATTTACGAAAAAAAAATCTGACAACTTTCCTAATACCGTTGGCACAAAAATAAAGAGCGTGTATGATTTCTTGGCACATGAAAATCCTGTGAAAAATTCGGCGTTAAGAGAACGGCTCCGGAACTAACACTTCAGGGGGATGAAATGTCAAAATTTACAAAAAAAATCAGACAACCTTTCTAATACCGTTGGCACAAAAATAAAAAGCGTATATGATTCCTCGGCACATAACAATCCTATAAAAAAATTAGCGTTAAGAAAACAGCTCCGGAACTTACGATTTAGAAGGATAAATAGTCAAAATTTACGAAAAAGAAATCTAGCAACTTTTCTTATACCGTTAGGACAAAAATAAAATACGTATATGATTCCTTAATACATAACAATCTGATAAAAAATTTCCGTGAAAAAAACGGCTCTGGAACTTACACTTCAAGAAGATGAAAAGTCAAAATTTACGAAAACAAATTCTGAAAACTTCTCTAATATTGTTAGCACAAAAACATAAAGCGTACATGATTTGTTGGCACAACCATCTTTTAAAAATTAGCGTGAAAGAAACGGCTCCGGAACTTACACTTCAGAGGGATAGAACGTCAAAATTTACGAAAACAAAATCTAACTACTTTTCTAATACTGTTGGCACAAGAATACAAAGCGTATATAATTTCTTGGCACATAACAATCCTATAAAAAAATTAGCGTGAAAAAAAACGGCTCCAGAACTTACACTTCAGGGAGATAAAAAGTCAAAATTTACGAAAAAAAAATCTAACAACTTTCCTAATACCGTTGGCACAAAAATAAAAAGTGTATATAATTCCCTGGCCCATGACGTTCTTCTAAAAAACTTAGCTTTTAATAAAACGGCTCCGAGACTTACACTTCAGGGTGGTGAAAAGCCAAATTTACGGAAAAAGAATCTGACGACTTTTCTCATTCCGTTGGCACAATAATAAAAAGCGTATATGATTTTTTCGAACATAACAATCCTATAAAAAAATCGGCATTAAAAAAAGGGCTCTGAAATTTTCACTTAAGGGGAATGAAATCTCAAAGTTCACGAAAAAAAGAATCTGACTACTTTCTTAATACCGTTAGCACAAAAATAGAAAGTGTATATAATTCCTTGGCACATAACAATCCTTTAAAAAAATAAGCGTGGAAAAAACGGCTTTGGAACTTACACTTTAGGGTGATGAAAAGCCGAAATTTACGAAAAAGTAATCTAAAAACTTTTCTAATACTGTTAGCACAAAAACAAAAAGCGTATATGATTTGTTGGCACATAACTATCATTGAAAAAAATTAGCGTGAAAAAAACGGCTCCGGAACTCACACTTCAGGGGGATAAAACGTCAAAATTCACGAAAAAATAATCTGACAACTTGCCTAATACCGTTTGCACAAAATAAAAAAGGTATTTAATTTCTTGGCACATAACAATCCTATAAAAAAATTAGCGTGAAAAAAACGGCTCCGGAACTTACACTTCAGGGAGATGAAAAGTCAAAATTTACGAAAAAAAATTCTGAAAACTTCTCTTATATTGTTAGCACAAAATCAGAAAGCGTACATGATTTGTTAGCACATAACCATTCTTAAAAAAAATTAGCGTGACAAAAACGGCTCCGGAACTTACACTTCAGAGGGATGAAACGTCAAAATTTACAAAAAGAAACTCTGACAACTTTCCTAATACCGTGGGCACAAAAGAAAAAAGCGTACATGATTCCTTAGCACATAAAGATTCTATAAAAAAATCAGCGTTGAAACAACAACTCTGGAACTTACACTTTAGGGGGAGGAAACGTGTAAAATTACAAAAAAAGAAATCTGACAACTTTCCTAATACCGTTGGCCTAAAAATAAAATACATATATGATTTCTTGACACATAACGATTTTATAAAAAAATAGGCAGTAGAAAAACGGCTCCAGAACTCACACTTCAGGGAGATAAAAAGTTAAAATTTACGAAAAAGAAATCTGACAACTTTCCTAATACCGTTGGCACAAAAATAATAAGTATATATGATTCCTTGGGGTGTGCCGATCCTTTTAAAAAATTAGCGTGAAATACACGGCTCCGGACCTTACGTTTAAGGGGGATGAAAAGTCAAACTTTACGAAAAAAAAATCTGACTGCTTTCCTAATACTGTTGGCACAAGAATAAAAAGCGTATGTGATTCCTTGGCACATAACAATTGTATATTAAAAATAGCGAAAAAAAACGGCTCCAGAACTCCTCCTTCAGGGGGATGAAAAGTCAAATTATACGAAAGACAAATCTTACTACTTTCTTAATACCGTTAGCACAAAAATAAAGAGCGTTTATAAATTCTTGGCACATAACAATCGTATAAAAAATTAGCGTGAAAAAAACAGCTTCGGAACTTACACTTTAGGGAGGTGAAAAGTCAAAATTTACGGAAAAAAAATTTGAAAACTTTTCTAATATTGTTAGCACAAAAACATAAAGCGTACATGATTTGTTAGCACATAACCATTCTTAAAAAAAATTAGCGTGACAAAAACGGCTCCGGAACTTACACTTCAGAGGGATGAAACGTCAAAATTTACAAAAAGAAACTCTGACAACTTTCCTAATACCGTGGGCACAAAAGAAAAAAGCGTATATGATTCCTTAGCACATAAAGATTCTATAAAAAAGTCAGCGTTGAAACAACAACTCAGGAACTTACACTTTAGGGGGAGGAAACGTGTAAAATTACAAAAAAAAAAATCTGACAACTTTCCTAATACCGTTGGCCTGAAAATAAAATACATATATGATTTCTTGACACATAATGACCTTATAAAAAAATAGGCAGTAGAAAAACGACTCCAGAACTCACACTTCAGGGAGATAAAAAGTTAAAATTTACGAAAAAGAAATCTGACAACTTTCCTAATACCGTTGGCACAAAAATAATAAGTATATATGATTCCTTGGGGTGTGCCGATCCTTTTAAAAAATTAGCGTGGAAAACACGGCTCCGGACCTTACGTTTAAGGGGGATGAAAAGTCAAACTTTACGAAAAAAAAATCTGACTACTTTCCTAATACTGTTGGCACAAGAATAAAAAGCGTATGTGATTCCTTGGCACATAACAATTGTATATTAAAAATAGCGAAAAAAAACGGCTCCAGAACTCCTCCTTCAGGGGGATGAAAAGTCAAATTATACGAAAGACAAATCTTACTACTTTCTTAATACCGTTAGCACAAAAATAAAGAGCGTTTATAATTTCTTGGCACATAACAATCGTATAAAAAATTAGCGTGAAAAAAACAGCTTCGGAACTTACACTTCAGGGAGGTAAAAAGTCAAAATTTACGGAAAAAAAATTTGAAAACTTTTCTAATATTGTTAGCACAAAACCAAGAAGCGTACATGATTTGTTGGCACTTAACCATCCTTAAAAAAATTAGCGTGAAAAAATCAGCTCCGGAACTTACACTTTAGAGGTATGAAACGTCAAAATTTACCAAAAACAAATCTGACAACTTCTATAATACCGTTTGCACAAAAATAAAATGCGTATATGATTTCTTAGCACATAACAATTCTATAAGAAAATTAGCGTTAAAAAAACAGCTTTGGAACTTACGATTTAGAAGGATGAAAAGTTAAAATTAACGAATAAAAAATCTAAAATCTTTCTTAAAACCGTTGGCACTAAAATAAATATGTATACTATGTCTTGGTACATAACAATCCTATAAGGAAAACGGCGATACAAAAACGGCTCCAGAACTTGCACTTCAGAGGGATTGAAAGTTAAAATTTACGAAAAAAAAATCTGTCAATTCATATGATACTGTTGGCACAAAAATAAAAAGCGTATATGATTACTTGGCACATAACAATCCTATAAAAAAATTAGCTTAAAAAAAACAGCCCTGGAACTTACGATTTAGGAGGATGAAAAGTCAAAATTTACGAAAAAAAAATCTGACAACTATCCTAATACCGTTGGCACAAAAATAAAAAGCGTATGTGAATCCTTGGCACATAACAATCGTATAAAATAAATAGCGAGAAAAAAACTGCTCCAGAACTTACACTTTAGGGGGATGAAAAGTCAAAATTTACGAAGACAAATCTGACAACTTTCCTAATACCGTTGGCATAAAAATGAAGAGTGTATACGTTTTCTTGGTACATAGCAATCCTATAACATAATCGGCGATACAAAAACGGCTCCAGAACTTACACTTTAGCGGGATGAATAGTCAAAATTTACGAAAAAAGAATCTTACATCTTATATAATACTGTCGGCACAAAAATAAAAAGCGCGTATGATTTCTTGGCTCATAACAATCTTATAAAACAATCAGCATTAAAAAAACGGCTCCGGAACTTGAACTTTAGGGGGATAGAAAGTCAAAATTTACGAAAAAAGAATCTGACAATCTTCCTAATAACGTTGGCACAAAAATAAAAAGCGTATATGATTTCTTGGCACATAACGATCTTACAAATCTCACTAGTCGGCGTTAAAAAAATGGCTCCGGAAATTACACTTCAGGGGGATGAAATGTCAAAATTTACGTAAAAAGAATCTAAAAACTTTCCTAATACCGTTTGCACAAAAATAAAAAGCGTATATGTTTCCTTGGCACATAAAAATCCTATAAAAAATTCGGTGTTAAGAAAACGGCTCCAGAACTCACACTTCAGGGGGATGAAATGTCAAAATTTACGAAAAAAAAAGCTGACAACTTTTCTAATACCATTGGTACAAGAATAAAAAGCGTATATGATTCTTTTGCATATAAAAATCCTATAAGAAAATTAGCGTTAAAAAAAAACAGCTCCGGAACTTACAATTTAGGAGGACGAAAAGTCAAAATTTACGAAAAATAAATCTGGCATCTTTTCTAATACCGTTGGCACAAAAATAAAACACGTATATGATTCCTTGGCACATAAAAATCTTATAAGAAAATTGGCGTTAAGAAAACGGCTCCGGAACTTACACTTCAGGGGGATGAAATGTCAAAATTCACGGTAAAAATCTGACAACTTTCCTAATACTGTTGGCACAAAGATAAAAAGTGTGTATGATTTCCTGGCATATAACGATCTTATAGAAAATTGAGCTTTAAATAAAACGGCTTCGGAACTTACACTTCAGGGGTATGAAAAGTTAAAATTTACGAAAAGAAAAATCTGACAACTTTTCTAATACCGTTGGCACAAAAATAAAAAGCGTATATTATTTTTTGGCAACGAACAAACCAATAAACACATTGATTTCTAAAAAAACGGCTCCGAACTTACACTTTAGTAGGATGAAATGTCAAAATTCACTTTAATTGGATAAGAGAAAGAATTTTTTGTAGCATTTAATGTTATACGAATTTCTAAAATACCTAAATATTCTTGAATTCTTCGATTAATTTAATATTAATTAGAACTTGAAAAAATTAAACTAATTTTTTTAATTACTTTTTTCACTGTGTGGTATTATACTTTTCTACGTGTCGTTTGCATACGTGGTTAAGTATATTGAAATTGAGTGTAAAGCAATACACAATGTCATACGTTCAATACACAGACATACTTAGCTTTTTGCGGTTTACCATCTCTACTGATAACGAAGCGCAGTGGAGAGGGAATCGCGGTCTGCAGGTAAGGCTACGCACACAAGCGCGCGCGCATACAAGCACGCGTATACGTACATTGTATAGGCAGCGTCTCGAATTTAGTTCGTGTTTTGATTTTGAACTTTTATCTTTGAATTTTCCTTTAAGCGCCGTGGCGGGCTATTAACCTTATTGAATAGTCATTTTCTGTTAATATGTTTTAAAAATATTTTAAGTTGAGTTTATTAAAATTATTTAATCACAATATTTTTGTATGTTGATAAAAATTATTCTTGCGCCACAACAAATTTTTTTGTTATTTTACATTTAAAATTTTATTATGAAATTTTTAAAAGAATTTAATGTGGTTATTTTATTATGCAGTATATTATTTTACTGAGAATTATTAGTATAAAAATAGAAATTTGAATCTCACAGGTAAGAACTATAGTCTTTTGAATTGATATGCATAATTTAAATGACATTTTATAACTAACAATTAAGTTATTTTTGTTAAATAATATTGTTTATATATTTTTAGTAGTGCATAACATAAAAATATTTTAAGATAATTTAATTGTATATCAAATAGTTATTAATTCAAGTGACAAATGCATTTTTAATGTTAATGAGTTATCACTTAACACTTAATTGTTATATTTTTAAATGTTAAAGCTCTTAATATTTAAATCTAAAATGCCATATCATATTAAAATTTTTATTAACAATTCATAGCACTGTTCTGATCAATATTAAAAAATATAAATAATTTGTATATTAAAAAAAATTTTAATTAAATTAAAATTAATTTTTTTATTAGTATTTTATTATTTTCAGGTTATTTATTATAATAAATAAAAGATTAATTTTCCAATAAAAAAAGTCATTCTTTTATTTATTGTTTCATTAAAAAATAGCAATTTTATGGCAAGTGAGTGTCTACATATATATATATATATATATATATATATTGTAACGAGTTGGCAGTTTTAAACATAAACCGCCACAGAAGCAATTAGCTTTTGGGGACGCACAATTCGCAAAATGTGCGAAAATGCCCTTTGCGCCCCCTTTTTAGGTAGTTAAAGTCTCGGACGACTTTGCTCCTGGGTCCAGGCTCGAGAAGCCGGTCTACGGACCCAACTTACCCGCTGCAACGCCGCGCAAACGTCGTTGCGCGGCTCGTGTGTCGTCCTCACCTAGCTAGTTAAATCTCGGCGAGGGCCGTATTCGGGAGGAGAGCTGAAAGCTCCTCGTTGCGCAAATAATCAAAAAAGGAAAAAATTGAAAAGCGAAAAAAAATAAATGAATTAAAAAATAAAAAAAAAGTTTAAATAAATTAAGCGAAAGAAGCTCGCAACTGAAAGAAAAATAAAACAAATTTAAAAAGAACACAGGAAAAAAAAACGATAACATAGAAGAAACAGAAAGAAAGAAAATAAAAGAAGTATATAAATAAAATAATTTAATGTAAAAGATATAATAAATAATAAATTAAATAAATAAAACAAAAGAATACAAAAGAATAAATTACAATCGACATGCACGAGAAGCGCAGGCGTTAAGGCGAATGTATGGCGCGAAAACGGCTCCCGCACGGAGCCTGTTGGAGCGAGAGAGAGAGCGCTCTCCCACTCCTGCGCGCCGCGTCTACTGCGAGTACGAGAGAGACAACGAGTCTCGCGTACTGCGCCGTAGGAGTGAGAGAGAAAGCGCTCTTCAACTCTTGCGCGCCTAGCCTTACGCGAGTGCGAGAGAGAACACGACGAACGCAACTCTCTCGCACTGATCCAACTCGGGTGGGAGATAAAGGTTTCTCCCACTTGCGCGCGCGCCGTATATGCTGCGAGTGCGAGAGAGAAAGCGACTCTCCCGCACTGCTGTCACTAGAGTGAGAGAGATAACGCTCTCTCACTCACGCGCGCTTATGCTTCTATAGGTGCGAGAGAGAACGCAACTCTCTCGCCCTGTATACGAGAGTGAGAGAGATAGCGCTCTCTCACTTGCACGAACCGCGTAAAATACGAATTTGCTAAAGAACGGAATAACCGGCGGAGGTTACTCCTACGCAAATAAAACAAAAAATTTACGCGCGAAAAATTAGTTATAATAAACTTACGACGGTGGCTGGCCAGCCGCGCACGCCAAAAATCGAGATAAGGCC
Source organism: Chalcis sispes (assembly GCA_949987625.1). Taxonomy (NCBI): domain Eukaryota; kingdom Metazoa; phylum Arthropoda; class Insecta; order Hymenoptera; family Chalcididae; genus Chalcis; species Chalcis sispes. The sequence goes on along the minus strand of OX465095.1, from coordinate 42,276,506 downwards.
GCTCGTAGTGGGACGCTGCTGCCGCCCAACAAAATCGTTGGTGCCGTCGCCTTGCTGCTACGCCCCTGTGGTCTGGTGGTGGTGCCCTGCGGGCTGCAGATCGCAGCTACGCACCTGCACTAAAAAACCCGACCGGGGCGCGCCAAAAACTCGCGATAACGTTGCGCAAAAACTTGTCGAGACGCGGGAAGAGGGCACGCGTCCGAACTATGAAAATGGCGGAAGAGAACTAGCGGAAAAACGCGGGAAGGAGCTAGCTTGCCTAGCCTGAACTCGCCTATATTTTCAATACGGCACATGACTATTCTATCTATCGGCGTGTACCGTATTTTCCCGCCCGGGGCCGTCACGTTACCAAAATTAAACTCGGCTCGTGGACCGCGGAAGCGCGCGGAATATAAACACGCGCGGAATACGGAGTGTTCTCCGTGACACCCCCCTCCCAGAAATCGCTTATCCGTGGTAAGCGGATTCTGCCACGCTCCGCGCGTGTGGGATCGATAGCAGATCGGACACGGGGTAAACCGGAGGAAAATCAAGTGCGAATTTCCGCGCCTCTTGGTCTGCCCCGGCCTCGAGGCTGGGGGGTCCGCACGCTCGCGCTTTTCCGCAGTCTACCCCTTCTTTTTTTAGGCTCGGGGTTGACCTCGGATGGATCGGGTTCAGGCTCGACGGGCTCCGCTGAGCCTTCGCTCGTCGACTGTGGCTCTTTTGCGGGAGCCGGAGTGCTCGCTAACGGCGGGTCGCTCATCGCCTGCTCTTTCCCCGGTGGTTGGGGCTCCCGGTGTACCTCGGTGGGGTCGACATCGTCTTCTTCGGGCGCTTGCCCACCGTAGTACGCCTTTAAATTTTCAGCGTGAACTAAATCTTCAAGCTCACCTCGCTTGCTGATGAGCTTGAAGCAATTAGAGCCCCTGGTCTCCACTAACCAATAGGATCTCCACTAACTATTATGCGCTGAAACGTAGCGCCGGCATACGAAAGGCCGTATTACATCCTTTTAAATTGAAAAAGGACCAATGCTGGGTACGGTAAACGCCGCGATAAGTCGCGAGTCAACCTTTAGTGGTATTTGATGGTATGCGCTGCTCAGGTCGAGGGTAGAAATATACCTCGCCTTCCGCCGCTTACGCAAGATATCCTGCATATAAGGCAAAGGATATGCGTCCGGCTTCGTAACCACGTTGGATTTGCGAAAGTCAATGCAGAAGCGGTACGAGCCGTTCTCTTTGCGCACCATCACCACCGGGCTAGACCAACCACTGGTAGACGGTTTAATTACGTCCTGCTGGAGCATCTCTCGGACTTGGCGATGCATTTCTTCCCGAATCTTTTCCGAGACGGGGTAATAGCGTTGCTTGATGGGCGAGGCGTCGCCTACATCAATCGCATGTTCTACCCCGTGTGTGCATCCCAGGGTGGACCCTTCGCTCGGCGAAACGGCGTTGAGCAAAGCTTGAAGTTGGGCACGCTGGTCGTCCGTTACGTCGGCTACGCCAGCAGACGCTAGCGCACCTACGCCGGCAGCTATGCTGGCGACTTCTAGGCCGACACTTACATTTGCGTCTTTAGAATATAGACGATCGGTGTCGGGGTCCAAAACCGCGCGGAATGCTCGGATAAAATTAACTCCGACATAGCATTCCTCGTCAAGCTGAGGCATTATGGCAACCCTAATGTCGTGAGTTAACCCTGCTACAGCGAAGGGCAACTTGACATGTCCAAACAGCGGGAGGTGCCTGCCACCAGCGACTTTTACACGTCCTGATTTGGCTGGGATGAGCTCTCGGTCTAGGGCATTGGCAATTTGCAAGCCAATAGGATCCATGACCGTGTTTGATGCTCCTGGATCGTATAATGCGCGTAGGCGGTAACCTCCTACCGCCACCTGAAGCCACCAACTGGTCTCATCTTCAGGTTTATACGCGCGTGCGACCTGTCCTGCGAGGGATAAAGCTTCTCGCAGGTCGGCGGGGGTCGTAGCGTGCTCCGTTAATGGTGGAGACGCTGAGCTGGTTACGGGGACCGACAAAAAATTCAATAATATTAAAATATTTCAGAAATTGGTATAACATCAAATGCTATAAAAAATTACGTCTCTTATCCAAGTGAAGATTTAAATATAATTTTAATTTACAAAAAACTTTTAAAATTAGCAAATAATGATTGTCCTATTATTTTATTGATATTTTAAATACAAGTTTGGTGCATGTTTTATAAATTTTAAATTCTGCAATTATTTATTCTAAATAAAATAAAAATATTTCCAGAAAAAGTACAAACAAAATACAATCATTAATTTATTATTATTTCTGCGCAATAACTTCATACTCATGTATTATAAATAAAATATCATTTAATAGAAACGCTTAATTGAAAAGAATATTATAATAAGTAAATCAATAAAAGAAGATAAGTCTTATTTTAAAATAAAAAATATTATATATAAGAAGTTATAACGAGTTTGAAGACGAGCTAAGAAGTTTTCAAAAATTTAAATTATAACAACAGTTTTTTTTCAAAAACTTAAATTTTACTTTACATATTGACAAATACAAACACTTGCTTTTAAAATTTGGATTTTAAAAAAGATTTATATTAGGATCGTCAATAACACCACTTAATGACAAAAGTTCTTGAAAAAGTTAGTAAATACGTTCTAACGAAAAAAAATTTTATAAAAAATAATATACCTCAGCAGCATTAGGACACGAAAAAAAAATTTTCCATTATTTAATTCTCTTAAAGAGTAAGATCCGGGCCGTTTAATCGACACGAAATTGTATTACAAGAAATATAATGCACTTCTTATTTTTCTGCCAACGGTAAAAAAAGAGTTGTCATATTTTTTTTCCACAATTTTGTCTTTTCATCACTCTAAAACGTAAGTTATGCAGCGCTTATTTCAACGCATATTTGTTTATAGATTGCTAACGTTACAAAATATCATATACAATTTTTATTTTTTTGCCAACGGTATTAGGGAAAGTATATGATTTTTTCGTAAATTTTGACCTTTCATCCCCCTGGAGAGTAAGTTCCAAAACAATTTATTAAACGCTAATTTTTTTAAAGCTTTCTTGTTTTCTATGAAATCATATACGCTTTTTATTCTTGTGCCACCAAATTGAAAAAAATTGTCCGATTTTTTTTTCTTAAATTTCGACATTTCATCCCCCTGAAGTGTAAGTTCCAGAGCCGTTTTTTTCACGCTAATTTTTTTATAGCATTTTTATGTGCCAAAGAGTCATATACGCATTTAACTTTTGTGGCAACGATATTATGAAAGTTGTCAGATTTCTTTTTCGTAAATTTTGACTTTTCATCACCCTGAAGTGTAAGTTCCGGAGCCGTTTATTTCACACTAATTTTCTTATAGGCTTGTTATGTACCAGGTAATCATATACGATTTTTATTTTTGAGCCAACAGTATTAGGAAAGTTATCAGATTTTTTTTTTCGTAAATTTTGAGTTTTCATCCCCCTAAAGTGTAAGTTACGAAGCCGTTATTTTCGCGCTAACTTTTTTATGGGATTGCTATATGCCAAGGAATCATATACGCATTTTATTTTATTGCCAACGGTATTAGGAACGTTGTCAGATTTTTTTTTCGTAAATTTTGACTTTTCATCCCCCTGAAGTGTAAGTTCCTAAGCCGTTTTATTAACGCCGATTTTTTCGTCAGATCGTAATGTGCCCAGGAATCATATACGTATTTTACTTTTGTGCCAACGGTATTAGAAAAGTTGTCAGATTCTTTTTTTCGTAAATTTTGACTTTTCATTGCCCTGAAGTGTAAGTTCTGGAGCCGTTTTTTTACCGCCAATTGTTTTGTAAGATCGTCATGTGCCCAGGAATTATATACGCTTTTTATTTTTGTGCCAACGGTATTAGGAAAGATGTCAAACTTTTTTTTCGTAAATTTTGACTTTTCATCCCCCTGAAGTGTAAGTTCCGGAGCCGTTTTATTAACACCGATATTTTCGTATAATCGTAATGTGCCCAGGAATCATATACGTTTTTTATTTTTCTGCCAACGGTATTAGAAAAGTTGTCAGATTCTTTTTTCGTAAATTTTGACTTTTCATCTCCCTGAAGTGTAAGTTCTGGAGCCGTTTTATTAACACCGATTTTTTCGAAAAATCGTTATGCGCCCAGGAATTATATACGCTATTTATTTTTGTGCCAACGGTGTTAGAAAAGTCGTCAGATTTTTTTTCGTAAATTTTGACTTTTCATCGCCCTAAAGTGTAAGTTCGGGAGCCGTTTTTTTAACGCCGATTTTTTCATAGGATTTTTATGTGCCAAGGAATCATATACGCGTTTTATTTTTGTGCCAACGGTATTAGGAAAGTTGTCAAATTTTCTTTTCGTAAATATTGACTTTTCATCCCCCTGAAGTGTAAGTTCTGGAGCCGTTTTGATAACACTGATTTTTGCGTAAGATCGTTATGTGCCCAGAAATTAGATACGCGTTTCATTTTTGTGCAAACGATATTAGAAAAGTTGTCAGATTTTCTACTCGTAAATTTTGACTTTTCATCCCCCTGAAGTGTAAGTTCCAGAGCCGTTTTTTTAACGCCGATCTTTACGTGAGATTTTCATGTGCCAAGGAATCATATACGTTTTTTATTTTTGTGCCATCGGCATTAGGAAAGTACTCAGATTTTTTTTTCGTAAATTTTGACTATTCATCACCCTAAAGTGTAAGTTCCAGAGCCATTTATTCAACGCCGATACTTGTGTAAGATTTTTATGTGCCAAAGAATCATATGCGATTTTTATTTTCCTGCCAACGGTATTAGGAAAGTTGTTAGATTCTTTTTTCGTAAATTTTGACTTCTCATTTCCCTGAAGTGTATGTTGCGTAGCCGTTTTTTTAACACTAATTTTTTCATAGAATTTTTATGTGCTATATAATCATATACGCTTTTGATTTTTGTGCCAACGGTATAAGGAAAGTGGTCAGATTTTTTTTTTCATAAATTTTTACTTTTCATTCCCCTGAAGTGTAAGTTCCGAAGCCGTTATTTTATCGCCGATTTTTTTATAGGATTGTTATGTGCCAAACATCATAAACGATTTTAATTTTTGTGCCAACGGTATTAGAAAAGTTGTCAGATTTTTTTTTCGTAAATTTAGACTTTTCATCCCCCTGAAGTGTAAGTTCCGAAGCTGTTTTTATAACGCTAATTTTTTCGTTAGATCGTTATGTGCCAAGAAATCAAATACGCTTCCTTTTTTTTTGCCAACGGCATTAGGAAAATTGTCAGATTTTTTTTTCGTAAATTTTGACTTTTCATACGCCTGAAGTGTAAGTTCTGGAGCCGTTTTTATAACGCTAATTTTTTCGTTAGATCGTTATGTGCCAAAGAATCAAATACGCTCCTTTTTTTTTGCCAACGGTACTAGGAAAATTGTTAGATTTTTTTTTCGTAAATTTTGACTTTTCATCCGCTTGAAGTGTAAGTTCTAGAGCCGTTATTTTATCGCTGATTTTTTTATAGGATTGTTATGTGCCAACAAATTATCAACGCTTTTTATTTTTGTGCGAACAGTATTAGAAAAGTTGTCAGATTTTTTTTTCGTAAATTTTGACTTTTCGTCCGCCTGAAGTGTAAGTTCTAGAGCCGTTATTTTATCGCTGATTTTTTTATAGGATTGTTATGTGCCAACAAATTATAAACGCTTTTTATGTTTGTGCCAACAGTATTAGAAAAGTTGTCAGATTTTTTTTTCGTAAATTTTGACTTTTTATCCCCCTGAAGTGTAAGTTCTGGTGCTGTTTTTCAAACGCTGATTTTTTCTGTAAGATCGTTATATGCCAAGACTTATATACGCTTTTTTTTTGTGCCAACGGTGTTAGGAAAGTCGTCAGATTTTATTTTCGTAAATTTTGACTGTTCATCCCCCTGAAGTTTAAGTTCTAGAGCCGTTTTTTTAACGTCAATTTTTCGTAAGATTTCTATGTACCAAGGAATCATATAAGCTTTTTATTTTTGTGCCAACGGTATTAATTAAGTTGTCAGATCCTTTTTTTGTAAATTTTAACTTTTTATCGCTCTTAAGTGTAATTTCCATAGCCGTTTTTTTAACGCCAATTCTTTAATAGGATTAGTATATGCCATGGAATCATATACGCTTTAAAATTTCGTGCGAACGGTATTAGAAAAGTTGTTGAATTTTTTTTTCGTAAATTTTGACTTTTTATTCCCCTAAAGTGTAAGTTTCGGAGCCGTTTTTTTAACGCCAATTCTTTTATAGAATTGTTATATGTCATGAAATCATATACACTTTTTATTTCTGTGTAAACGGTATTAGGAATGTTGTCAGATTTTTTAAACGTAAATTTTGACTTTTTATCACTCTGAAGTGTAAGTTCCGGAGCTGTTTTTTTAACGCCGATTTCTCGTAAGATTTTTATGTACCAAGAAATCATATTTGCTATTTATTTTCGTGCCAACGGTATTAGGAAAGTTGTCAGTTTTTATTTTCGTAAATTTTGACTTTACATGCCCCTGAAGTCTAAGTTTCGTAGCCGTTCTTTTATCGCAATTTATTTTTTGGGATAATTATGTGCTAAGGAATTATATACGCTTTTTATTTTAGTGCCAACGGTATTAGAAAAATTGTCAGATTTTTTTTCGTAAATTTTGACTTTTCATCCGCCTGAAGTGTAAGTTCTAGAGCCGTTATTTTTTCGCCAATATTTTTATAGGATTGTTATGTGCCATGGAATCATATACGCTTTATATTTTTGTGCCAACGGTATAATGAAAGTTGTCAGATTTTTTTTTTGTAAATTTTTACTTTCCATCCCTCTGAATCGTAAGTCGCGGACCCGTTTTTCTAACGAAGATTTCTCGTAAGATTTTTATGTACCAAGGAATTATATTCTATTTTTGTTTTTGTGCCAACGGTATTTGAAAGGTTGTCAGGTTTTTTTTCGTAAATTTAGACTTTACATGCCCCTAAAGTCTAAGTTCCGTAGCCGTTTTTCTATCGCCGATTTTTTTACAGGATTGTTATGTGCCAATGAATTATATACGCTCTTTATTTTTGTGCCAACGGTATTTGAAAAGTTGTCAGATTTTTTTTTCGTAAATTTTGACCATTCATTCCCCTAAAGTGTAAGTTCAGGAGCCGTTTTCCTTACGCCGATTCTATCGTAAGATTGTTATGTGCCAAGGAATCATATACGCTTCTTATTTTTGTGCCAACAGTCATGGGAAAGTTGTCAGATTTTTTTTTCGTTAATTTTGGCTTTTTATCCCTCTGAAGTGTAAGTTCCGAAGCCGTTTTCTTAGCGCTAAATTTTCTTATAGTATTGTTATGTGCCAAGAAATCATTTCGATTTTTATTTTTGTTCCATCGGTTTCAGGAAAGTAGTCAGATTCTTTTTTTGTAAGTTTTGACGTTTTAGCCACCTGAAGTGTAAGTTACGGGGCCGGTTTTTTAAAGCCAATTTTTTGTGAGATGGTTATGTGCTAAGAAATCATATACGCTTTATATCCTTGTGCCAGCGGTATTAGAAAAAATTGTCAGATTTTTTTTTCGTAAATTTTGACTTTTCATTCCCTTGAAGTGTAAGTTCCGGAGCCGTTTTTTTAACGCCATTTTTTTTATAGGATTGTTATGTGCCATGGAATCATGAACGCTTCTTCTTTTTGTGCCAACGGTATTAGGAAAATTATCAGATTTTTTTTCGTAAATTTAGACTTTTCATCCCCCTGAATCGTAAGCTTTAGAGCCCTCTTCTTTTAAGCTAATTTTTTTGTAAGATCGTTATGTGCTAAGGAATCATACGCGGTTCATTTTGGTGCCAACGGTATTAGGAAAGTTGTAAGATTTTCTTTTCGTAAATTTTGACTTTTTATCCCCGTGAAGTGTAAGTTCCGGAGCCGTTATTTCAACGCTGTTTTTTTGTAAAATTGTTATGTGCCAAGGAATCATATACGTATTTCATTTTTGTGCCATCGGTTTCAGGAAAGTTTTCAGATTCTTTTTTCGTATATTTTAACTTACCATTCTCGTGAAGTGTAAGTTTTGGAGCCGTTTTTTTAACGTTAATTTTTTGGTAAGATTGTTATGTGCCGAGAAATCATATACGCTTTTTACTTTCGTGCCAACAGTATTAGAAAAGTTGTCAGATTTCTTTTACGTAAATTCTGACTTTTCATCCTCCTGAAGTGTAAGTACCTCGGCCATTTTTTTTGAAGCTTATTTTTTTTTAGGATTGTTATGTGCCAAAAAATCGGATATACTTTTTATTTTTGTGCCAAGGGTATTAGGAAAGTTGTAAGATTTTCTTATCGTAAATTTTGACTTTTTATGCCCCTGAAGTGTAAGTTCCGGAGCCGTCTTTTCAACGCTAGTTTTTCAATAGGATTGTTATGTGCCAAGGAATTATATACGCTTTTTTATCGTGCCAAAAGTATTAAGAAAGTTGTCAGATTTTTTTTTCGTAAAATTGGACATTTTATCCCCCTGAAGCTTAAGTTCTGAAGCCCTTTTTTTTTCAACCAATTTTTTTGTAAGATCGTTATGTGCTAAGGAATTATACGCTTTTAATTCTTGTGCCAACAGTATTAGAAAAGTTGTAAGATTTTTTTTTTGTAAACTTTGACTTTTTATCCCCATGAAGTGTAAGTTTTGGAGCCGTTTTTTTAACGCTGTTTTATTGTAAGATTGTTATGTGCCTAGGAATCATATACGCATTTTATTTTTGTGCCATTGGTTTCAGGGAAGTTGCCAGATTTTATTTTCGTTAATTTTCACTTATCATCCCCCTGAAGTGTAAGTTCTGGAGCCGTTTTTATAACGCCGTTGTTGTGAAAGATTTTATTGTGCCCAGGGATTATATACGGTTTTTATTTTTGTTTCATCGGTTTCAGGAAAGTTGTCAGATTCTTTTTTCGTAAATTTTGATGTTTTATTCCCCTGAAGTGTAAGTTCCGGAGCAGTTTTTTTAAAGCCGAATTTTTCGTAAGGTCTTAATGTGCTAAGGAATCATACGCTTTTTATTTTTGTGCTAATGGTATTAGGAAAGTTGTAAGATTTTCTTTTTGTAAATTTTGACTTTTTATCTCAGCTGAAGTGTAAGTTCCGGAGCCATTTTTTAAACGCAAGATTTTCAATAGGATTGTTATGTGCCAAGGAATCATATTCGCTTTTTTTTTTGTGCCTACGGTATTAAGAAAGTTAACAGAATTTTTTTTCGTAAAATTGGACATTTTATCCCCTTGAAGTGTAAGTGCTGCAGCCGATTTTTTTTAACTGATTTTTTAGTAAGATCGTTAGTTGCCAAGAAATCATATACGCTTTATATTTTTGTGCTAACGGTATGAGGAAAAATGTCAGATTTTTTTTTGGTAAATTTTGACTTTCATTCCCTAAAAGTGTAAGTTTCAGAGCCGTTTTTTTATAGGATTGATTTTTTTATAGGATAGTTAACACATTGTTTAATAAGTCCCGAGACTAACCCGGAGATGGTGCTAGTAGTACCAAACTGGCCACGTTTTTATAGAGTTGGAACCTTTACATGAAACATGTAAAAATTTCACGTCGATCGGATTACAGACAACAAAGTTTTCCAGGTTAGAGTAAAGTCACTTTGTAATTTGTTTGAAAAATGGAAAGAAGCGAGTTTCACGTGTTGATAAAACATTGTTTTTAATGGGTAAAAATACCGTAAAAGCCCAGCAATGGCTTGAAAAACATTACCCGGACTCCTCTCTATCCAAACCAACGATTTGTCGTTGGTATGCTGAGTTGAAACGTGGTCGTACGGACACAAACGATGCGGAACGTTCGGCTAGGCCATTGGAAGCCGTTACACAGTAAAATGTGAGTGAAGTGTTTAAAATTGTAATGAAAAATCGCAAAGTGAAGGTCCGTGAGATTGCAGAAATGACACAGATATCATTTGGTAGCGTATTTACAATCCTTCATGAAACATTGAGCATGAAAAAGGTTTTTTTCAAGTGGGTGCCGCGATTGCTTTCAGTGGAACAAAAACAGCAACGAGTCGACGATTCAGAAAGTTTTTTATCGCTATTTTATCGCAATAAAAAGGATGACCTGCGTCGATACGTGACCATGGATGAAACATGGATACATTATTTCACTCCGGAGTCGAATCGGCAATTATCTGAGTGGCGCATGGCTGGCGAAAGCCGCCCAAAGCGTCCAAAAACGCAGCGGTCTGCTGGCGAAGTCATGGCGTCTGTTTTTTGGGATACACTTGGCGTGATTTTTATTGACTACCTGGAAAAAGGTAAATCGATCTACAGTGATTATTATATTGACTTGTTGGTACGTTTGAAGAAGGAGATCGCAGCAAAACAACCGCACATGAAGAAGAAAAAAATCCTTTTTTACCAAGACAATGCACCATGCCACAAGTCCATGAAAACAATGGCAAAATTAAACGAATTGGGCTTTGATTTGCTTCCCCACCCCCCGTATTCGCTAGATTTAGCCCCTAGCGACTACTGGCTCTTTGCTGATCTCAAAAAAATGCTCCAGAGAAAAAAATTTGGCACAAATGAGGAGGTCATTGCCGAAACTGAAGCCTATTTTGAAGCAAAGAATAAATCCTTCTATAAACATGGTATAGAAATGTTGGAAAGGCGTTGGAAAGATTGTATCACTCTAAAAGGAGATTATATTGATAACTAAAAATGATTTGTGAAAAAAAAATGTTGTTTTCGTTGTTAGTCTCGGGACTTATTAAACGATGTGTTATGTGCCAAGGTATTATACACGCTTCTTATTTTTGTGCCAACGGTTTTAGGGAAGTTGTTAGATTTATTTTTCGTAAATTTTGACTTTTCATCGCCCTGAAGTGTAAGTTCCGAAGCCGTTCTCTTCTCGCCGATTTTTTTATAGGATTGTTATGTGCCTAGAAATCATATACGCATTTATTTTTTTGCTAACGGTATGAGGAAAGTTGTAAGATTTTTGTCGTAAATTTTTACTTGTAATCCCTCTGAATTGTAAGTTTCGGAGCCGTTTCTCAAACGCCGATTTTTTCGTGAGATTTTTATGTACCAAGAAAGAATATACGCTTTTTATTTTTTTGCCAACAGTATAAGAAAAATCGTGAGTTTTTTTTTTCGTAAATTTTTACTTTTCATCCCCCTGAAGTGTGAGTTCCGAAGCCGTTTTTTTAACGCCAATTTTTTTGTGAGATCGTTATGTGCTAAGGAATCATACACTTTTAATTTTTGTGCCAACGGTATTAGGAAAGTTGTAAGATTTTCTTTTCGTAAATTTTGACTTTTTATCCCCCTGAAGTGTAAGTTTCGGAGCTGTTTTTTCAATGCCGTTTTTTTGTCAGATTGTTATGTGCCCAGGAATCAGATACGCATTTAATTTTTGTGCCATCAATTTCAGGAAAGTTGTCAGATTCTTTTTTTTTAAATTTTGACTTTTCATCCCCCTGAAGTGTAAGTTTCGGTGCCGTTTTTTAAACATTGATTTTTTGATAAGATTGTTATGTGCCGAGGAATCATATACGCATTTTATTTTTGTGCCATCGGTTTTAAGAAAGTTGTCAGATTCTATTTTTGTAAATTTGGACTTTTCATCCCCCTGAAGTGTAAGTTCTGTAGCTGTTTTTTTAACGCCGTTGTTTTGTAAGATATTTATGTGCCTAAAAATCATATACGCTTTTTATTTTTGTTCCATCGGTTTCAGGAAAGTTGTCAGATTCTATTTTTGTAAATTTTGACTTTTCATCCCCCTGAAGTGTGAGTTCTGTAGCTGTTTTTTTAACGCCGTTGTTTTGTAAGATATTTATGTGCCTAGGAATCATATACGCTTTTTATTTTTGTTCCATCTGTTTCAGGAAAGTTGTCAGATTCTTTTTTGGTAAGTTTTGACGTTTTAGCCACCTGAAGTGTAAGTTACGAGGCTGGTTTTTTAAAGCCGATTTTTTGTAAGATCGTTATGTGCTTAGAAATCATATACGCTTTATATTCTTGTGCCAGCGGTATTAGGAAAATTGTCAGATTTTTTTTTCGTAAATTTTGACTTTTCCTTCCCTCGAAGTGTAAGTTCCGGAGCCGTTTTTTCAACGCCGGCTTTTTTGTAGGATTGTTATGTGCCAAGGTATTATATACGCTTTTAATTTTCGTGCTAACGGTATTAGGGAAGTTGTCAGATTCTTTTTTCGTAAATTTTGAGTTTTCATGCCCCTGAAGTTTAAGTTCCGGAGCCGTTTTTTCTTGCCGATTTTTTCATAGGATTGTTATGTGCCAAGAAATCATATACGCATTTATTTTTGTGCCAACGGTATGAGGAAAATTGTCAGATTTTTTTTCGTAAATTTTTACTTGTCATCCCTCTGAAGTGTAAGTTCCGGAGCCGTTTTTTCACGCCGAATTCATCGTAAGATTGTTATGTGCCAAGAAATCATATACGCTTTTTATTTTTGTGCTAACGGTCATAGGAAAGTTGTTAGATTTTTTTTTCGTAAATTTTGACTTTTCACCCCTCTGAAGTTCAAGTTTCGGAGACGTTTGTTTAACGCCAATTTTTTTATAAAATTGTTATGTGCCAGGGTATCATATACGCTTATTATGTCTGTGCTAACGGTTTTAGTAAAGTTGTCAGATTTTTTTTCGTAAATATTTACTTTCTATCCCCCTGAAGTGTAAGTTCCGGAGCCGTTTTTTTAACGCTAATTCTCTTATAGTATCATTATGTGCCATGGAATCATATGCGCTTTTTATTTTTGTGCTAACGGTAACGGGAAAGTTGTGAGATTTTTTATTCGTCAATTTTGACTTTTCATCCCCCCGAAGTGTAAGTTTTGGAGCCGTTTTTTTAACGCCGATTTTTTTAGAGTATTGTTATGTTCTAAGGATTTATATACGCATTTTATTCTTGTGCCAACAATATTAGGAAAGTTTACAGATTTTTTTAACGAAAATTTTAACTTTTTATTCCCCTGAAGTGTAAGTTCCGGAGCCGATTTTTTAACGCTGATTTTTGGATGATCGTTATGTTCCAAGGAATAATATACGCTGTTTATTTAAGATCGAACGGTATTTGGGAAGTTCTCATATTTTTTTTCGTAAATTTTGACTTCTTATCCCCCTGGACCGTAAGTTTCGGAGGCGTTTTTTTAACGCCGATTTCTTGTAAGATTTTCATGTACCAAGAAATTATATATGCATTGTATTTTGGTGCTAACGGTATTAGGAAAGTTGTCTGATTCGTTTTTTGTAAATTTTGACTTTTCACCCCCCTGAAGTGTAAGTCCTGGAGCCGTTTTTTCAAGGCTAGTTTTTTATAGGATCGTTATGTGCCAAGAAATCATATACACTTTTTATTTTTGTGCTAACGGTATTAGGAAAATTGTTAGATTTTGTTTCGTAAAATTTGACTTTTTATCCCCTTGAAGTGTAAGTTCCGGAGCTGTTTTTTTAACGCCGTTTTTTTGTAAGATTTTTATGTGCCCAGGAATCATATACGTTATTTATTTTTGAGCTATCGGTTTCAGGAAAGTTTTCAGATTTTTTTTTTGTAAATTTTGACTTTTTATCCTCCTTAAGTGTAAGTTCTAGAGCCGTTTTTCAAACGCCAATTTTTTGGTAGGATTGTTATGTTGCCGAGGAATCATATACGCTTCTTATTTTCGTGCCAACGGTATCAGGAAAATTTTCAGATTCTTTTTACGTAAATTTTGACTTTTCATCCCCCTGAAGTGTAAGTACCGGGGCCGTTTTTCTAACGCTAATTTTTTTATAGGATTGTTATGTGCCAAAGAATCGTATATGTTTTTTGTTTTTGTGCCAACGGTCTTAGGGAAATCGTCAGATTTTTTACGTAAATTTTGACTTTTCATCCCCTTAAATCGTAAGTTCCAGAGCCGTTTTTTTTAAGCCGAATTTTGATTATTAAGTAGGACAAATCCTACTCTTTTTTTTTGTTTAGCTGGTGAAAACTCACACTAACTCGTTGTCCGATAATGGCACGACGATAACTAAAATATTCTTTTAAAATCAATACATTTAAGTAACTAAGCAATTTATCGAAAAATTTTATTTATTCTTATTTGTTTAGCGCCTCGAGATTTACAAGAATCTGTTGTCCGATCTAGGCGTCACAAAAACTAAAGTATTCCCTAGTTACTAACGAAATCTTGAACAATGTAGTTGAGATCACGTAACTTAGGTAGCAGACTTTTCAGATTCCGTTATAATCTCAGTCGTTTGGCACTGTATGCGAATAGAAAGATATAAAAATACTAATCTATAATGATTTCAGTTTTTCCTTTTTTCGTGTTTGCAGCTGCCGACTTTTGCCAGTCCAGTAGAGCTTCGCTGCATTTACCTTAAGCCAAGCAGTAATTCGCAGTTAGTACCGACCACGTTAGCATTAATCGTAAGCCGAATTTTATGGTAGCATCATTTTTACATCCCTTCTCAAAAGCAAGCGTAAAAGACGAAGGACATAAGGAGCACGAATTACCTACGTCGCGGCACATTTTATCAAGGTGAATGACGTCGAAATATTATTTTTTGATGTACGTGCCCTTAAAGTACGACTTTTTTCGGACAGTTGAGTTTGTAAATTCAGGATTGAGCTGATTTAATTTTAATTGATTTATGGTTACGTACTTTACGGACCTTCCTGCTAGAAATAACCGATTAAAACTTATTAAAACCAATTAAAATTAATTAAAACCGATTTAAATTTAATCTGCTCTAATACATTTTAATCGGTTTTAATAAATTTTAATCAACTATTTCTAACAGAGCTTATATAAAAATTATGTTCGCACCATAACAACCCTAATATTTTACGACCGACGTACGAAAACTACTATTTACATCATGCAGAGTTTTCTTAGTGAAGAGGCAACAACCATGTAGTTTTTGCTCGCGCGCAACACATCGCAGAACCGATACTCCGGTGCTTCTGTATAAGCTGCAGTCAAGCCTGAGCTTGTTTTAACACAATAAGGTCTCACCTCGCTGCATGCCATTACAGCTTGCCATCGCCGCGCTATCCGCTGCGCGACATTTAACAGCAGTATTGTTTTCAAGAGCAGAAACAGCACTTTCTGCAAAACAGCAGCAGCTGTATTTCTTGCAAGACAATAACAGTAACATCTTCTACTAGGTAGCAATGGCAATATCATCTGAAAAGCAGCAAAATCATTATCAAGTTTCAATAAAAAAAATTTTTTTGTCATGTGTATACATAGCTGAGCACGTGTAAATTTATTGACGTCTTTCCTATCGTAACCTTTAATTCTAGCGCATTATCATAGGAAACGTTTTGTCTTCTTCAAGAACGCCTTAATTTAGATTTATAAGATGAAGCAATTATGTTAGGTGTTTTAATGTACGGAATAGGTAGTCACACGTGCTAGCTGGTACCACAATGATTACACCAATCTATTTAACATATTATACAATACTTTAAGAGTAAAACTAGTTCGCACTTTTTCCAAAACGAAAGAGCAAAAGCTCTTCTTTAGATCTCTTTTAAAGATCAATTTTTCCTAGTCAGTAATAGGCCATTCAAAACCATGAATTTTTTTAGGGAAATGTACGTCTTACAATACAAGGGCGGTTCAATCAGTACCGGTGTTTGACGACAGAGGGCGTTCCTGAGGGAAGTTAGTATTATCATCGTGTGCTGCTATCTATTAAACGACGGTAAAACAAATTTCAGACTGATTGATAGGTTAGTTTGGATTTGGCAGCCATTCGAGTAAGACGTGTTTCGTGATTTTCGCTAAGATAGAAAAAGAGCAGTATCGTTCGGTAATTCGCTTTTTGTTTTTGGATGGGAAAAAATGCGAGGAGATAAAAGCAAAGTTGGATGCTGTTTATGGAGACACTTCGCCATCTATGACCACAGTTAGATATTGGTTCAACGAATTTAAACGTGGGCGAACATCCGTTTTTGATGAGGAGCGACCAGGACGCCCGGCAGACGTGGTTACCAAGAAAATCATTAAAAAAGTCTACGACATGATTCTCGCTGATCGACGAACGAAAGTGTGCAAAGTAGCAGAGGCCGTAGGTGTGTCGACCGGAACGACAATTAATATTTTACATGATAAGTTAGCGATGAAAAAATTGTCGGCCCGATGGGTGCCGCGATCGCTCACGGTGGACAACAAGCGGATGCGGCTGTTAACTTCGAAGCAGTGTTTGGAGCAATTTAAGCGAGATCCGAAGGAGTTTTTGCGTCGAGTTGTCACCGTTGATAAAACCTGGATTCATCATTACACAAAACAATGGATTTCTCTCAGTGAATCTGCTCCAAAGAAGGCGAAGACGGCCCCATCGGCTAGAAAGGTCATGGCGACGATTTTTTGGGATGCGAACAGCGTCATCCTCATGGATTTTTTAGAAAAAGGAAGAACGATCTCTGGACAATACTACAGTAAGCTATTGGACCGCTTCGACAAAAAATTGAAGGAGACACGGCCGCATTTGGCGAAAAAGAAGGTGCTGTTTCACCATGATAACGCACCAGCACATTCATCCGGAGTTTTTGCCGCCAAACTGCATGAATCGCGTTATGAATTGCTGCCGCACCCCCCGTATTCACCCGATCTGGCTCCCTGCGACTTTTTCTTGTTCCCTAACATAAATAAATGGCTAGCGGGAAAAAAATTTAGCTCAAACGAGGAAGTCATTGCCGAGATAGAGGCGTATTTTAGAGAGTTCAACAAATCCTATTTTTTTGAGGGGTTGAAAAATGGCAGGAACTTTGGAAGAAGTGTATCTTTCTAAAAGGGGACTATGTTGAGAAATAAAAAAAAATTTTTTGAAAAAATGGTGTCTTCATTTCTAACACGGGTACTTATTGAACCGCCCTCGTAAAGTCGATTGCTTTTGTCAAGCTCAGACATATACATCTGTAATGAAAATTATTTCGAAAGCGGAAGTATTATAAACAATTTTTTTATCTTACGATGATAGGCCAATATATACGATACAATCAAATAATGTGACATTAAGGAAATGTAACCCTGGCGCGTCGTATCGTTATCGCAAAAACTTTTCTAGAAATAATTTAATTATTTGAAAGAAAATTTAATTACATGCTAAGACAAGAATTAACTTCTTCACTGATGAATCGTCTGAAATTGATGTGGACATTACTGGTAGATAAAATGTAAGTTAAAAACTCGTGCGTTTTTACAAGTTTTCTGTAAAGAATACCATGTAGGCTGTATTTCCAGTGTTTTGAAGAGTTTCATACCAAAAAATTCTAATCACGAGTAAATATATGTTTTTAATCATAAAAACTTTATAGGCAACAAACTTGAAAAATTTAATGCAAAAAATGAAGAAAAACTAAAAAAAAAGCTAAAATATCAAAAGCAAAAGAAAACACAAAAAAATCAAACAAAAGAAAAACAAAAAAGAAACAAAAAAAATTAAATAAAAGAAAAACGAATTAAAATTTTTAAAAATAAAAAAAAAAGAAGTGCTGAATCTTACCATGCAGCCTTCTCGTGGCACACTTCTGATCGTATGATAATCGCGAACTAATGCTGGAGGTGAGAAATATATATGTATTTAATTTCTAAATTCAAAGACACTGCAAATTTTTTTTACAGTTCAATATGTATCTATTTCTTATGGTTTAATATATATTTTTGAAGTTCGTATAATATCAGTAACAATGTGTTAATTATGTATTTTTTATTTTGCACATTTTCATTCTAATTTTTTTTTTTTAATTTATTTTATTAAAATTTTGTTTAATAATAATATAATTACAATTATAATAATTTTAAAGAGATAAGAAAACGTAGATTAAAAAGCATTCTGTTTTTAACTTTTAATTTTTTTAACATTTAATTTTTTTTAAATCAATTGTAAAATTTAATAATATTTAAATTGCTTTTGAAAAATTTATTTAAGTTTTAAATAAGATGTTTGTTCATATTCTACCTTCGTGACAAATGGCCCTGAGAGGTTAGGCTACCTGCTATGCGATAAATATACGAGTTCGCGGCGCGACAACCTTCTATTAACCCACATACTGAGCAACCGAGCCCGGCTGAGGATAAAGCCGGAACAGGGACTTGGAGCAAAGCTACACACATTGATCCGAGGAGGATCCGACGTTGTGCCGGATCGGCACTGCACGCGAGTGTCATTACACAACGGCTAATGTTTGTCGGCACTAGCAGCCGCACCGAGGGACTTTGCGAGCTGGCAGGGAAGAAGCCTGCGCCTGCGTAATACGCACGTATGAAGAGAGTTTCTTACATGCACTCATTTCCCCTAATATCATCCCCGTTACTATTTACACAATATTAACAATGTAAATTAATTTTATACTTATCATAATAAATTGCAACATCATATTTATACTTTGCAAAAGTGCAACTAACTTTTTTCTCTTATAAATAGTTGATTTAAAGTCTTAAAAATTATGTTTCATAGAAATACCAAATATTTCTACATTACTGAAATATTTTGAGTATTATAATTAAAAGGCCTCGTTATTTTAACGATTTTTAATCAATAAAGATAAATCATTTTTTGAATTAAAAAGTATTAAATATCCAGTAAAAAGCTTATAATTTTTCAGATTAGCGAAAGATTCTTTCAAATTTTATTTTATAATGATAGTTTCTTTACGGAAAATCAAGTTTCACTTTTAATTTTTGTAAATAATCTTGGGTACTTCAATTTACAATATTATATATTAGGTGTAGTAAAAAGAAATCCATTATTAATGCATTAAACTGAAGGTTTCGTTTAGCATAGATAGAATGATACGATTTAGGTCACATATGCACTGTTTTGTTCGATAACTTGTTGCCATTTTGGAGGTAATTTCATAATGCCTCTCTCGTAGAAACCCTTGTCCCTATTGTCAAAAAACTGGGACAGTCGATTTTTACAATCTTCTCTTGTGGCGAATTTTTCACCTGCAAAATCATTCGTCATAGATAGAAACAGGTGGTAATCACTTGGTGCCAGGTCCGGACTATAAGGTGGATGGATAAGAACTTCCCAACCAAGCTCCCGGAGCTTCTGCCGAGTCACTATTGATGTATGCGGCCTGGCGTTGTCCTGATGGAACACAATTCCTCTCCTATTGGCCAAAGCTGGCCGCTTCTGGGCGATTGCTTCTTTCAGACGGTCCAATTGTTGACAGTACAGGTCGGAATTAAGAGTTCGGCCGCAGGGGAGCAGCTCATAGTAGATGATTCCCTGCCAGTCCCACCAAACACACAGCAAAACCTTCTTGACTGTCAATCCTGGCTTGGCCACCGTTTGCGCCGGCTCACCGCGATTTGACCACGACCGTTGTCGCTTGACGTTGTCGTAAGTGACCCACTTTTCATCGCCAGTAACCATCCGCTTCAGAAATGGATCGATATTGTTGCGATTCAGCAGCGATCCGCAGATGGAAATTCGGTCCATGAGGTTTCCTTGCGATAACTCGTGTGGCACTCATACATCGAACTTCTTTTTGTATCCAGCCTCATTTAAGTGGTTCCAAACGGTTTTTGTGCAATGTTTAGCTCCTGGGCAATCGAAACAGTGCTTACGTGACGGTTGGACTCGACGATTTCCATTATTTTATCAACATTTTCGACAATTGGCCTTCCAGAGCGTGGTGCATCTTTGACGTCAAAATTACCGAAATGGAATCGACGAAACAAAAATTGCGCGTGATTGGCTGTTACAGTATCAGGACCATGAACACTATTCACATTTTCAGCTACCTGACTTGCCTTTTTGCCTTTATCGAAGAAAAACTGTAAAATATAGCGTATTTTCTCTTTGTTGGTGTCCATCTTTGACGCGTGCTAAAAAAATACTGAGTCAAGCAATCACCAAACTGTATGAGAAGCTTTTTTAGTACGAAATCTTATCTTTCTAACGCCATCTAGTGTAACCCGATCGCACTTTTACAACGGGAGATACAGACTACTAAAGCCATCTATTGGCAAAATAATGGATTACTTTTTACTACACCTAATATAACGTCCGCGTAAATGTTTTTTATAGTGACGCAAAGATTGCGTCAACAAGCAACCTACTTTGAGCTTACGTGTTTAAGCTTATAGACTCTGGACGGTTAAGGATTTGATCTACAAAAAAAAATTAAGGAAAGATAAAGAAATCCAGGACTGAGCCAACATCCAGGCCGAAACTCAGGCCATTAAAAAATTATTTAAATCTTAAATAAATGTTAAAAACCATCTAATGATTGTTAAGGGGGGGGTATGGTTTTGAGGGTTCAAAAAAAGTGATTTTTTTTTATTGCATATTATGAAAGTATAGTAACTCAAGAATGTTGTCTGTTAATATGAAGTCAATCGGAGCAAAACTCACAAAGATATAGCTTTGGAAGTAGGCGTGTCTCGAACGACTACCTGAGCTGTAACCGCTCAGCGGAAAGGCAGCTGTTTCTCAATCTCTTTTGTTATTGTCCCTAAGCAGTTTACAGAAAGGTCTTAGACAAGGTCGTTGTAACGGTACCTGGTGTTGGTTCATTTTCGAAGCAGACGCGGAGTGTAACAGTCGTGTTGTATTTTCTTACTCTATTTCGTTGTGATATTTTTGTTGTTCGCAAAATGCCGAGAAAAGTTTCAAGAGAGTGTAGAAAGGAGTCTGCAAAAGCTTATTTGGAAGATTGCGCCGAAAGTTGAGAGTGGTTCAGCAACTGTCGTCGAATTTGCATCTTCAGTGGCTGCTTGTGTTTTCAATGAAGGCTGTAACGCTTATTTAACCTTCCTAGAAGATATGCGAATCAGTACTGGTCCAAGTTGTCATGGATGGGCGCTTCTAACCGACGATATTCGAATGAACAGAGCAGATGAGCGAGCAGCTGAAACCGCTAAAAATGATAGAATTCGCCGCAGACTTGATCAAAAAGATGCTTTGGACATTCTTGACGAAAGTTCTATACTCTATGGTCCCGGCATTGATGATTCTATGTGAGTAAAATAAAAAATAAATAGCTTACTAAGTTTTATCAGGGTCTTTTCGCTACGAAAAACTTTAAACGCGTTTTTCTCAAATCGATGTTTTTTGAGTCGGTGCACTCTGTAACTCAAAATCTATTCAACCGATCGTTCTCAAATTTTTTACAGTATTTTCTTACATAATTCATGAGGTAACCCTGTTGAGATTTTTTCGTTTTTGATTTTATTTTTTTTATTATTAACAACAATAGTCATGAATTCAGGCCAAAAATCGGTATTTTCACTTTCAAGTCTTGTAAAAAGTTCAAAAATTTAAAAAAAATAGAAAAACTCGACAGGGATACCTAGAGGGACATAAAAATTAAAAGAAAAACTTTGGTTATTTCATTTCAGATGATCCAGTGCTGAGGTATGACGTGCACCGCAAAATGTATTTTTTCTGAGGCGCCTGCGAAGAATTGCTGCCATTCGGTCAATTTTCAATATTTTTCAACCAATATTTCACAGAATATAGTTCAATAACTACTCTTTAATGTATAATAATTAGAAATAAATTTACTTTTACCGTACGCCCAAAAAAAAATCTGTAAAAACCTGTTTTTTTCTGCCTTCAAAACCCTACCCCCCCCTTAAATATTATTAGAACCTTGAATAAGTTCTCGCTGTTTCTTTTACAAAATAAAAGATTTATTTAAAATGTAAGGCACAAAAACATTCCACTCAAAGTATTGCCTATCACTAGAGATTACTTTTACTTATCTTTCTGGCAGTATATGAATTTCGCGTCAAAAAAAAAGATATGTCTTCTAAGGCTATCCAAGAATCGATCCATTTTTTAGTATCCTTGTGAGAATGAAAGCGCTGCTCAGCCAGACTATGCGCCATCGAACGCAACAGGAGAAAATCGGAGGAGGCTACGTCAGGTAAATACGGCGGGTGGGGTAGAACTTCCCATTGAGGCGTTTCCAGGTAGGTTTTTACAAGAGCTGTCAAGTACTCGAACATTTTATTATTCGGGTACCCGAGATCCGAATATATTTGAATCTCAGATTCGTCGGATTCGGATACTCAAAAGTATTCGAATCCCTCGAATCTAAGATCCGGATCCTTCGAATATAAGATTCGGATCCTACGAATATAAGATCCAAATCTATGACAATCTTATTTTTATGGTAAAATAATAAAAATTACAACATTTTTAGCAATTTTCACTATTTTAAATGCTTCTTATGAATATTTAAATTAAGATTATTATATTAAATTGATATATTAAATTATTTATATATTATTTTTAAATTTTAGCAATAAAATTTAATTTTTAAATTATTTTTAACTATTATTTATGTATGAAAGAATTTTATTTATAACACGATTAATTTCTTTTAATAAATTAATTTTTATATCTTATATTAAAATTTGATGACAAATTTCATTAAAATTATGACAAAATTATTAAAAAAAATTAATTATGAAATAAATAAAATGTATTGGCAAATAAATTATGTTTAAAAAATAATTAAAATTAAATTTTTTTTTGCACAAAAAATTAAATAATGCCTATAATAAATCATTTTAGCTTATCTCGTTTTATGTTTTATTTTATTGTAAATTTTTTTAATGAATTTATGATAATTTTATCATGAAAATTCTTTTAATTTTATTTCAAGTTTTGAAATTAAATAACATGTTACATAAATATATAATCGAGAAACATTTAATTCGTGATGTATGATTTATTTTTATACAAAAAATTTACTTATCTACATTTTCTGGATGAAGGCTTCTCCAAAATTTAACAAAATATTTTATACGATTGATAGTTGGGCATTATTTAATTTTTTGCAAAAATAAATTTAAATTCTTAATTATTTCTTTAACATAATTTATTTACAAATAAATTTTATTTATGCCATAATTAATTTTTATTAATAATTTATTATAATTTTAATAAAATTTGTAATCAAATTTTAATATAAAATATAAAAAATAATTTATTAAAAAAAATTAATTATGTTATAAATAAAATTCTTTTATACATAAATTATAGTTAAAAATTATCTAAAAATTATACTTTATTACTAAAATTTATAAAATAATATATAAATAATTTAATATATCAATTTAATATAATAATCTTAATTTAAATATTTATATGAGGCATATAAAATAATGAAAATTGCTAAAAATGTAATTTTTATTGTTTTGCTATAAAAATAATATTATCATAGATTCGGATCTTATATTCGTCAGATTCGAATCTTATATTCGTAGGATCCGAATCTTATATTCGAAAGATTCGGATCTTAGATCCGAAGGGTTCGGATACTCTTGAGTATCCGAATCCTTCGAATCTGAGATTCGAATGTATCCGAGTTTTGGGAACCAAATCTTTCGAATACTTTTAGATCCGGAACCAATTGGCTGCCCTAGTTTTCACTGGTTTTGCAACATGAGGCCAAGCGTTGTCATGTAACAAAATCACTTTGTTGTGTCTCTCCTGGAATAGCAGCCATTTTTATTTTAGGGCTCAACTTGAACGCATTAATTAAAATCTCCCGTGATAGTCTCATTCGGTTTGAGCAGCTTTTAATAAATACAGTCTGTCAAGTAAGAGCGTGGTCGTGGTAATTTATAAAAAAATTCATTTGATGAAACTTTCATATTTATATATACATTGTACACATTACAAACAATGATGCAATTCGGTCAATAATGTGTCCAGTCACCACTGGCGTCGATAATTGCCTGGCATCTCCGAGGCATGCTTTCTACTAATTTGACGGCGTATTCTAGTGGCAAGGATCTCCAGATCCGGCGAATTTCGCAAGACAACTGCTTCAAAGTGTATGTGCGTCTTTCACGAAGCTTCCGTTTAATATATGCCCACACATTTTCAATAGGGTTTGCATCGGGCGACTGCAACGGCCAATCCAATGTAACGATGCCAGATTGAGTCTTCCACTGAGTACAGAGCTTGCTGCGGTGTTTAGGATCGTTGTCCTCCAGCAGAATCCAATCTTCATTTTTTGTGATAAACCATCGTTTGGCAGATGGCAGTAAAGCCTTTTTGTAGATTTCTATCATTTTCTCGGCATTTAGGTTGTCAGTAAAGAGGTGCAAAGTGCCGAATCCCTGCTTTGAGAAGCAGCCTCAAAGATGCACCTTTATTCCATGTTTTACGGTCCGCTGAACAAGCCTATTGGTGGAAGTTGACCAGGCTCGCGTAAGGACAGAACGTGCCCATATAGAACATTCATCAGTAAAAATGACATTTTTAAAATCTCTATCAATATTCTCATGCGCCCAAGCGAGTCGCTTTGTCACATGTTTTTCAGTCAACAGAGGCTTCTTCATTGTGTTGCGCCATTTCAGATGATGAGTACGAAGATGGGTTCGGATAGTTTTGTAGGATATATCTAAACCTTTTGCCATTAATTTTGCTTGTCCTTGCCGCAGTGTTAAAGCAGGATTCCGCGAAAACACATTCATTATTCTTTTTTTATCTTTTTTGTTCACTTTTCCTATCGAGCCACGTTCTGGTAAATCATCGACATTTTTAGCCACTTTATATCGCTGTATTCACTTCTGTACAAATGCCTTCGACTTTCTCATATATTTAGCAGCCGCTGATTGCGACATTTTGGGACCTTTCGGGTGGATGCAAAGGAACACAGCCTCGTAGCGCGACGCGTACTTAGCACTCATGGCGTTTAACGTGATTCTCTTTTAAAAGATTAACGACAACTAAATCTTTGTTAACAATGCATCAAGGCCAAAGCTTGTCTCTATAGGCTTGCAAAGAAATTAGAGCAAAATCTTTTATTACCTGTCGGTGAAGTCGACCACGCTCCTACTTGACAGTCTGTAACACTCTGTTGATCCCACTAAATGCAGAGAAGAAGCTTCAAACCATGGATATTCGGTTTTGCGGACGATGTCGGGCTTACCCCACGATTTTCTACGCTTTGGATTATCGTAGTGTATCTACTTTTCATCGCCAGTCACGATACGGTGCAAAAAACCTTTTTTTTTCTGCCGTTGAAGCAGTAGCTCACACGTGACAAAACGCCATTTGACGTCTCTCGGCTTTAATTCATACGGCACCCAATGTCTTTGCTTCTGGATCATTCCTAACACTTTTAGACGTTTTGAAACTAGTGACTTATTTACTTGTAATATTTTTCCAAGTTCTGCTAGCGTCTGACATTGGTCTTGTAGTATCATATTATCAAGTAATTCCTCTAATTATTTGTCTTCAAATTTTCTCGGTGCGCCTGAACGTTCTTTATCCTAAAGTTCAAAATCATTATTTTTGAAGCGTAGGAGCCAGTCTATGCACATCATATCCGACAGAGCATTGCCACCGTAAGAACTAATATTCTGTGTAATTCAGCGGCAGATTTCTTTTGAATAAAATAGTGCAATGAAATTCCCCGCAAATACACTTTATTTAACACAAAAGTAGACATTTTCAGAACCAATAAAAAATTACTTTGTTTACATTAAAGTGAACAATCATACACTGAAATTGCAGGTTAGATACAGTACTTTCTTGCAAGTGCGTCAGCATTGGAAATTCTATCCACGTGGTGGTGCTTGCCACTTTCTTTGTGGTCGGTGGTCCCACACTCACAATATCACGCGGTTCAAGAAAGGTGGAATAAATTCTTGGAACTGTCCCTTTATGTAAATCTTTATTCAACAATCACAGAGACTTCATTTCAGTTCGAGAGTCGAAACGGTACTGCTTCTATCGTTCACTGCCATTGCGCAGAACGGCTTTACACACGCTTCGTTTTTCCGCTACTACCGGAGCGGGAAGACTTGCAGTGGCTACTGCCTACATACTCCCTGCCGAGTGACGACGAATTTTTACTCTAGGTTAACTCAGAGGACTAGGAGTCAGTCTTATTAATGACATGTAGTCTTATTTAACTTAATACAGTAGGTTATTTAAATTAATATAATAATTTGCTTAACTTAATATACTTAATATAGTGATAGATTAGTTACATCAATTTCGCATCTGACTTAAATGTTCTAATTTGGTTTGCCGCTATGTTAAACGTAACTTTTTTGTTTTTGGTATAAGTTTTTAATTTTGACGTTCCCGGAAGAGCGTGCTGCTTTGACGTCTGCGTAGATGTATTTTCTCGCGCGTTTTTCTTATTGAGATCATTTTTTGTACATAAACTGAGATCCTCCGGAATAAAATATGCAGGTTTTATTAGGTTGCTGCAGATGGAATGGCCGACTTAGCAATGACATGAAGTTGGCTGCAATTTTAGTGTATTATGTTGGCTCAAGGCGGCGCAAACGATATGACATATTGAAGTATAAATACTGCTACCTTGGTTTATGAAGTCATTTCTGTTTTGCACTTCATAGTGATCGTAAAAACAAAAAGAGAAAGTGAACATGAAAGTGAATCAAAAACGGCTACTTTTACTATACAAATTTAAATTAGAGCACAACGCAACGGAAGCAACGAGGAATATGAATAGCGCATTTGGCCTGATACAGTTAGCGAACGAACCACTCGGCGGTGGTTCGAAAAATTTCGATCTGGAGATATGGACCTTGATAATGAGCCATGTGGACACCCAGGACCATCAATCGATAACGACGAGCTGCGTACATTAGTGGAGTCTGACCCCCGCCAAACCATAAGGGATCTTGCCGAAAAATTAGGCGTTCACAATTCGACAGTTTGCCGCCACTTGCAACAACTTAGAAAAGTGAAAAAGCTTGACAAATAGGTTCCACATGATCTTACCGAGCAAAACATAACGTGTCGAATGGAGATTCCAAGTTCTCTTCTCTCCCGCAATAAAAAGGAACCGTTCTTGCACTGAATTGTGACCTGCGATGAAAAGTGGATTTTATACGATAATCGTCGCCGATCACCCCAATGGCTAGATGCTGATGAAGCGCCAAGATACATGCCGAAACCAAGCCTTTATCCAAAGAAAATAATGGTAACTATTTGGCGGTCTGTAACTGGAGTTATTCACTATTCGTTCCTGCAACCTGGCGAAACCATTAATGCTGAGAAATACTGTGCTCAACTGGATGAAATGCATCAGAAATCAATAGTCCAACGACTAGGCTTGTCAACAGGGATGGAGTGATACTGCTTCATGATAACGCACGATCTCATGTATCGAGAACAACGGTCCAAAAATTAAACAAGTTGTGCTATGAGACTCTTCCTCACCCTCTATATTCACCAGACCTCTTACCAACAGATTACCATTTCTCTAAACATTTAAATCACTTTTTGACAAGAAAAAGATTTAATAATAAAGCTGCTGTCAAAAATGCCTTCGACGAGTTTCTTCGAAGCAGAAACTCGGACTTATACAAAACTGGAATAAATGTACTTGTATCGCGTTGGGAAAAGTGTGTTGCATCTATTGATACCTATTTTGATTGAATTAATTGACTTTATAAAAAGTTATAGCTGTTTAAAAATTTATTACTAAATCGGCCATTTCATCTACAGCAACCTAATAATAACGTTGTAGCTTGCGTACCATTTGGACCCGAGCAGCTCAAGGACTGCTTGACGGACGCGCGAACCTAGCTTAAGTAGATCCTTAAACTCAACTTTAAGTGCCTTCAATTTTTCTAAATTTACACGTCTAGGTCACTCGGCAACTGGTGGACCAGTTGTAATAATATAATGGAAGACGCTTAATGACTTCTTAGTTTTTGTTGAACTTGATTTCGTTAACTCTGGAAATTCAGAAAGAATTTTAAAATACAGGCTCGACTTGTCAACAAGACTAATGTCGAGATTTGAAGCATCCTTAACGATACCTATACATGAAACGTTCGACCATGGATCAACTATTCGTTGTCTACGAACATCGACTATCAGACCATAATTACTGAGTAAATCTGCTCCTATGATAGGACAGGGAACTGACGTTACATGAAAATTCCAGATGATGGGTCGCTTAAAACCGAGGTCTAGCGAAAACTGAACTTTTCAAAAGACTGTGATCTGTGTATTGTTCGCTGCAAACAGTACACTGCGATCATTTACTACAGAGTTCCTATAATTTACAGAATTAAGTGGAATAGTAGAAACGTCCGAACCAGTATCGATAAGAAAAACAAGATTGGTTTTTGCATCGCGAACGTGGAGACGCTTTGAATTTTCAAGACCTTCCGCAACCATCTCCACGAGAGAAGGTCGAATTAGTTTTCCGCGTTCTTATTTGTCCACGAGCACGGTTTGTAGCAATTACGCGCTTTGTCACCATATTTTTTATGTAGGCGACAAGGTTCAACAGTCTCACTATTCCTGCTATTTCGCGATTTTGACCTGGTGCGCCTCTGTTGATTCGAGCAAGAGTTAGAGCGAGACCTTGGTTTCTCATCTATACGCAATGGAAGATTTTTTAGTTCTTTGGTTAAACGATCAAGCGCGGCCATTACATCGTTGTTAATAGCTTCTTGGGACTTAATAGCCGAAACAGTTTTAGCACCGTCAACCACTATTGCTTCCACGTACTTATCGGCCATGCTAGCCAGTTCGCACAGGACCGTTTTTTTCGAAACCGAAAGCATCGCGCGACAGGGAGCCGGTAATAGTTTTAAAAACACCGCTCGAACTACCGAGTCACCACAACCGGTATCTATTGCACGTAAACGACTTAAAATAAGTGAGGGTTTTCCTAGCCTTGAAACTTCGCCTTGAATCAGTTGTGATAGGCAAGCTTCTGAGGAACTGCCAAAAGCGTTAATTAGCCTATTCTTTACGCGATCATAAAGGTCAATCGGACGCGGAGTTAATTCTATAAGATCATTGTTTGCTTGTAACTAATCAATATCTAGCTTTTTCGCTATACAGTCAGCTTTAGTCGCTAAAGCTATGATGCCGGCGTTTCGTAAAGTTATTTCGGCCTGAAGGAACCAGGTAGCTGGGTCCTCGCGCTTAAACGAGCTAATTTTAGGTTGTCTATATATTGCCGCATTTTTCCAAGGAGCCTGTGTTCCACATGCTTCTGCCAATTCATTATACCTTACGGCAAGCCGAGCTAAAGCTTGCTCTAGCTGTTCTTCAACTGTGATCATGATACTGTTTTAGTTCCCACAGAAAGACGTTGACAAATCAGGAAACGATACCTATCTTGCACACGCAGGTGCAGTACAATTTACTAAGAGTTTCCTCTATGTTCTATCTTACACACGCAGGTGCAGTACAATTTACTTAGAGTTTTCTCTATGTTCTATCTTGCACACGCAGGTGCAGTACAAAAATTCTATTAGTTTCCTTAAGGTTTTGTCACTAAATATTTACGTAAAATGCGCATCAGTAATCATAACCACGGACCGATTTATCACGCGTTGCAATAAACTATACGAAAGCTTTACATTCAATTTGCTTACACACGTAACAGCTAAAAAAACTACTTAAATTTAAATCCTCTTTTACGATAAAGTTAACACTAATAACGAAAAAATGTACGATCGGCTTTTGCACTATTTATTTATTATTAATCAATTTATTTATTTTATCTTGGCGCTAGTTTCCAGTATATCGCTTTTGATATAAGCTTATTATAAAGAAAACGAAAAAGAAAAAATTTTAATTCGACTAAATTCTAAAAAGAAATAAAATGCGTATAAAATTGTGTAAACACGCGCATTTCCGGGAATTTATTGAAGCGCGAAAGCTGGCCGTGTCAACAGTGCGTGTTTTTATAAAAACAGAACTATCGCAAAAATGACCGAAAGACTACACTATACATCGACACGTATACTACTCGCAATATGGCGTACCGAATCTGTGCTTTTATCGCGCGTGTATTGCGTACACTACTGCCAAGATGTCAGACGCTCTTCCGAGAATTTCAAATTCTTGGTGCGCTCGCTAAAAACCTGTATGCACGTGTTGCTACGTGCCTGCAGAAGCTGCCGCGTTAATGATGATGGAGGCCCGATGACTCAGGTGCCGGTGTCGGTGGCTTCACGCACACGTCACCTTCCTCGACGATGATGTCCTTGATGATGACAAACGCGCCGGTGACGATGGCTTCACGCAAGTGTCGTTTTCCTTGACGACAATGACCTTGTGGATGATAAAGGCGTCGGTGACGATGGCTTCACGCAAGACGTCGTTCTCCTCGAGGATGATGTTCTTGTTGTTGTGTGTACGCCGGCGAGCCAGCACGTACACACACAGAGCGTGAGCCGTTTCAAGAGCAGGAAAGCGTCTGCCTTGTTCCGCGAGAAACAATCTTCTCGGTCTCGTGTGACTCACCTTCCTTTATATCGACTCTGCCGCGGTGATTATATCTTCTCGATCACTTGGGGGTCACCAATTGTGGGTGCTTGCCACTTTCTTTGTAGCAGGTGGTCCCACACTCACAATATCACGCTGTTCAGGAAAGGTGGAATAAATTCTTGGAACTGTTCCTTTATGTAAATCTTTATTTAACAATCACAGAGACTTCATCTCAGTTCGAGAGTCGGAATGGTACTACTACTATCGTTCACTACCGTTGCGCAGAACGACTCTACACACGCTTTGTTTTTCCCCTACTACCGGAGCGGAAAGACTTGCGGTGGCTACTGCCTACACACAGAGTACTGCTACTGCCATCTTCAAAGAAACAGCGAGAAGTTATTTAAGGTCCTTATACATAAATACGAGTATACATTTAGCAGTGTACACATATATGTCAAGAATCTCTTAACAATTTTGGAAAATGGTTTGTAGCATAGTTTTTTTATTCGACTAGTAGACCTTATAGTATAATAAAGATAAAGAAATATGTATTGATAATATTTACATAAGAACTGAATCTTTTAATACCAAAACTTTTAAACTAACGAGATAGATAACAAATCATTTTCGATTACTTGACAATCTTGTGTATATTTGAATAAAAATATATACAAAAGCCGAATATCAAGGGGCGCGTCAGTGCCCCGTGGTAAGTATTGGTACCACAGGCGCTGGCGCACCCATTTATACATTAAATTAGACGAATAAAAAATCAAAACAATTTTTTCTTAATATATTTTTAATATTTGAATAAATAAAAAATATCACATAAACTTTTTTTTTTACGTTTTTTTGAACAAAAAAAAAACCATTAATATTCGCACATCCGTTACGAAGATATGATATGCGCCCCCCGATTTTCATCAAATCGCTCTTTCAACATTTCGTTTAATCATTTTAAAATATTGTCATCTTAAGATAAGATATTGTCATCTTAAGATAAGATATCGTAATCTTAAAATAAGATAATCTGAAGGTAACTTACTATAATGTATCTCATCTATTCATCAGTGTTTGTTGTTTAACGTGTTTAATATCTGACAATAAATTTCAATGTCTATATAAATTAAATATAAAAATTTTTTAAAAAAGTATATTATGATAAGCCAGTTGCAAAAACTTGTTTGCATTTATAGTTATAAGACGCATTAAAATTTATGTGTGTATTAAACAATAACCAATTATTACTAACTATACTAAAAAAAATATAATGTATAGTATATTTGTAATAAATGTATATATATTACCTACTATATTTCAAAATAATTTTAAATGAAGCTATTTGTGTATTAATCTATGTGTATATACTATTTTAGAGGTTATTTGTGTATTGATATATACTACTGTGATCAAAAAGTAAGGTGAATTCGTTTATAAAATGTGAATTCTTTATTTATTTTTCCAAATCAATTTCATCTCCTTCAAAGTTATCCCCGTCCGATAAAACGCACTTTTGCCAACGCTTTTTCCAGTCCTCGAAACAGTCGGAATAGTCTTTTTCCGGTATAGCCTTCAAGACCTTCTTTGATTCGGTTATCTCCTCAATCGTGTCAAAACGGCGTCCCCGCATTGGCGTTTTAAGTTTGCTGAATAGCCAGAAGTCGCACGGAGCCTAATCAGGCGAATACGGTGGTTGCGGAACGATATGAGTTGAGTTTTTGGCAAAAAAGTCGCGAAGAACCAATGCAGTATGACATGGTG
Organism: Chalcis sispes; assembly: GCA_949987625.1. Classification (NCBI taxonomy): domain Eukaryota; kingdom Metazoa; phylum Arthropoda; class Insecta; order Hymenoptera; family Chalcididae; genus Chalcis; species Chalcis sispes. The sequence continues at coordinate 42,244,569 of OX465095.1, read as the reverse complement.
CATTATCGTGATGAAGGAACCAAGAATTGTTCGCCCATAGTTCCGGCCGTTTCAGACGAATAGTTTCACTTAAACGACGCATAACGCTCAAATACTATTTTTTGTTGACAGTTTGGCCCGGCGGAAGGAATTCATAGTGCACCACACCACGATAATCAAAGAAAAGTGTCAACATGACCTTGATTTTCGATCGACTTTGCCGTGGTCTTTTCGGTCTTGCTTCACTTTTTGCACGATCATCGCTGGATTGGTCGGTGGTTTCAGGGTCGTATGCGTAAATCCAATTCTTGTCTCCAGTAATGATGCATTTTAAGTGGTCCTGATAGTCAGACAGCTAAGTTTCACACACATCAACGCGACGCTTTTTTTCCAAAAAATTGAGCGATTTTTGCACCAATCGAGACTTGACGCGTTTGAGACACAAAACATCCTTTAAAATGATTTGGGCTGAGCCAAATGATATTCCAACACTATCAGCGTGGTCTCTAATTGTCAATCGACGATTTTCAAGCCCAAATCGTTGATTTTTTGGACGTGGCCCGCGTCGGTAGACGTTGATGGTCGTCCAGAGCGCGGTTCGTCTTCACCATTGAACTCGTTGTACCACTTATAAACGTTTTTTTGTGCCATAGTTTGATCACCAAAGGCCTTCCGCAACATTTTCAACGTGCCCGCACAAGAATATTCGTTTCGCAAACAAAATTTGATGCAAGTTCTTTGCTCAACAAAATCACCCATTGTAAAAATCGAAAAATTCACTTTTGGTTGTTTACAAAAATACGTGTAACTCGGAGATAATTAAATCTTTTGACAAACAGACGCTTGGCAAATGTTATAGACAGTGCTACCAACCTAGGAAAAGAATTTACCTGCCTTCCTAATGCCCGGGAGTTTTAAATGACAATTTCACCTTACTTTTTGATCACAGTAGTATATACTATTTTAGAAATTATATTTTTTAAAGAACCTAGATATTATGTATTGATAGTATTGAAAGAAATTAAATATTTATTGATACTATTTAAAAATTAAAGATGTTATACTTTTACTTGAAAGTGTTTATTGTTGGCATTATTCAAGTAAACAATAAATAAACATGAAATAGTTGTGCTTAAAACGAAAACAATGAAGGGATTATTAATTATGTTTACTACATATTTCTTAGTAAAATTATAGAAAAGTATTTATTATTTCTATGTAGAATTGTCAAAAGGTATTAATTTTGTAAATATGGTAATTAGTGGTTATATTTTTTAATGAAGCTATTTGTAAATTGATACTATTAATATTGTCAAATCTTTAATTGGAAGTGTTTATTGTAGACATTATTCAAATAAATAATAAATATAAAATAATTGTGCCTAAAACGAAAACAATTTTATGTTTACTATTTCTAAGTGAAATTGTAAAAAAGTATTTATTATTTCTAAGTAAAATTGTAAAACAGTTTCAATTTTGTGGATATGGTAATAGCTAGTGGAGGTTCGATGGAAAATGCCTCAAATTTTACTAAAGAAGATAATCAATATGAATATTTTTCAATAAAGCTATTTGTGAATCAATAGTATTAATAATGTTATATTTTTAATTGTAAGTGTTTGTTGTTGACATTATTCAAATAAATAATAAATATGAAATAATTGTGCTTAAAATAAAAATAATTATTTTTACTATTTCTAAGTGAAATTGTAAAAAAGTATTTATTATTTCTAAGTGAAATTGTAAAACAGTTTCAATTTTGTGGATATGGTAATAGCTAGTGGAAGTTCGATGGAAAATGCCTCAAATTTTACTAATGAAGAAATGTCTGCAACTAGAACTTTAATTTTTTGTCATGACGATTCTTATCTATTTAATGAAAAAACATTTCTTTAGAACAATCTTTGAAAATTGGTCGCTCTGTTGTCAGTGCTAGAGCTGATAATATTATACCATTGTAACGTCGGTGCATGACCTCCGTTTTTTTTTGTGTTTTGTCAGCCAGAAGTCCTTTACTGTCTTTCCTGATACAATAATCTCATCAACAACCTACTCGACGTTTTCCACTAACGTAAACCATTGGGAAAGTCAACCAAAACTAAACCAAGAGTTTAATAGCCGCTCTCGTTAAACTCAGTTTTATTACGATCGGTTTTTTTTTCTCTTTATATTTTTAACGATTAATTTCCATTTATATATATATATATATATATGTATATAAATTTGTACCATCGAACAAAACAAGAAGACGACGCCAATCAACTTAACAAGGAAATAGCGACGATAAAGAAACAGGGAAAAACCATAAAAAAAAAAAAAAAAAAAAAGAAAAGGATTACAACAAATTCAACACAAAAGAAACAACAATTTCAAAAAAAAAAGGGAAGATATATACAAAATAATAAAGTTTAATTTATCAAAAAGAAAAAAAACAAAGAATATTTACGGGAGCAAAACAGTCGCCACCCGCCTTAAAAATTTCGAGAAAGAGCCTGAACAGCTAACCGAGGAGCTGCATAGTTACGAGTCACCGACAAATGACCGATAGGAGACAAACCAGTGAACAAGTCGCTAAGGCATCAAAAGCAGAAAAAGATAAAGACGAAATTGCCGATCCCTTCTCCCGTAGACCACGCGTATCTCGCTATCCCCAATACTAAAGTCTTGACTCCCCCGTCAACACTCCCCTGAGGGTAAGTGAAGACGTTACAAAAGAAGACATTACTATCCTTCCACCCTTTCACCAACCTCTGATCGACCTAAACATCATAGATCAAGGCAGCCCGACAATGACTCAACCTAACAGGGTCGGTTACGGTAGAGACGCCGGAAATGAAGGCGAACAAAAATCGATCTTCCGATATCTCTAAAGGACGCCCTCGGTGTAGTCCCTGAATTTAATGGAAAAAATATCACATTAAGCGAATTTTTAGAAGGCTGCAACGAAGCCAGAGAAATACTCGGGTCCTACGATGAATCAAACTTAGTGAGATTTATCAGAAGTAGAATAAAAGGAGAAGCCCGAGCCACGTTCCTCAGGTTATCATTCCCGACGGTTGAATCTCTGAAAGATTTTTTCAAGGATATATACGCCAGTACTAGAACTGAGCAACAGCTGCTGGGAGAACTCGGAAACGAGTACCAGCGAGACAATGAAAACGTCATCGCTTTCGCAAATCGTATGAGAGATCTGGGAGCACAGATTGACGAAGCTCATAAAATAGCTACCGGCGCCCTCGATCCCGACTTTAGAGCACAAACAGAAGCACACATAGTAGAGTGCTTTAAACAAGGTCTGAAACCAGAAATAGAGTATAGAATGAAAGAAATAAACAATATCTCAGACATCGTAAAGAACGCAATACTTGCCGAAAGGCAAATCGCCTCCAAAACAATCCTTCGCGATAAACAGCGAGCCCATAAAAAAGGATTCTTCTACGCGAGCGAAGAGGCTGCGAAACCAGAGCTGAAAAGAATGGAAGACACAAGATGCGAGGCACGGATAAACAGGTCAGTAGTATGCCGTTTTTGTAAAAAACCTGGGCACTCAGAAGAAACCTGTTTTCTCAAAGCGAAAACCTGCCAAATTTGCGCAAAGCCAGGACATACTGCCAATTTCTACAACAATGGTACTGTTTGCCAAATATGTGGGCAAAGAGGACATACTGCAGTGCAGTGTAATAAGAAAAGACGCGCAGTCAACGCCTGTCAACTGTGCAACAAGCCAGGACACTCAGCATTGAATTGCTTTAAACGCACCAACAATACGCCTAGAGCAGAGTTGCGGTGCTACAAATGCAATATGCCCGGCCATACTGCAGCAGTCTGCCGACAACAAGGACCCACCAATGTGACCAATGTACCAATTTGTAACTATTGTTATATAAAAGGGCACGCAGTCACTGAGTGCAGAAAAAGAGAAGTCTCCCACAACAGAGCGCCATCAGGAAGGCCCCACGAACTCAAGTACACTCAGCTCTCCCAATAGAACTGGAAGATTTCAGTGGAGAGTTAATACCATAAGAACTTGTAAAACTGTACCGTTCGTAAGCCTCAGCCTTATCCAAAATAGGTTCCTCAGCACCGTCATGATCGATACAGGATCAAAGGTTAGTGTATTAAAAGCACGCGTCTTGCAGGATCACAAATATCTCAAGACCTTAGACGAATTTACACTACAAGGCTTGGGAGGCGAAATAGAGCAAGGCCTGGGAAAAGTAAAGGTGAAGAACGGAGAAACAATAATTGAATTTATCATAGTGCATAATGATTTTCCGATCCCCTTTGACGGAGTATTAGGAGGAAATTTTTCCGAAACCACTAAAGCAAAAATGAACTTTGGAGACGATACAATACTAGTAAACGATAAATGCATTGAAATACCCTGGGACGATGAAAATTACCCGCACTTGATCAAGAATTTGCACAATATTATGAGCGGAACAAAAACCAGACTACCCTTTGTTAAGATACTAAATCCACCGACCTTCACGGAAGAACAACTATTGATCGACTCAGGATCCGAGATAAAACTTATAAAATCAAGTCTATTACTACCCGAAGAAGAAATTGACACAAAAAAAAGGTACAATTTGAGAGGAGTTGGAAAAAAAATCATACCTACCTGGGGAACGATAGAGATCTCATTGCTAGGAAGTATGATAAAATTCAACGTCATTAAAGACGACGTGTATATTCCAGGGGAAGGAATATTAGGCTGTGATTTTCTGCGCAAAAACAAAGTACACCTTGACTATCCCAACCGCATGATGACATGTAACGGGAAGACGCAATCCTTTGAGATCGGAAATGCACTCAACAATACAGACAACAAAGAAGAGAATATTTCAGAAATCGTAAAAGACGAAGATAACGATAGTAATGCAGCTACGAGCAACAGTTATCTCACTTCAGAGAACGAACTTGCTATCGATTTAAATTATCAGCTCGAGTCGAGCGCTGACTTTGGAGACCCTAGGTCTCGCGAAGATCCCGAACTCAAAGAAACCATCGAAGACCACCTACGTATGGACCACCTGGATGAACAAGAGAAAGCATATGTCACCGAATTAGTAAAGAACAATAGGGACACTTTCTACCTACCTGGAGACGATCTCCCGGGTACAGACCTTATTACGCACGAAATCCCAACAACTGACGACAACCCAATTCACGCCAAGCAGTATCGCTTCCCGCATTCGTTGAAAGACAAAATAAACCGACAGGTGAAAGACCTACTAAAGGCAGGGATCATAAAGAACTCCAATTCATCCTACAACGTCCCAGTCTGGGCCGTACCCAAAAAACCAGACTCACAAGGCTACCCTGGAAGGCGCATGGTATTAGATTTTCGGGCCTTGAACAATAAAACAATAGGCGATTCGTATCCACTTCCTAATATCGAAGAAATATTCGATCTAGTAGGACCAGCTAAATACTATACAGTGCTTGACTTAGCATTCGGCTATTATGAATTTGTACGAATGCCGTTTGGATTAAAAAACGCGCCCGCTACCCTTCAACGACTAATGGATAAACTCTTAAAGGGACTACAGGACGTAAGTCTTTTTATTTATCTTGATGACATTGTTATTTATGCAAACAGCATAGAGGAACATGAAACAAAAATTACAGCTTTAATGCAACGTTTGAAACAAGCAGGTTTGAAACTGCAAACCGATAAATGCGAGTTAAGACGCGAAGTCACATATATTGGCCATATATTTAGCGAGGAAGGATTGCGCTCCGACCCGAAAAAATTGGAGGCTGTAGAGAACTTTCTTTGGCCCAAAAATATGAAAAATGTCCGTTAGTTCCTTGGACTAGCAGGATATTATCGTCGTTCTATCAAGGGATTTGCATACATCTCAAAACCCCTGACTAAATTAATGAAGAAAGAGACACCATTCGAATGGAACGAAAGAACAGAAGAGTCTTTAAACTCGCTAAAAGATATGTTCTGTACTGCCCCCGTGTTACAATTCCCAGATCTTTCACAGCCTTTCATAATTACGACGGATGCCTCAGGCTACGTAGTAGAAGGAGTTCTGTCTCAAGGAGAAATTGGGAAGGATCGACCAATAGCTTAAACATTGCGCATATTACGCGGCGCAGAGGATAACTACGAAGTATATGAGAAGGAAGCCTTGGCTGTGGTACACAGTGTGACAACGTTTAGATCCTACGTATAAGGACGAAAGTTCACGATAATAACCGACCACCAACCTTTGGTATGGTTCAAAACTATAGACTTGAATACTAGGGTCCAAAAATCTTGATTTAAGTTATCTAAATATGATTATGAGATAATCTACAAACTAGGAAAGTTAAACGCTAACGCAGATGCATTATCGCGTAACCCAGTTGAAGAAGGTGCCGTTAACATAGTAACATGTGCACAATTAAAAAGGAAAGAACCTGTCTCTGATAAAACCCAGGAAAGGCCTTTGTCACCTAAACTTGTGGAACCAATACGAAAAAACCCTAGGGGTGGACCTAATAAAAGCCAAAACGTTTGCCAAAATACGGAAGGAGTCGTCCCGCGACCCAAGAAAGACATCAACTACGAAGAGAGCGAAGACGATGATTCCGACGAAGTTGCGGACCCCAAACCCTTCGCGTTACCATAAAGACCCCGAGTTGACAACAAAGAAGATTCCGATCCCGACGAATCCGAAATAAGCGACAAGGAAACATTAAATAAATGACCCGTCGTAGAAATAAGAGAACCCCTAAACACTCGAAACGATAACGTAGTTTATTTCATCGCCTCGAACAGAGATAATTGCGACGAAGGCGCAAAAATATTGACTAAACACAATAAAATAAACACTACCAGAGGCCTGTTAATAGATGAGGTACACCGAGTGAAACACAAAGGACGAAAGTTCTTATTGGCAGCGTGTATAAAGGGAGAAAAACCCGAATTCCTCACTCAAACAAAAAGTAACTTGACTAAAGGACTGACGACTCTAAAAGATTTATTAATGAACCTTAAACAGAGAACTATCAGTATAGGTAAAAGCAAATTTATAGAACATCTTGAATGGTCCGAAGTTTCAAGCTTAATAAAAGCCACCTTTAAAAACCACCAATCAAAACCATAGTTTGCAACGGAAGACTGAGATACGTCCCCGACGAAAAGCGAGACGAAATATTTTCAGAGTTGTACAAGTCACCAATTGGAGGTCATCGAGGAGTCTCAAAAACCTTCAACCGGATACGTCAAGCATATTATTAGGAAAATTTGAAAAACGACGTACAACGTCGTGTCCAACAATGCCTTGACTGCCAACTGAAAAAGTTGGTACGTTTAAAAACAAAACAGCCAATGGTGATCACCGATACACCCGGCAGTGTTTTCGACAAAATCGCTATGGACATAGTAGGTCGACTTTAACCCAAGAGCAAAGGACATGAATATATCCTGACCATTCGAGATCAGTTATAAAAATTTTGTTTAGCCGTCCCCCGAAACGTCAACCCGACGTTACACTATATTTAATTGTATTGGTGGAGTTTGTACTGGTCTTGGATTTTCACCAACAGTTGTTGGAGAAATTGTTGCAGTAGTTAAAGCCTACGCAACTCGAGTTGCTGATGGTGCTTTTCCTACTAAATTATTAGATAAAATAGGTGAAATATTACAAAAGAGAGGAGTCGAATTTAGTGTTACAACAGAGAGAAAAGGACATTATGGTTGACTTAATTCAGCTTCATTTAGATGTACCGCAATGGTTATCGGGTAAGTGCACTTTTTTCAATAATGAAGATAAATATAAATATTTTTTTTTATAATTTTAAAATTTAGTTTATTAAAGTTATAAAATTCACTCATCAGTCTGCTTATTTATTGGATATTCACTTAAAAAAAAATTCAAGTAATTTTATATATATTTTTCTAATTTTATCAAAAGTTTATACCTACAATATTAATGAATTTATATTATTTTATTGTATTATTTTTATTATTTGTCTAAAAGTTATTCAAGTAATGTTATATATTTTTCTAATTTTATTAAAAGTCTATACCTACAATATTAAATTTTTATTATTTTATTGTATTATTTTTATTATTCGTCTAAAAAGTTATAATACAATTTTTTTGATTTTTAATCAATAATATATTAATAACACAATCAATTGCAAGTTTTATTACACTTTACTAGGTTCCTTTGTATTTGCTTCGCAATCATTTTCTTTTTTTATTCTCTGCTACATATATTTTGCTCATGATCAAACATAATAGTTTAAAGATTCAAAATATTGTTTCATTTACTTTTACACTATATGATCTCTATCTATGGCATGGTATACGAACATGTATTATTGTACTTTTTTCAGCCTTTTCTGGATTGGAGGTGTTTTAGAATTTATCAAATATAATTATTTATTCGTTTAACAAAAATGTGATTATTTAATTAATCAAAAATATTAGAAACTTAAAATGAATAATAATAAGAAAAAATTTTTCTAGATTTAATAATTAATTTCTTTTGATTATTTATAAATATATTTTATAGGAATCACATTAGATATAGTTAAACAAACTTTTGTAGTCAAAAATAAAAATAAAAAAGGAAATAGTCAGATATACAAATTAGATATTTTGATAAATTTTATGGAAACTGACACATGGATCGATTTGACTCTTACAAATCCAAATTTATTAATGTTATACACAGTGTGTTCCATGGAAAACGGAACTTTTTCAAAATAAAAACAAAAACTCAATATTCCGGCAAATCTCATTTATTTTATTTAAAATAGTCTCCTTCCGCATCAAGACAACGTTTTGCACGATCAATTAACATATCGAATGAGTTTTTGAGATCATTTTTATCCATCGACTTTAGTATGTCGGTCGTCGCTCTTTGGATGGCCTCTACGTCGACATAACGTTTTCCTTTCATAAGCAAGTGCAATTTGGAGAACAAGTAGAAGTCACACGGAGCTAAATCCGGTAAGTACAGTGAATGGTTGATGGTTAAAATGGAATTTTTGATCAAAAAATCCGTGATCAAGTTCGATCGATGAGACGGGGCATTATCATGCAACAAACGCCAGCTCCCTTTTTCACGGTATTGTTGCCGCACACGACGAATACGGCTGAGCAAACGCTTCATAACACCAAGATAAAACACAGCAGTAATCGTTTGACCAGGTGGAACGAATTCACGATGAATAATACCCTCCGAATCGTAGAAACAAATCAACATTGTCTTCACTTTTGACTGTTCAAGACGACTTTTTTTCGGATTGGGCTCGGTTAGGTGCTTCCATTCAGCACTTTGACGCTTGGTTTCGGGATCATATTGAAAACACCATGTCTCGTCACCAGTCACAATTGAATATTTCAAGTTTGGGTCCTTTTTTGACTCTTTAATCGAATCCTTACAATGTTAAATTCAGAGCAATTTTTTGTAGTCGGTCAATTTGTGTGGAACAAAGCGTGCATACACCTTCCGTAGATTCGAATGATCAGTCAAAATGCGATGAATTGAATTTTTGGACAAATTCAATTCCATTTCCATGTATCGCAATGAAGATTTTGGCTTATTTTTTAAAAATTTACGCACTTTCTCAATGTTACTTTAAGTAACCACGGTATTCGAAGGACCTGGATGTTTGACGTCCTGAATGTCTTTACGACCTTCCTGGAACCGCTTATACCACTCATACACTCTGGTATGGGATAGACAATTATCGCCATAAACTTGTTTCAGCAAATTATGCGTCTCAGTAAAGGATTTACCGAGTTTAAAACAGAACTTAATATTTGCTCTTTGTTTGAAGTTCATTTTTCGACCGATGCCACAAACACACTGTCACTTTGAGCGCGATATTTTGGTTTCCATTGAACCAAATGTCATACAATTTTGACAGGATGTCAGTTAAGAATGGACCTTTCCATTGCTAACATCCACCAATAGGTGACGCCAATATAAATCGATGTTTTGAGAAAGTTCCGTTTTCCATGGGACACACTGTGTATTTATAAAGTTTTATCAACACAAATAAAAATTAAATTTTTTTATTAACAACACAAATATAAATTAAATCTTTCAATTAACAATACAAATATAAATTCAATTTTATCAATATTTTTATTATAAATTACTATAATGTTATGTTGTACATGAAATTACAAAACGATTTGTTCATGATTATTATCTATTACTTTAAATTCAACTTATTTTTATAATAAAATTTATATCAAAATTATAAAGTTTTTACACAAACATTTTGTAAAATATTAAAATGATAAAATTATAAAAAAAACAATAACCAGAAAATTCTCAAAATATTTACATTTTTTTCTTAGAACAAACGTTAATTTTATATCATTCTACAAAATTTTTCAACTTTTTAAAATTTCATTTTCTTTTATCTATACAACTAATGCATCGTATAGTGCAATCATTCTTCACAGATTACTTTTATAATGAATCTAATATAATATTTTATAATTTGATATATATTCGACCCAATTTATGAAATCTAAATACAACCTTTTTAATAAAAAGAAAATTACGGTAAGTATTGGTTGTCGTTTAAACATATTTTTCTGTGCTCTCTTTATGTATTATTAATTTATCAAATATTAGCATGGCACCTGTGAGTAACTTATCAAAAAGAATATTCAAAATCAGCATTTTTGACTCTTGAAAGTTGTGAAATTAAATAATATTGCTAAGTATTTTCTTTTTTATCAACACATTTTTTTTTAACAATAGCAATGTTGTTATATATAATATGCTAATGAATATCTACATGTAAATACAACAATCTTTTGAATACAAAAAAATTATCGTTTTCGTTGTTATTAAAAACTACGAAAATATATAATTAATAATTAATTTTCATACACATACTTTCAAATTTTCTTTAATTTTAAAATATTTTAGACTAAAGAAAGTAATAAAATATATAATATTGCTAAATACCATCTTTCTTTTTATTAATGTATTTTTTGACCGCTACCTAATCATCTTTTACTTATCGGATCAATAAAGTCATTACACAAATTTCTACGCACGAAAGTTATGTAATCTAATTAATGTTGTTAAGTATTTTAATATTTGTGTCGAACACATTTATTTTATAATTTTAGTTAATACTTAAAAATATTATTTTATATTTTTTACAATTTTCTTTTGAAATGTTACTTTGAAATTTTTACGGATATTCAGGATACGTTCGATCAGTAAAATGAAACGTAATAACCCCATAACACCACTACAAAAGAGATTCATAAAATTGCGTGCGTCTGCATCCAGGGGACCTCCTCGCAGTGACAACGAGTAATAGAGTGAGCCCGTTATTCGGCTGAATCCCTGGACTGCAGCTTAGATGCCGTTATGACAGGCGCCCGCAAGTGTCTTAAGATGCAGAGGAATCTCGTAGTCTCAGTATCGGCGGTTGTTGAGGATGTGAAAGCGGGCCCCCAGGCGCCGTCATCAAGCGACTGCAGTTTTATATTGGTTGGTGACTTGGCTAATGTGGAACATAATGCTACAAGAAAACAACCCGAAAAGATCGTGCAATCTCATGATTGTCATGCAGATCATGATCGCTCAAAATTCGAAGTTACATCTTTGCGAAGACCAATTGACAAGTCTATTTGTAATTTGTATGAAGTTTTCAATTTGCGAATCGATAAGGATAACAGTTGGCTTCCATCTGTCATTTGCAATGGTTGTAAGAAGATGTTGTTGAAATGGAAGGTGCAAAAAACTAGATATGTTGTAAAATTCTTCACTCCAATAATTTGGAGATATCCTTGTCTCTCAAGAGAATGCTACTTTGCATAAATGACGTTAAAGGTTTTAGCATAAAAACTTAGAGAAAAATTGTATATAATTCTATTAAATTGGTTACAGCTCCCGTACCGTACCAGCAAACTGATTCTGATAATGAAGGTGGTGAAAATACTATGGAATTTGAAGAATTGGAATCTTCAAGCGACACTGATGAAGACAACAGCAGCAGGGAATCAGAGTACGCACCAGATAAGAAAAAATCAAAGATTCCTTCATTAGTGTCGCAAACGGAGTTGAGCGATCTTGTTCGAGATCTGGGTTTACCAAAAGACGGTTCTTAGTTTTTGGCTTTATTTTTAAAAAATAAGAATCTTTTTGAACCTAAAACGTAAGTTTCATTTTATCGTAATCGTGATTTTGAATTCCGAAAGTATTTCGTTTAAGATGGAAAATCATCTTTAGTATTTTGTAAGGATGTTGAAGGTTTGATTAATGTGTTGCAACCAAATTCTTACCAAGCTTCAAATTGGCGACTTTTCATAGACTCTTCAAAACGAAGTATTAAAGCTGTTCTACTGCATGATACAAATGTTTATGCTCCGATACTAATAGCTTACTCAACTGTTATGAACGAGAAGTACGAGAATATGGAAATACTCGTACTTTTACAAAGGATTCAGTACTAAAAACACTTATGGCAAATTTGTGGTGATTTGAAAATAATAACATTGCTTCTTGGACAACGGTCCGGCTTCACAAAATATCCTTGCTATTAGTGTTTGTGGGATAGCAGAGACAGACGAAATCATTACAGTAAATCGAAACAGTGGCCCGTGAGATCATCTTTTACCCCTGGTTCAAACAATGTTATCAATGAATCTCTCGTGGATCCGTCAAAGATTCTCATTCCTTCTTTGCATTTAAAATTTGGTCTTATGAAACAATTTGTGAAAGCTCTGGACAAAATAGGGGAAACATTCAAATATTTCTCTTCTAAATTCTTTAAACTTTTAGAGGCCAAGTTAAAAGGAGTATTTGATGGACCATAGATTCGTGAAATGTTCAGATACAAAGATGCTGTTAAAAAAATGAATCAATTTGAGAGAGCAGCTTGGTTGAGTTTTAAATATGTGCTACAACTTTTTAGGTAATAACAAGAGCCCAAAGTATTAACAGATTGTTGCCAAGATGGTTAAAGACTTTAGAAAATTAGGATGCTTGATGAATGTAAAATTACACTTTTTGGGTGCACATCTAGATAAATTCCCAGAGAATCTTAGACATTTTAGTGAAGAGCAGGGAGAACTCTTTCACCAAGATATAAGAGTTATGGAAACTCGTTATCAGGGACGGTGGAATGTTAATATGATGGCAAACTTGTGTTGGACTATAAAACGAGATACACTAAACAGTGATCGAAAGAGAAAAGCATTACATCGATCGTTTGATAAAAAAAAAAACCCGCTACAGTAGCAAAAAAGAGTGATATATTTTATATTCAATTTTCACATTTTTCACCCAAATATTTAGATACTTATTAGTATTTTTAATATCTTCCATATTTATGCATTGTAGTCATTCGTTTTTTATACTAGTCTTTCGTTTTTTATTCTAGTCATTCGTTTTTTACTCAAGTCATTTCATAAAAGGTCTTATAAGATATGGCTATATAATGTGATGGGATTATATGATTATGGAGTTATGGTTTCGAGGTATCATGGGGTTATCGTGTTATGATTTTAAGAGGTTAAGGAGTTTAATGTGAAAGGTTTATCGTTATATGGCTCAATTAAGGGGTTTTTTGAAGTTATGAAAATTCCTGGCCCGATGGGGTTATTCTGACTCCAGATTCGGATTCAGCGACCCCAAAAACATATAGACATTATGGTCTGACCCCCCGAATCAGAAAATGTTTTTTTTTTTGCGAAGCTGAATCGTATTAAATCAACTCCAATGATTTTCAACGAATTCCTTTTATTTCATATTCTCTATAATATGCAACTCGCGCACAAGAGCTAGTGCAGTTGACTGTTTTCTCAAATTTACAATATATGCTACACTTCTACACAGCACGGCGCAATTTATATAAAAAGTGAAAATCGGCTGATAAAATTCAACTAGTAAAATTCAACTGATTGTGAGTATCCGAGGCTAACAAGTAATAACTACAAAGACTTTTGACGTTACTCGTATAACTCAAATGACTTATTATTGATGATTCAAGATCGCAGACTAAAAGACGACACTCGGAGGACCCGCTTTTCTCTTAGCTCGAAGACTCAGTTGCGGATATATCGTGAGGATTCTCGCTTGTTAGGCATCAGCATAAGTCTTTGTAGATAAAATGCAATTTCAATAGATTTGCTTTCGTTAGTTTACTAATTTTTAAAAACATTTCTCTAATTGTGTGCGTGCCGACAAGAGTTGGGTTACTCGGCTCTCTATACGTGTATTAAAAGAGATGTGCAATAAAATAGAATGTGCACCGTTATCACGCTTTACAGTATGCATTTAACATTTACATACTGTATACTTGTTTTTATTGTACTTATTGGTAAAAAAGAAAATGTGCTTTCTTACAGTCTGTCAAGTAAGAGCGTGGTCGTGTTAATTTATAAAAAAATTCATTTAATGAAACTTTCATATTTATATATACATTGTACACATTACAAACAATGATGCGATTTGGTCAATAATGTGTCCAGTCACCACTGGCGTCGATAATTGCCTGGCATCTCCGAGGCATGCTTTCTACTAATTTGACGGCGTATTCTAGTGGCAAGGATCTCCAGATCCGACGAATTTCGCAAGACAACTGCTTCAAAGTGTATGTGCGTCTTTCACGAAGCTTCCGTTTAATATATGCCCACACATTTTCAATAGGGTTTGCATCGGGCGACTGCAACGGCCAATCCAATGTAACGATGCCAGATTGAGTCTTCCACTGAGTACAGAGCTTGCTGCGGTGTTTAGGATCGTTGTCCTCCTGCAGAATCCAATCTTCATTTTTTGTGATAAACCATCGTTTGGCAGATGGCAGTAAAGCCTTTTTGTAGATTTCTATCATTTTCTTGGTATTTAGGTTGTCAGTAAAGAGGTGCAAAGTGCCGAATCCCTGCTTTGAGAAGCAGCCCCAAAGATGCACCTTTATTCCATGTTTTACGGTCCGCTGAACAAGCCTATTGGTGAAAGTTAACTAGGCTCGCGTGAGGACAGAACGTGCCCATATAGAACATTTATCAGTAAAAATGACATTTTCAAAATCTCAATCAATATTCTCATGCGCCCAAGCGAGTCGCTTTGTCACATGTTTTTCAGTCAACAGAGGCTTCTTCATTGTGTTGCGCCATTTCAGATGATGAGTACGAAGATGGGTTCGGATAGTTTCGTAGGATATATCTAAACCTTTTGCCATTAATTTTGCTTGTCCTTGCCGCAGTGTTAAAGCAGGATTCCGCGAAAACAGATTCACTATTCTTTTTTCATCTTTTTTGTTCATTTTTCCTAACGAGCCACGTTCTGGTAAATCATCGACATTTTTAGCCACTTTATATCGCTGTATCCACTTCCGTACGAATGCCTTTGACTTTCTCATATATTTAGCAGCCGCTAATTGCGACTGTTACGTGCGGGGCTACACGCACAACACGAAATTTTAATATTTATTTTTATGCGGGACCCGTAAACGCGTCCCGTACGGGCCCGCCCGCGCATCGCGAACCGAAGGGACCCAGGTTGCCGCGGATTACAACTAGGACAGCCTCTACCCCATTCTTTAGTGGGGATCAGCCGCAGAGAAGAGGCATGATGTTAATTAACTAAACATAAGTAAAAACCTACCTGGATCCTTAGCGCATCCTGATTTTCCAATGGTACCCGTCCGATGAGGAATGGAGGTTCAGAATATTTAACGCCACCAGTTTCTCTCACTTATAGTGTCTTTATTTAATAAATTGTACAACCGCGATGATGGAGTTATTGAATGTCACTCACACACGCAACACGCGGCCGAGAACCGGGATGAAAAAAAGTTATTGAAAATGTAAACGTTCGGAAAAAATTATAAAATATGGAGACTCGAATTAAACGACGTTACAGCGGAGTTTAGATAGTACTGTTCTTTTTAACCGTCTTTCCCTTGCGGCCCGTTGGTACTCATATTTAAAGACCTTGAGGTGGAGGCATCGTGGGGATTTTTGCTTATTTTGCATCAGCGCGAGCCTCGGTGGACTCCCGAGCCTCCCCCGCGCCTGCCGACTAAACTGCAACCTTAGACATTTTATTTGTTTAAATGTGTGCGCCGAGGCGAGTTGAGCAACACAACTCTCTAAAGGTGTGTGGGAAAAATATCTGACTGTAAGAATACGTTTATTTTCCATGTCTCCTGGGTTTTTTCTACAGAAGTCAATTTGCAGCGTGAGTGCAAGTATCACCCACCTTTTTCTAACACTCTGTTGTACAGAGTTCGTCAACCTGCGCGCTCAGCATTTCCACACATTAAACGTACACATTTATGTGTTGCAGTGGTACATTGAACCGTTTAATTTTGATTTAATTTTTTATAAATTCTTAATTTAATTATTATTATTTAATTTAATTATTCAATTTAATTATTAAAATTTCCTCACGTCACATCCTCCCCCCCTTAAAGACGTTTACCGTCCCGGTAAACAGCGGACGTGCTGCGTGGTGTATGCGCTTACAACAGATTATTAGCCTATATATTATGGTTTGTTAATATTACATACTTGCCAAATGTTATTAGCCTTATATTATTGTTAGTGTCGTATTATAAAGGTTGATTAATTTGCTTAGGGTCGTAGGCAGTCTAAATATTACTTTATAACATTTATGATAGCCCACAAAAAAGGGGAAGAATTAAATTATTTAGATTGCCTTTACATAAAAAAAGAGTGCTTAATTTAGCTTGTTAGTTTTTTTTTTTTTTTTTTTTTTTTTTTTTTTTTTTTACAATTTATAAGCAAACAATCCAAGCTGATTTCCTTATTAATATGATAAAAATTCCTTAGGACTGTCGGTTAAATGGAACCGTTTGGATTGTTTTTACAAGTTTTATTCTATTATATTGGCTAAATATTAATATGGTTATAAGAATCAGTTTTATACTATATGTGTTAATCTTTTAGATATATTCTTAATCTTCTTTTATCTTGATTGATGAGGATGAATGTGTGTGTTGGTTGATGTTCATGTCCCTTCTGGTATCAATGGTCTGCTAAATTGCGTGTTTATTTTCGCGCATGGCTTTTGATTTGAAATCTGGCGCGGTGCTAGGGACTCGGTTAATAGTCTTCTCGTGTCTTGCAATAGGGTCTTTGCTGGATCTTGATTCTTCACTCTCAAACTTTTGGATTACACTCCTTATTTTTTTCAAATGCCCTTGGCGGTCTCTCATTTGACACTGTATTTGGCACGTAATTAGATGGTCTTCAAATGTTTTGCAGTCTACCCAGAGCATGCATTTCGAGTGCAGTGTCTTCGCATATCCTTGGTTTTTATCCTAATCTGCCTTCGATATCCTCGGGGGATCGGCGAAAATAGCACGGTACGTCTTCTTACTTCCTTTCAAGGCCTTGAGAGCATCCTTAGCGTTAATAAACTGAATGTATCCGCAAGTGGCCTGCCTTTCAATATTTCGGATGATCTTGATAAAATCTAATGGTCCAAATATTCGAAAGTCCTTAAAGAGTTCTTCTTCTGTTATATTCCAAGGTAATTGGCAGAATAGTCTAGTTCCAGAGGGTCTAGTAGGTATGGCCCTTGACTTTGCTTTGTTCCGTAATTTACGTAGCTCTTTAGTTTTATTTTCTTCGTTGAAATACCTTATCTTTAGTATTCCGGCTGGATCCCCATCTCCATTTAATCGAATGTTAACACTTCTTATTGGTCCCTTTTCTTCGGCTGTTTCTACAGCAGCTGATAAGGAGGTGGTGCAAGGATTGTAAAATACTAAACTGCCTTCCCCTTCTAGATTTTTAGTCACGTTGATTCGGCATCGCCCAGCCATGATCTTTTCGGATTGAGTTTTCTGGAAGCTAAGGTTGTGGATTAGGCTTTATAGACGCCAGGTTCGGAACAAACTGGGGTTTATTAGTAGGATATAGTTTTAATTGTGGTCTTACGGAAACGTGTTCCGTTGGGTCTTTGTTCCTTCTCGTGGAACGGTTGTATACTTTAAGGTTACGGATTGGTCAGTGTCCGGGATCTGAATGGATAATGTATGTGGATAGGGCAGGGGTTGTGGGGGAATTAATGGTTGATTTATCCATCTTCCAGGAACTAAGGCCTGTTCTGGTATCTGTAGTGTGTAAGTCTGGCCTTCGTATGTTGGCTGATTTTTTAGGCCAATTGGGCTCAGTGGTGTTTTCTGCATACGATGTGCAGGGGTAGTGTCCGAGATTATTTTAACTTTGCGTTTGGTCTGATATTGATGTTGCAGCATTCTTCGGGTATGACACTTCCAGGCAGTGAAGATGAGTCCTACGGTGATTAGGATTTGGCCCAAAGCTTCACCGTATATTAGATAATGCGTGTTGGAGATGCTTCTCTGATGGTTTCCTACTTGTTTTAAACGACGGGTAATCTTCTCTATCGACTCTTCGCGGTTTTTCCATCCTTTAACGTCTGGTGCAGGGGCTTTTGAGATCTCTGTTTCTGGAGTGCTGATCAGTTCTTGATGATATTTTAACATGTCTGGGAATATGGCCTCTACATTAAGGGTTATCTCTGGTTTGTATATGTATTGAAAATCGTTGCATTGGTTTCCTTCACTTGTGAGAAGATGTTTGTCAGTCTTGCCTATACAGCCGGGTGCCATACGTTAAATTCCTGCCTTCTGGAGGTGTATATTTTGGTCTGGTTGTCCTGGACAGATTAGACGTAAGTCTTCTTTTTGTCCTAAGGAATAGAGCCAGGATCTATCCATCTTTAGGTAACTCCATTGAGTGACGTTATTGGGAGTTATGGTTTCATCGCAGGTTTTCATTATTTGTATTCTGGGTCTCAGCAACATCGATACCTCGCAATCTTCTTGAATAGTGGTTTCAGACAAGGGTCCGTTGGTTGAGCATATGTAGGCGTAATGTGTATGTTGGCAATTCTGCAAGTCCTCATAATTTATTTTCATGTACTGCCTTTGGTCTGTTCCAATGATTAGGTATCTGTGGCTTGGCTCTATATGTCCTGTTCCTATCAAATTATTGTTTATTGTTTGCGATACAGCTAATGGATGCAGTCTATAGAGGTTGTAGGGTACTCGTTCTACTAATGGAAGATGCATGATAATTAATAACTTCCCGTTGTTGTAAACCGCGTCTAGTTGCGCAATTCTTGCGACTTCTTCTGCCCTTAAATGTTGAACCGGTATTGGAAATTCTAGTGCTCCACTTGCCTTTGCTATGTCGGTTGTTAGGTGTTTTAGTATATCTTTATTTAAGAAGGAAGGATCCACTTTGCGTTCCTTAAGTCTTTGTATAGTTTGCAGCATTCGTCGATTACTTTCTATTAGATGTTGCATTGCGACGTCTATCTTACGAGCGTAGATGGTTAAGGTAATTAGATATCTTAATTCATTCTCTCCACTGACAATGAATTTGAATTTCCGGTCCATGTCCTTTTCCATTTGGTTTATTACCTCAGGATGGGCTTTCGTAGTATTGTATAAATCTTCTAGAGATTTGGTTATTATGTGTTCTTTCTTATTTACTAGGTACACTAGCTCCTTTTGGTCTGTGAATAACTGGTCTATGTTGGTATTTATTTTGTCGACGTGTTCTGCCGTGACTAGTCCGAATAGGCTTTTACTGAGGCTTCCAATGAAACCTAAGGGCACCATCCGCTTGTACCTCATGCTTCCTGAAATTTTTATAGGATCTTCTACGGTTTGTCCCATATCAGAGAGCATGGTTTGTATCTCTGTCTGTATTTGAATTAGGGTGTTTTGTCTTGCTTCCACTAGGTCTGTCCCGAGCATAGCCCTACAAGTGTTCTCTTCCATGAGTGCGGTACAATTAGCGAGTAGGGTTTGGTAACTGTCGATCGTCCCGTGAGTTTCTAGAAAATCTTTTATGTTCACATAAATTGTTACCTGCCAGTCAGCCCTTTTTAATCGTACTACTTCCATGCGCTCATAATACATTCCTGGATTTTCTTTTATTAGCTCTATCTCGAAATTCTTTCCTGTGAGGTCTGGAGAAGTTCCTGCGTGTACCATTATCACGTAGAAGAGACAGAGAGACTTGTGCATGGTTTCCTAAAACGGTTATTCCTTTTATTCAGGGGCTAACTTTAATTTATCCATGTGTTTTCTAATGCGTCTGCCATCGTGTAATTCTAATATAGCATTGTTTCTACCCAATATTTCAACGATTTTCAAAGGTTTATTGTAATATTTATCGAACTTTGATGTTCTTATTTCCTTGAACACATACACATAGTCTCCGACTTTGGCTCTTAGTTTCTTCTCCTTACTATCATATCGAGTTTTGGATTGTAGTTTAGCTGCTATCTGATTATCCCTGGCGATGTTATTCATTTCATCTAATCGAATAAGTAAGTCCCGTAGGTACGTGTTATATGTATTCAGTTTTTCCTCGACTGGTATTTTGAGAGGGAATCTTGCGATTCTTCCGAAGACCAATTCATAAGGAGTGAATTTAGTGGCAGAGTGTAAGCTGGTGTTGTAAGTGAAAGCTGCGAAAGGTATTAATCTATCCCAGTCGTTATAAGATTCTGAATACGTTCTGATAAAATCAGTTAATGGCGCATGGCTTCTTTCTAATGATCCATTGGTCTGGGGTCTATATCCTGACGTGGTAAGATGTCGTATTTTAAATATTTTCATAAGTGTTTTCGTCAAATCTGACAGGAAACTGGTTCCTCTGTCTGATAATATTGCTTTAGGAGCCCCAAATTGACATATGAAGTGCTTAGCTAGAGCGTTGGCTATTGTGGTAGATCGTAAATTAGGTATTGGTACAACTATCAAGTATTTTGTTAGATTGCATTGCATGGTCAGCATGTGGCAGTTGCCTCGAGGGGTCATTCTCAATTGCCAACGGTGTCGATGGATACCTTATCAAATGGTTCGATCGGTGTGTCCGTGATAATCATGGGCTTCCTTGTCTTAGTTCGATCCAACTTTTTCATACTGCATTCTCGGCACTTTCGGACATAATTCAGAACGTCGTTTCTCATACCTGGCCAGTAATGTCTCTCTCGGATCTTCTGATATGTTTGGTTTACACCCTTGTGTCCCCCTATCAAGCTCTCATGTAAATTTTGTATTATGCCGCTTCTCTCCTCTGGTTCTGGACAATTCACCTTTCCGTAACACAGGGTTACGTTGATTGGGCTACCTTCAAATGTTTCTGTCAGCAGCTGAGCTAATAGTCCTGCCTCTAGGGCATCCAGCATGTCTCCTTTTCGTGAAATGCGAAAACTGGTGAGCTTTCTTCGATGCATTGCAGTTCTAAGATTAGCTAAAGCGGTCCTTATATTCGGAATAGTGAGACTGTCGAAGTACTTATGTTTTATAACTACTGATAGTATGTTATGATTCTTATATGGCGTAACCAGGATCTGTCCTACCTTTGGTCTGGTTTCCTTCAATTTCATTTGATTTATTGCTCCTATATCAATCAATAACCTGGTTGTACTCGTTATGCTCTCAATATCGCTAGTGATGAAGTGCACTAGGTTGTCTCTTTTATAAGTGAGGCTTTGTCGAGATGCTTTAATGTTATTTCTTGAAATCAGTAGAGGCGGGAGTTGTTGTTCTTCTAAGCAGTCGGTATCTTCCGAACTTCGGTCACTGTGATCGGTGGTGATAGTTTCATGCGAATCGGTTGAAGATATGCATAATAAGATCAGGGGTAGTAATTCGTTGAAAGAATGTTTGGGCGCTTGGTCATAATTTATTTTTATATTTGGTGTTTTTTCGAGTAAGGTCTTATGTGAGGGTTCTTTAGAGTCTCCGGGAATGCAAACTGCCTCGCTCAAACGCAAGTGTTTCTTTACTTTCCCTGTTAGGGGGGTACTTTTGGCTTGTGGTTGTTGGTTGCAACTGAATGGTGTGTCTGAAATGGGTTTAGGTGCTTTTCTTTGTATTCCATGTATATTATCTGAATCTTCTGCGTCGGCGTCACTGTTTGTTCCATAATTAATTTTGTTATCCAAGGTTAGGGGAGTCAGATTCCTTGTGCTAACCGGAGGCTGTCGTTCCAGTTGTGCCACTCACCGTTCCATAACGTCGTCGTTAAGAGTTTGGTCGTTGTAGGGATCTATGGTGTCTAAGTACTCTTAATATTCGGGATCTACTATATCTCCTTCAGAGAAATTACTTTTACCTCCAAGGGTGTTGTCTCTATCTCTCAGCAGTTCGTCATAGTTATAGCCATATTGATTATATATCTTGTTATAGATCCTTCCCAGAGACGCGTTAAAATTTCTCCAGTCTTCGGTCGTTTCTACGTTTTCCGTAACTTCGTCGCCTAACTTTTTGCTTGACGTTAGAGGTTTTAAACTTCTACCTGCTCCTTGCGATTCGTCAATAGATTCTTTTTCTTGATTTTCTTCTATGGCGGTGACCTCCTCGGTCTCACTTCCTGAGTCTGCTGTAACATCCATACAAATTGGTAATTTATCCTTTTCCTGGCGGTGTTGAGTGTCGATGTCAGAATCCGATTCTTCGGTGGTTTCTTCCCGCAGCCCGCTCCTCCTAGGATCAGCTCGCGGTGGCACTTCATCTGTGTCCGTGATGATATCAATTGACTTTGTACTTTTTGATGCTAGCTCCGAGCTGGTTCCGATCTCGGTATCCGTAGGGGAATTTGTAGGAAATGACCCTTGATTTGGTGATATTGCATCTCTTCCGTTTGCTTTTAGTTTATGTGTTGTATTGGGCGTATTGACAGATTTAGTAGGGAGCCTCTGTGTACGGGGATTAATAGATTGGGTCACGGATAAGGGTTTACGGATACTCCTTGATGCTTGAGAGGTTGTCGCTCCTGAGGTACGAAGATCAGTTCCTGTATTTTGGTTAGTCTTAGCTCTAGTTCTATGAGCTACGGTGCTATGGTCTATGACAGGAGGTGCTTTGGTAGTTCTCGAGCCAGGTGGCCTCCCTCGCCCTCGGCTTGCTGTTGCCGAGCCAGACGCATTTCTTGCAGGCAGATTTCCTGTTCCGGGGGCTTTGGATTTTTTTTCTTTCCTTGGCTGAGACGCTACCTTATTCAACACCAATATCCTAAGTTGCGGTAGTTTATCATTGATCGCTTGCTCAGTGGTGTCTATTACTGGGTTGCGGGACAAAGCGTCCGCATTACTATTTAAACGTCCCGGTTTGTATTTGAAAGTATATTGATACCCGGTAAATTTGAACATCCATCGCATCAATCGTTGCCCAGGATCAGTTCTATTATGCATCCAATTTAAAGGTTCATGATCTGCTCGTAAAACAAATCTTTTTCCTAGTAAGTAGGGTCGGAATTGGTGCATGGCATATAATGCGGCTAAACATTCTTTTTCTGTAGTACTATAATTTCTCTCAGCCTTATTTAGGGTTCTCGATAAGTATGCTACAGGATGATCGAATCCGTTCAGTTCTTGGCTTAGTACTGCTCCAATTGCGTAGTCAGAGGCGTCGGTAGTCAACGTGAATTCTTTCTCAAAATCCGGATAAATTAAAATAGGGCTTTCACATAACCGCTTCTTCAGTAGCTCAAAACTTTCATCCTGTTGCAGTCCCTAGTCACTACACTGCTGACCTTTCTTTAAAAGATCGGTTAGTGGCTTTGCAATTTTCGAGAAATTTTCTATGAATCTTCGATAATATCCTACCAGCCCTAAGAATTGTCGAATATTTTTTATAGTAGTTGGTTTTGGGAAGTCTTTTACTGCCGAAATCTTCTTAGGATCTGGTTCAACTCTTTTTTCACTGATCACATGCCCTAGGAAGGGGACTTCACGTCGTAAGAATTCAATCTTGTCAGGTTGAAGCACCAGCCTAGCATCTCTCAGGCGATCTAAGAGTTGTCTCACTTTTCTATTATGGTCCTGCAAATCTCTTGCGTATAATATTATATCATCGAGATATACAAGCATTTTTGTGTTTTGGAGTCCCTTCAATACGTTATCCATTAGTCTCTGGAACGTAGCGGGTGCGTTCTTTAACCCTACCGACATGCGTACATATTGGTAGTGACCGTTTGGAGTAGTGAAGGCGGTCTTGCATTTGTCTTCTGATTTCATAGGTATCTATTGAAACCCACTGGCCAAATCGAAGCATGTAAAGTAACTTGCTCCTCCTAGTTTATCTAAAATATCTGCTATATTGGGTAGAGGATATGCATCCCCTATAGTTTTCTTATTTAGCTCCCTGAAGTCAATAACTATTCGATAACAGGGGTTACCATAACTGTCTGGTCGTTTCGGGACTACCCAAATGGGCGAGGACCAAGGTGAATTTGAGGGTTCTATAATACCATCCTTTAGTTTCTTCTTTAGTTGATCACCTATGACTTCTCTATGTTTTAGGGGGTGTCGATATTGTTTGGTATGTATAGGTACATTATTTTCTAATGGTATCTCGTGTTCCACCTTCTTAGTAAAAGGGAGGGGATCTCCTGGTACTAAGAATACATCACAGTACTCATCTATTATCTGGTTCACGCTGTCTTTTTCCTCTTGATTGAGATGACCGACCCGAATTAAACTTCGTAGTAACTGAGCTCGTTCCCATTGCTGGCCTATTCTGTTCGGTGGCGTTTCCGGTTCAGTATCTGTGTCAGGGTCGAATTTGGGGGTAGCATATTTAAACGGCAGTATTTCTACGGGGTCTATATTTACGCAGATGTCTTCTTCTTAGGTATTTATTGCCATCACTTGGCAAGTATTATGGTCATTTCGTACTATTCCTTCCCCTATATATACCCGATCATTGTTGAGATCTAATTTGGGCAGATATCCTTCTTTCAACTCGCTGGGCTTGATAGCTATCTGCAGTATCTGTCTAGTTCTCCCTTTTAATACATATTTGTGTTCGGATTTTTGTTGGTCGAGGGACGATTGATCTAGATCTAGTTGATTGTCTGTGAACAATTTGCTTATGAAAGTTTCGGATAAGTCACTATGTTCTTTACAAGGGTCACTTGCTTTATATATCCTTTTGGTTTTCAGCGTATATTGATCACTTGTTGATTGGAAAGGAATAGGATGCATAACATCTCCGCTTATCATAAGGGCTTTGTTATGATATGATATAACGGCTTCCTCCTTTTTTAAGTAGCCTCGTCCAATTATCCCATCTTGGTCAATTTTGAATTTATCTGTCACAACATGAAACTTCGCGGGTGACCCTTGTATGGTTAAATAGGTGGTACCTAAAGTTTTTACGGTCTCATCTGTAATCCCACCAAGTGTACCTATATCGCCTACATCAATCTGGAGATCAGAATGCAGGGAACCGAGTTTAATTAGATTAACCGAGGCTCCATTATCTATCATAAAGGTCAACCATGGTACTCGACCCTCATGGATGCGCAGGCTTATTACTGTGGGTTCGTCATCCCCTGAATCTTCTTCTCGAGGTCTTGCACACGTACTAATTCGCCTAATGGTCTCTGTATTTTGTTTTGGAGACAGGATCTGTCCTCGGGACTCGTCTCTCGTTATCGGGGGCTCTTGTCTCCTGGCGTATAGGGTCGATTCGGTATTGTATGGGCTCGTCAGCGGGATATCGTGACGAGCCCCTGTCGAGTTTAAATTACTGTTTGTTGGTCTTATTTCTTGGGTGAAGTTATTAGCTGATCTTCTCCACGATTCGTTAGGCCACGCTTGCCCTGCCGGGTTTTGATTCCACGGCCCTCCATAATTATTTCTTACCCTGAAGTCATTCCTGACATAGTCGTTGTTATTGTAATTCGGCTGGTGATTAGCGTATCCTGTTCTAGAATTTTCCCTCATAGGATTATATAAGCGTGAATCGTTATTATATTGTGCGTAATACCCATTCCTGTTAGTCCGCTGATACTGCTCCAGGGGTCCGTTCGGACGCTCATAATTTCCTCTGGATGGGAAGTGATACATCGGACGATAATGCCCTTGTCGCGAATAGTCCATTTGGTCATGGTACTGCGTTGGTCCATATTGTCTATTCGTATTATAGCCATTAGTCCTGTTAGTCCAAGCTCCTGGTGATGTAATTTCTTTCGCTATGACTCGAACGTTTTTACGACTATACTCACGATCGTTTGGTCTATAGTTTATACTGTCTCGGCCTTCCGGATAGGACCTATTATTTCTATGTTTAATTGCGTTCGAGAATTCGTCTTCCTCCTCATCACCTTCAATTTGTCTATGTCTAGGCTTTGCGTCTGATAAGATGTGCCTTTTAATCAGATTTTCTAATTCTACGGCGGCTTGATACGCCTCATTTAAATTAGCAGGCCGTTGGCTGTGCACCGTAGTGGCGATTTCTGCTGGTAATCCCTTTTTGAACATTAGCAGCGCTACCTCTTCTAATGGCTTGATCCGCTCGGTTATTTGTTGTGATGTCACTCCTGGTTGCCTTAATGCTCCACGGGCTCCCATTAGTAATATGTTTAATCTGTCATAAAACATCCCAACTTATTCTCCCTTTTTCATCGTTATGTTGTGTATTTTCTCTGAGTAGTAAGAATAATCCTTCCCGGGCGCGAATCGCTCTTTTAAATGTTTTACTAAGGACTCCACATCCTTAAACGCATATCCATAGATACAGTCTCGGGCTTCTCCTTCTAAGCATCCAAGTACGTTTTTTATATACGTGTCCTGTTGGCTCTCCGAAAGTTGGGCAGCCCCATTTCTGACATCTATTAGGAAATCCTTAAGTGGTCTGTTGTATCCATTAAAGGTTTTTAAACCCTTAATGGCGTTCTTTAGATTGAGACTTGATGCCATTGTAGTCACTAGGGCTCGGATGGATTCATCGGTGTTTTCATCAGCACCTTGAGTACGGTATGCAGGTTCCTCTCCCTCTCTGTGTGGGTTCGGGGTGATTGGGTTCGCTGCGTCGAACATGTTGGTCTTGAAATTTGGTCTAATTGTTTTGGTCTCCGTCTTAACCTCTGTGTGCTTTATTCCGATCTTTTTTTTTTCTTCTAGATTGTATTCTTGTTAATCCCAATATATATTAAAGTTTGGTCTTCGTTGATTCTGTCCTTGGGGTTTTTTAGCTTTACAAAGTGCAACCGATGCGGATGTCCAGTTTATACTTACAGTCTGTCAAGTAAGAGCGTGGTCGTGTTAATTTATAAAAAATTTTATTTGATGAAACTTTCATATTTATATATACATTGCACACATTACAAACAATGATGCAATTCGGTCAATAATGTGTCCAGTCACCACCGGCGTCGATAATTGCCTGGCATCTCCGAGGCATGCTTTCTACTAATTTGACGGCGTATTCTAGTGGCAAGGATCTCTAGATCCGACGAATTTCGTAAGACAACTGCTTTAAAGTGTATATGCGTCTTCCACGAAGCTTTCGTTTAATATATGCCCACACATTTTCAATAGGGTTTGCATCGGGCGACTGCGACGGCCAATCCAATGTAACGATGCCAGATTGAGTCTTCCACTGAGTACAGAGCTTGCTGCGGTGTTTAGGATCGTTGTCCTCCTGCAGAATCCAATCTTAATTTTTTGTGATGAACCATCGTTTGGCAGATGGCAGTAAAGCCTTTTTGTAGATTTTTATCATTTTCTCGGCATTTAGGTTGCCAGTAAAAAGGTGCAAAGTGCCGAATCCCTGCTTTGAGAAGCAGCCCCAAAGATGCACCTTTATTCCATGTTTTACGGTCCGCTGAACAAGACTATTGGTGGAAGTTGACCAGGCTCGCGTGAGGACAGAACGTGCTCATATAGAACATTCATCAGTAAAAATGACATCTTCAAAATCTCTATCAATATTCTCATGCGCCCAAGCGAGTCGCTTTGTCACATGTTTTTCAGTCAACAGAGGCTTCTTCATTATGTTGCGCCATTTTAGATGATGAGTACGAAGATGGGTTCAGATAGTTTCGTAGGATATATCTAAACCTTTTGCCATTAATTTTGCTTGTCCTTGCCGCAGTGTTAAGGCAGGATTCCGCGAAAACAGATTCACTATTCTTTTTTCATCTATTTTGTTCACTTTTCCTATCGAGCCACGTTCTGGTAAATCATCGACATTTTTAGCCACTTTATATCGCTGTATCCACTTCTGTTCAAATGCCTTCGACTTTCTCATATATTTAGCAGCCGCTGATTGCGACATTTTGGGACTTTTCGGGTAGATGCAAAGGAACACAGCCTCGTAGCGCGACGCGTACTTAGCACTTATGGCGTTTAACGTGATTCTCTTTCAAAAGATCAACAACAACTAAATTTTTGTTAACAATGCATCAAGGACAAAGCTTTCCTCTATTGGCTTGCGAAGAAATTAGAGCAAAATCTTTTATTACCTGTCAGTGAAGTCAACCACGCTCTTACTTGACAGACTGTATATATTTTATCGTTGAAATAATGGGTGTATATTGACGTTATTTCGTAATTATGGGTGCTTTGGAGCAAAAATAATTAGATGTTTATGAAAATATATATATGTATATGTATGTTTATGTATAATTTGTATTTATTATTGTATTTGATTATAACTATCAGATATAGAAGTATAATTAGTTAAGATAGGCAATATGATAAAGATAGGGGCAGAGGCGTCATATATTATTGGATGATACTATTCATAAATGCAATTACCCGATTTTCAATTGTGATGTTTATTTAATGAGTTGTTATCTATCTCTCGTGTTCTGTGTCACGGAAGGGGGAATAGGAGGGGAGTTGGAGAGGCATCAGTACGGTTGCCCAAAGCCATTAAAATTTGGCTTAATGTTTGGCCTTACCAATCATCCTTTGCATTGGGAGGTGGCTAGGATTCTATTTTTGGAAAAGTGATATTAGGAGTTATGGTGAAGGGGGGGGGGGAGAAAAATATTCTATAAAAATGGGAGGAAAGGAAAAATTAGAGCTCCGTGACTTGATCCTCTTGTACATATTCCTGTCTGGGGTCGATGGTAAGTGGAAGTAATCCTCTGCAGTGATTACAAAGAATTGCTTCATCCAGCTCTCGTCGGTGCGTCTGATCTTTGCATCCCTCCACTACTTGTTCTACATGCAGGTTTCCATTTGCTATGGCACCCATGCATTGAAAGCAACTCCTCCAGAGAGGCAGGGGCCACTTGCATCTCTGGCACTGCCCTTTTGAGTAGGGTGGCAACTCATTTATATCCCAGACGCGAGGGGAGTCATCCCACGCCGTGCGGCGCCACTCGGTGTAATCATCATCCCAGGGTTCGTCCCGGGAGATGATAATTGCCGGCTGGTCTCGGCACTTTCTACACGTCGTCCAGTTGTTTAAATCCCTTTGGTGCTGTGAATTCCTACACTCCCAGGCGTCTGGGTACACCTCCTCGGTGTTGCCTCCCAGCCAATTGACCAAACACGCTTCGCAGTCCCTCCAGACAGGCAACGGTTGGTGACATACGTCGCACTCTCCCTCGGAGATGGTGGGCCCAAAGCAACTATCTCCATATCTAAGAGACAGCGTTCGTATGTGGTCAATGGCGTAATGACCATATTCAATGGAGTTGCGGAGCTGCATCTCTTCAATCCCATCATCGAAAGCCATTCCATCATCAATGGGGAATAACTCAGGGTACTGTAATGCTGTGTTCTCCTCGTGCAGCTCATACCTCTCCTTCTGATGCTGTGCTATGCTGGTGGTTATGAAAGAGCTTAACCTTATGCCTTCTCCTTCTAAAAGGTCTATAAGGAACTTCGTCCCTGGCCTTATGGTCGGGCTAGCTTGTCCTTGTATCCTCTTGAATGCGTGTAAGTAAATCTCTTTACAGAGAATCCCGTCCATAGCTAAGTACTTGGCTCCTTTTCTTGCTTTCATCCTTTTAGTTCTTTTTGTGCGGTGGTACTGTACCACCTCGCCCATGATGAAAAGTCCCACCAGCGCCATTAACCTGGGTACTGCCATCTCCTGTCTTTTCTCTTTTCAAGCCTGCTGCGGATAGGAAGGGGGAAAGAAAAAAAATGATTATGAGACAGAACGAGAGATTGTCATGGGCAAAAAGATAAGAATCTACGATCAGCTGCAACGGGGCCCCTCCGATTGGGAAAAGATACTAATCCATTTTCTATGGTATTTAATCTATTGTATAAAAAAAAAAATATATATATATATGGGGTATTATACAACATTATATAGTATGTATATATCATTTCAATGTTTCCTATTATGGCTGAGATATATCATTTAAATTAACGCGAACGTATTTAAATCAATTATTTAACGATTGTATTATTAGTGTTGGTATTATTATTAATCAATATATTGCTTATTTATAATTTATAATAGTAGGTTGTATTCGATTTATGATTTATTATAATAAAGTAATTATGAAGCATTGTTAATTCGCATGAGCTACCCGGCAGTTAATTATTGAGACCAAGGTAATTACAACATGAATGATTATGGGTCGCCGTTAGTAATGTAATTTTTCCCTCCGCTATCTTGCCTGAATTTCATGATACATTGTCTCTGTTAGTGTTATTGCGACCCGATATTTCGGATCAAAGACCTGTTAGGTTTTATTTGTGGCGGGGTTTGATTAATGGTGACCACTCTGCCGATACTTAGATTCTCAGCGGTGGTCGAAATCGTATGCCCGCCGACTAGGAGCGAATACCAGGAGGGACATTGCCTCTTAATGTGTGCTATATCAAAATAGCGTTACGGCAATGTCGGGTTTCAAGGATGGAAGAAATCTCCTTTTCATTGATAACCGTTATGACCTGATTCGTTCTTCCCTAATCGATATGGAAAGAACAAATCTTGCTTTATAACCCTACCAACTATTTCGTGAGATTTACTTAGGATAAGAAGGTTGTCACCTGCCGCTCATTCACTCGATCGTGAGGGCCTTAACACCCGACAAACTTAGTTATGAGTCAGGTGCGGCAACCCTCGCGGCATCTTGGTAACGAGTCTTAGGGTGACAAAAAAAAATTTTCAACAACTATAATACTTAATTCAAAATATTTTTCTTTTTTTTTTTTTTTTCCGCTTTCTGCTATCGGCCACTTGGTTGCAACGTGATAGCTAACTCGGCAGAGAAATACTCTCGTCCGCGAAAGCACTCGCGGCTTGCAGGCCAACGGCAGTCAAGCAGCGCATAATTCTACTAGAACAATAAGGATCAGGTCTTGATCGTTTTCTCGTCGACGCAATAATTCCTGAAGGCAATGTATCATTGGTTAATTTATTTATTCAGTTGTATGTATGTCCCAATATTAGTTCAATGCATGCAAGTTTAACTTAGTCATCGTAAAATAATAAAGTCTCGCGAAACAATCTGCACTATAATGAAAGAGTAGTACCACCGTGTTTTTGCATTAAAGGTAATTACCAAAAGATGATTGCGGGTATTGTAGAAAAAGAAATAGCATAACAAAGATTATTATTAAAAATTGTGTACGTTTGTTTGTTTGCTTGTGCGCGCTAATTCCGAAATTATTAAACGTATATTTAGAGTTTCAATGGATAACCTAAGCTTAGTTCAAAGCAACGTACAGGCAACGACAATTTTCCGTTATTATGCAGTATAATATATTTATAATATTGTGCGCTGCTACATACAAAATAGTATGAATATGGCTACTGCACGCAGAACATTGAAAAAGAATGTTTTTTTTTTTTTTTTTTTTTTTTTTTTTTTTTTTTTTTTTTTTTTTTTTTTTTTTTTAATAAAAAAGTTCTAAAATTAAAAAAAAATTTTAATTTTACTATAAATATTGTTTTTAGGAAAAATAAAAAGTTTCAAATATCTTAATTTTTCAATTAATATGTAAGTTTAATCTAACAGGGAGATTATTAGCATAGGGTTAATCGTGACACAATAAATGTATATATTTTTATGTTTTTATTTGTAATATGGTTAATAACATGGAACAATAATATAGTATACGACGCATACATTAATATTCAGTAATATTGTAATAATTATCAAAGCAGAAGGTGAAATTTTCCTTTTTTTTTTTTGTTTCAAATAATCAACTTGCTTCACTCTGTGACCTTAATATTTTCACTCATAATAATTCATTCAATTTATAATCATTTATTCACTCTTTATCACTAATTTTGTCTGATTTAAAACACTTCATTTACTTACTATCGCGTTATTTTCATTTATTGTAATTATAAAAAAAATTTTTTTTTATCATTCACTTTTTATTTATTCATGTTTATATATTTATATTTTTCTTCTCACTTCATTTTACTTTGTTTTAACGCAGTTTCTTTCTTTATGTTATTCTTTATATTAATTATTTATTATTTTCATTTGTTTTATTTCACTCATTTAAATCCGCCTATATTTATATATACATATATATATGTTTTATTTTCCCTTTCTTTTATTTTGTTGCAATTTATTTATCTGTTATTCTTATATTTATTCATTCTTTATCTTACTTCTTATTCATTTATATATTATTTTCATTTTATTATTATTCTTCCTTTGTTTATTATTTTTATTTATTGATTCGCTGCACATTATTATTATTCTTTTATTTTAATTCGCACATATATTTTTATTTTTAATTCACTTTCTTTTATTTTATTTTTCTTTATTTATCTTTCGTTTATTTTATTTATTATTCTTTTATTTATTATTCTTTTGTTTTATTTATTCACGTACTTTTATTATTATTTCATTTATTTTTCTTCTTTATTTCGTCGATATTATTCTTTTTATTTTATTTTATTTCGCATATGTGTTTTTACATCACTTCCTTTTATTTTATTTTATTTTATTCATTATTCTTTTATTTTATTCTTTTATATTATTATTCTTTTATTTTATTTATTCACGCACTTTTATTATTATTTCATTTATTTTTCTTCTTTATTTTATTTATATTATTCTTTTTATTTTATTTTATTTCGCATATGTGTTTTTACATCACTTTCTTTTATTTTATTTTTCTTTATTTATCTTTCGTTTATTTTATTTATTATTCTTTTATTTATTATTCTTTTGTTTTATTTATTCACTTTTATTTATTCGCGCATTTCATTATTTATCTATCACTTCATTTATTTTACTTCTTTATTTTTCTTTTATAGACCACTTTCACACTAATGTTAACTTTTACTCCTTTTTGTCACAGAGCGAATAGTTGAAGATCACAAGTTCACATTTTCACACTTTCTCTACTGCTTATTATTTTTATTTATAAAATTTTAAATCATTTTTAATTCACATGTGAGAGAATAAGAAAAAGAACCTTGAAGATCAGCTGCGCGTTATCTCGCCGTGACGTAATATTTATCGCTGCATTCCTAGCATGATCACTCGCATGCCTCGGCGATCCGACGGCCGGGCAAATCGCGGAAAGAACGGCATTAGATCTCAAACTAAAACACTTTAATATCCAAAAATGCTTTTCTTTTATCATTTCTGATTGAATTTTTAATCCTATATTTTTTCCAAAATTATTCACAACATCACTATTATATTGACATAACCACATTTTGAAATAAATTTAATAAGTTTGATATTTAATAATTTTATTAAATAATTATTTTATAATTTAATTTAATAATTTTATTAAATATTTAAAATTATTAAAAAATAAAATATTTTTCTCCCTTTTTTTTTCTTTACAAAATGTTATTATTAAATAAAAATTTTTCAGTTAGTTTATCATTTTGCTACATTATTCACTGTCACTTTTCCACTTATATTATTCACTTTCACTTTTCTTTCTGTATATAATTTTTTTTGTATATTTTTGTTTACTTATACGTTTGCCATATACATACACATACACATATCCCACTTCCACTGTATAATTTTAAACAAAATTTTCCGCGTGGTATTTTGTTATATCAATGTAAAAATTGCCACCGCATTCGTAGCATAATCATTTTCACATCGCGGCGATCCGACGGCCGGGCTTCGCGCGGAGAGAACTACATTAATTCTCTTTAAGACATAGAATAAAATTATTTTAATATATTTATTATCAACATATAGATCATTGTAATAAAAATGAAAATCTTTGTATTCACAATAAAACAATAAACATATTTACATTTGTAAAAAAAAAATAAGAACATTTCATCTTATAAAACTTATTATCAATATTTTAATAATTTCATCGCTGTGGCGATCCGACGGTAGATCGCATGGTGAGGTTTATACTAGTCTTCTTTTGCAAAGCATAAAATAATTATATAACCTAATTACTCAGATGCAAAAAGAATTGTTAAATTTAATACAAATTTTTAGTTTGGGTTAATAGACATCATTAATTAATTTGAATTCAACATATCAAGCATATTAATTTTATTAATATGATTAATTTTTAATACACTTTTCAATCACGTAAGTAATAAAACCTTAAGAATAAAATTATAAAATTATAAATTATAAATAATTATTTATGAAATAATTTTATTGATACTTTCTTATTAATTAGCAATAAAAATTTTGAAATTAATTAATTTGTAAAAAATAGACATTCTATTAGATACTTATTTTTAAACGAAAGTTTTTCATTTGCAGTATAAATAAAGCAAAATTAATTAACAGACAATTTTATTATAACTTCTCCATAAAAGTTTATATAAAAAAAATAGTCTTTTAATGTATTATAAACATTTAAAGCAATTCTCTTAAAGGTATAAAATCATTCTTAATAAAATAAATTAATAATTGTTAAAAAAAATGCATTAAAATTTTAATTTACGAAAATATCAAAATCAAAATATTTTTTTTTTTTTTTTTTTTTCCAAGATTGAAATTAGTGGGAATTACAAAAATGTAACAAGCTGTTACTAAATTAATTTAAACTGTTGATCCACTTTTTCACCAAGACCAGTAAATATATGTATATATATATATATGTAATAATACTTTGATATTTAACAAGTGAACATTAATTTATACACCCATATATATTTTATATAATTTTTTTTTTTTTTTAAAAAAATAATTTTTTGTTATAAATTATTATTTTCAGTTTTCTCAACATTTAACCTGGGTATATTTCAAATAAAATTTTTATTTATTATGTTAGTAATTTAATAGTTATGTAAAAACAACTTAAATAATCAAGACTCTTCCCTTTTTGAATAAATATGTCAAACGGTAATCTATCTTGTTACTACTTTTAATTTCATAATATAGATGATTTCATAAATCAGTTATAACTGTCAATAATTAATTAAATAATTCAAATATAATTGACATAATTAATACAACAAAAAGTCCCTCAGTGTTGGCGGTTACCCGGCGCCTCCACCAAAAATTTTGCTGTTACGTGCGGGGCTACACGCACAACACGAAATTTTAATATTTATTTTTATGCGGGACCGGCCAACGCGTCCCGTACGGGCCCACCCGCGCATCGCGAACCGAAGGGACCCAGGTTGCCGCGGATTACAACTAGGACAGCCTCTACCCCATTCTTTAGTGGGGATCAGCCGCAGAGAAGAGGCATGATGTTAATTAACTAAACATAAGTAAAAACCTACCTGGATCCTTAGCGCGTCCTGATTTTCCAATGGTACCCGTCCGATGAGGAATAGAGGTTCAGAATATTTAACGCCACCAGTTTCTCTCACTTATAGTGTCTTTATTTAATAAATTGTACAACCACGATGATGGAGTTATTGAATGTCACTCACACACGCAACACGCGGCCGAGAACCGGGATGAAAAAAAGTTATTGAAAATGTAAACGTTCGGAAAAAATTATAAAATATGGAGACTTGAATTAAACGACGTTACAGCGGAGTTTAGATAGTACTGTTCTTTTTAACCGTCTCTCCCTCGCGGCCCGTTGGTACTCATATTTAAAGACCTTGAGGTGGAGGCATCGTGCGGATTTTTGCTTATTTTGCATCAGCGCGAGCCTCGGTGGACTCCCGAGCCTCCCCCGCGCCTCCCGACTAAACTGCAACCTTAGACATTTTATTTGTTTAAATGTGTGCGCCGAGGCGAGTTGAGCAACACAACTCTCTAAAGGTGTGTGGGAAAAATATCTGACTGTAAGAATACGTTTATTTTCCATGTCTCCTGGGTTTTTTCCACAGGAGTCAATTTGCAGCGTGAGTGCAAGTATCACCCACCTTTTTCTAACACTCTGTTGTACAGAGTTCGTCAACCTGCGCGCTCAGCATTTTCACACATTAAACGTACACATTTATGTGTTGCAGTGGTACATTGAACCGTTTAATTTTGATTTAATTTTTTATAAATTCTTAATTTAATTATTATTATTTAATTTAATTATTCAATTTAATAATTAAAATTTCGTCACGTAACAGCGACATTTTGGGACCTTTCGGGTGGATGCAAAGGAACACAGCCTCGTAGCGCGACGCGTACTTAGCACTCATGGCGTTTAGCGTGATTCACTTTCAAAAGATCAACGACAACTGAATTTTTGTTAACAATGCATTAAGGACAAAGCTTCCTTCTATGGGCTCGCGAAAGAATTAGAGCAAAATCTTTCATTACCTGTGGGTGAAGTCGACCACGCTCTTACTTGACAGACTGTATATATCTGTTACTGATTCAACTGAGCAACAATTAATTTACAATTATGAATCTTTTTAAATTGGATAGTAAATTTATTTATAATTATAAGATTTCATTTTAATTAATTTTGATTTTAAACTTCCAATTTTTTCGTCGCATAACAATTTTGAAAACTATTTTATTTCGATTAAATTAAAATCGTTTACAAAAAGCAACATTAATGGTATTCACGAGTATTATGAATAAAATTGTTTCAAACTTATTTTTTTTAAGTTTGAAACATGAAGTATTAAATATCAACTTTATGTACTTCTTATAATCATGTAATGTATAATGTACTTCTTATAATCATTATCCTTTTCGAGTCACGTATAAAAAAATTATAAGCATTAATCCGTTTTTGTTTTTTAAGTATAATCTATCCTTTAAAAAAAAAAATGGATTTTTTATAAACTTTTTTTACATAAATAATGATCTTTATTTTATACATCATTAAATCACATTTGAATTTTAATTAATGTTTGTACATAAATTGATTATTTATCACTTTAATAAATTTAAAGATGTTACGTGTTACGTCCCGTTATATTTTATCCGATTTTAAAAATTTTTTTACTTCGAAAATTTTAAAACAAGTCTAAAAGAAAATCTCAGATACGTTTCCTCTAGGATGCTTGTTTATCTTGTCCACATGTGCGCCAAGTGCTTGAGAATAGAAAGAGATAAACGATAGCATCCGCGTAGTTCAAAAATGTAACCGTTATAAGTTGTGACGTGGTGTTTTTGCACCAGTCACATAAGGAGGCCAAAGCATAGCTTATGCGCCTCCTCTTAGCTAAAATATTTCCCCCCTGTTACAATCTTGGCAGCCTCGCAGGACTGCCACGCACTGTCCTAACTAACAGCCACGCAGGGCTGTACATACTGTACCTTCACCAGGTACATGGGCTTCAAGCTCAAGTAAAGGCTCCAGCGAGGAGCCAGTCTCAGGAGCCCTTGAATAAGTCGTAGCAGTGCTCGCACACACTGCAGCAGGTTCCCATTTCCATGCTCCTTCCTATCCTCGTAGTGATCCCTGTACCTGCAACCTCCCAGACGGTAATTAAATAAAGAACAGAATAATAATAGCAGCTGCACCTTGGAAAGAAGCACAAGCTGCCACACAATACAAAAGGAAAGTGGAAGAGGAGGTTAGAAGGCAGACAAAACATAGCAGCACAGCATGAGTGCAAGTAAATACGCACCTGGAGGTGTCTGATAGTGTTGCCTCGCTACCGCTGCAAGCAGGCTATAGCTGTCACCGACACCG
Source organism: Chalcis sispes (assembly GCA_949987625.1). NCBI lineage: Eukaryota > Metazoa > Arthropoda > Insecta > Hymenoptera > Chalcididae > Chalcis > Chalcis sispes. The sequence goes on along the minus strand of OX465095.1, from coordinate 42,206,857 downwards.
CTGCTTAGCTTTCTCAACCGCTCTTCGTCTGAGCCGCAGTTGTTGACCCGCAGTACGGCCGCGCCTGAAACAAAAAGAAGACAGGCAAATTAGTCGACGCCTACCAGCTATGGAACGCGTCGACTTACCTTCATCCTCCGTACATCTGAGGTAGATCCTCGCCGCTCCAGGGAATACACAACAACAACACTGGCACTCGCGAGCGGATAACCTCAACGCGCGCTGCTGGCGAGCAGTAATATCAACTGCCGCCAGCGCTGAGCGCGAGCGGCGGCTGCGTTGCGTAACGTACTTTACACGTACGTTGCGCCGGCGCAGAACGATCATCAAAAAGCCGCGCTCGCGAAAGTGCCACGCAAGAAGCTTCTCTTTCACTCCGTTCTGGTCAGTGTTAGCAAACGGTCGTTATTATCGAGCAGCCAAAACTCCGAGGCCAGCAGTCGCGAACGAGTAACTCTTGAAAACGAGCGAGCGTCCTGATAGTAACCGTGAGCGTGTTAGAGTATCTGGTGAGTGCCAAGGTGCAGTGGCAGCTGCCAGGAGGCACAGCTTCCCCGAATCGTCCCCGTATCCTTCCCGACTGCGTGTGTGCGACCGCGTTGCGTGTTACGCGCCATTTTCGGCCTTGTTGTATACTGTATGCCCGCGACCGCTCTAACCGTGAGTTAGCCGCGCAGAATATTTGCCGCGCAAGAAACCGCGCTACACGATTGTAGTTGGCGCCCTGGGCTCGCGTAAAAACGCGATAAATAATTGTATTAATTAAATCAGTTTTAAATAAACGTATGTGTCCGTGTATTAAAGTGTTAAATAAGTATTTTACTGGTAAGCAAGCAAACCGCTTCCCCGCTCCCCCCCCTTTTTCCATTTGTACGCCACCCTGATCCCCAGTGGCGTTACAAAGTATAAATTTTTTTTATGTTATACAATAAATATAATCGCTTGAGCCACCCGTAATTAACAATAATATATCAACAAAATTCTAAATCCAACAATATACCTGCACGCTGCTTATTTTACTGCTTTAAAAGGTCCGTATTAAAATTATCATGCGACTTTTTCATTTTGTATTTTAATCTCGTTTTTGTATTTTATTTTTGTCTTACTTTTTCTTGTAATTTAAGTTAAAAACGGCAAAATTATTATTATATAAAAGATCCTTGTTAATAAATTTGATAAGTAATCTAATAATTCAATATGTAATTCCACTATTATTATTGTATTTTATATTATTATTATTGTATTTTATATTATTAATTGTATTATATATAAATATAATTATATAAGTTTTATTATTATAAGTTTTATGTATTTAATAAATTAATGTTGTAAATGTGAAATAGAAAGAAAGCTGATAGTTACCAATGAGAGCGAGAGAGACAGGCAGACGCTGCTGCCTATCTTCTCTCTCACTCACACCATATGCGTTCTCCCTCGCACGATGCACTTTCTCTCTTTTTCACATAAAATGCGTAGGCGGAGACGTGACTTCTTCCCGCCACTGTAACCTTTCTACAAAGGTCAAGGGTAGGGCCTAGGAAATGCCCTTATTGGCCCAAATTATTCTCGCCGCTTTTCCAGCCGCCGGAAAACTCGCGGTCCAGCGGGTATAAAACCCGGTGCATCGATGCATTCGACGGCTTTTCTTAAGGAAAACTCCAAGAGCAAGACTCAGAGCGACCTCGAAGCCCACTACTAATTTTTCTATATTCAAGTTCTTGCCATATTAAGTCTAATCCTACTATATTCAAACTCTTGCTATATTACGTTCAAAATTTTTCTATATTCGAACTTTTATTACATTCAAATTTTGTGACTAAAATTTGTATAAATAATTGTATTAAAATTATTATTTGAGAGATCTAATTAAACGTAAGATTTAACAAAATTATCTTTTTATTTCTTATACCTCTTATCTAACTAATGTCTAAACCTACCTACATCGTCATCTCCCGATATTTCCTTCATCGAAAGAGTGTGTGGCGTCGGAAAGGTGAGACTGTACTAAAGTCGACCTCCCGAGCAGCTGGTAACGCTTTTGATTCCTCCCATCAAAGGAGTGTGTGGCGTCAGAAAGGTGAGACTGTGCTAAAGTCGACCTCCCGAGCAGCTGGTAACGCCTTTGATTAACCAATTTTCCTTCCATCAAATGAGTGTGTGGCGTCGGAAAGGTGAGACTGTGCTAAAGTCGACCTCCCGAGCAGCTGGTAACGCCTTTGATTATCCAATATTCCTCCGTTCGAAAGAGTGTGTGGCGTCGGAAAGGTGAGACTGTGCTAAAGTCGACCTCCCGAGCAGCTGGTAACGCTTTCGAACATTCGCTGTTCCCTCTTTTATGGCATGCGTTACTAACTCTAAGGATTTAACCATCCTTAAACCGTAAATTAGCGTTTACGGAAAAACACGAGATAAGATAAGGCAGAGTAATAAAACCCTACCCTACATATTTTAAAGAAAACGCGCCGCGAAGAAAAATTCGATATATGAAGAGAAAATTTAAAAATTATCTTTAGTTCAGTTCGAGTTTTCAACCTAGTAAATTCAACCTAAAAAATAGTTCGCAGAAGCCACCCGCGCTAGTATCGAAAGATAGGCGCAAACGGCAGTATTAACACGCGGTTTATATATCTAAAATAAAAAAATCGCGAGTTCAAGGAGCGATAATTTCTTTTGATTACCGCCAACCTTACATACGGATAAAAGAACATGAGAATAGCAAAGCTAAAATTCGCGGCGGGGTGGGGAGAAACAAACGTAGCTGTTCGACGCATACATGCCGCATATCGGTGTACAGTTAAAAATCGTTAGCTCCGACCATTTTTATTTTTTTTTTATTTTTAAGGCTCTGCCTACTCGATTGCGAAAAAATCTGATTGGCTGTAAATTTATTGTTAATTCAATAGTAAATAAGTCACCGATTTTAACTTAACAAGGTTTTTTATTAATAAAATTTCTCCTTGCATTCGGTGTTATGAATATTTTAAGCGCCTAAAAGGACACGCTGTATATACCTGGTGTAGAGGTATGAAACCGTAATTTTTTTGTAAAAATTACACATCTGCTGTTCGAAAATGATAGAAAAATTTTAATCAAAATAATTTCCATTGCTATTTATACATTTTCCTATCTCATTGGCAGTTTATAAATATCACGCCAAAAAAGCAGTTGCTTTTTTGAAACGAACTAGTAATCGACCTTCTTTCGTACATTTTCATACGAATTGAAGCGTCCCTCATCGAGAGCGTATCCCATTAATGCAAATAGATGAAAATCGGGCATAGCCAAATCTAGAGAATAAGTTGCATGAGCTAGGATTTATCAACTAAACGCCTTGGTCATTTCCCTAACCCGTTTTACTACCCCATTACTGTGTGTAATGGGGCACCGTCATGGAGCAAAATGACATTGTTGCCTTTTTCTGTACTTTGGTCGTTTTCTACGCCATGAAAAAATGCAGCGCCATCATCTCCCTCCAACAGCTGACGAAGATTTTCAACACACAATAACCAAAGTTCTATACACCGGTATATTTTTCTATAACCTTAAACATGTCGAGTTTCGTGCTTACGAACTACGATTTGCAGCAGCACTAGTTTTTTATCATCATTAAAAAAAAACTGCTGCAGAATTGCATCAAATGCTTGTCAAAGCTTACGCTAAACATGCTCATGGTAAAATACGAGTTTTGAGTAATTTGTAAGAATCAAAAATGGTAATTTTGACGTGAGAAACAAAGGCGTAGAAATAATGTTAAAGTTTGCAACGTTAGACTCCAACGAAAAATCAAAATTTTTCATGTTCAATGTTTCTCAATAAAATGAATAAGAAATCAACAAATATATATTCAAATTGATCATTAACATTAATTTTAGCAAATACAACCCCTAAAAAAGAATGAAAGAAAATCAAGTACTACAACCATTTTCTATAAATTGAGAAAAAAAACAGTATGATAAAAAATATACAAGGTCCCGGGAACCGTATACAAAAAAAAATATTGGTCAATCTTTTCCGGAAATAATTTTAGAGGAAAATGAAAAGTCTAAGTTCGCGAAAAAAAAATCTGACAGCCTTTCTAATACCATTGGCACGAAAACTAAAGTAGTATATAATTTCTTGGCACATAACAATCCTATAAAAAACAAGGCGTTAAAAAAACGGCTTCAGAACTTACCCTTTAGGGGGATGAAAGTTTCAAAAATAAAAAAAAATTCAACATCTTTTCTAATTACGCTAGCAAAAATAAAAACATGTATATGATTTCTTATAATGTAAAAAAACTACGAAAAATTTTGCGTCAACAATAGCAGTCCGGAACTTACCCTCCAGAAGGATAAAATGTCACAAATTTTTGAAAAAAATCTAAAAACTCTCCTGATACCTTTGGCACGAAAATTAAAACTGTATACAATTTCTTCGAACGTAAAAAACCTATGTAAAAATCGGCGTTAAAAAAACGGCTACTGAACTTACTCTTCAGGGGGATGAAAAGTCAAAATTTACAAAAAAAAAATATGTTAACTTTCCTAATACCGTTGGCACAAAAATAAAATGTGTATATAAATCCTTGGCACATAGCAAACCCATAATATAATTAGCGTTACAAAAACGGCGCCGAAACTTACGGTTCAGGGGGATGAAAAGTCAAAATTTACAAAAAAAAATCTGACAACTTTTCCAATACCGATGAAACAAAACTAAAAAGCGTATATGATCCCTTGGCACATAAAAATCACATGAAAAATACAACGTTAAAGAAACAGCTCCGGAACTTACCCTTCAGGAGGATAAAAAGTCAAAACTTACGAAGAAGAAATCAGACGACTTTTCTAATACCATTAGCACAAAAAAAGAAACGTATATAATTTCTGGCAACATAGCAATCCTATAAAAAAATTAGCGCTCGAAAAACGGCTCCCAAACTTACGCTTCAGGGGAATAAAGAGACAAAATTTACAAAAAAAAAATCTGAAAACTTTCCTAATACCGATGGCACAAAAATAAAAATACGTATATAACTCCTTGACACATAACAAACCTATGAAAAAATTGATGTTAAGAAAACGGCTCTGGAACTCACCCTTCAGAAGGATTGAAAGACAAAATTTACGAAAAAATCAGACAACTTTCCTAATACTGGTGGCACAAAAATAAAGAGCGTATATAAATCCTTAGCACAAAACATTCATAATTAAAAATTTGCGTTTAAAGAACAGCTCCGAAACTTACCTTTCAGGAGGATGAAAAGTCAAGATTCACAAAAAAAATCAGACAACTTTCGTAATAGCGACGGCACAAAAATAAATAGCTTATATGATTCCTTAGCACATTACAATCCTATTAAAAAGTGAACGTTCAAAAAACGGCTCCGGAACTTACGCTTCAGAAGGATGAAAAGTCAAAATTTACGAAAAACAAATGTGTTAATTTTCCTAATACCGTTGGCACAAAAATAAAATGTGTATATGAATCCTTGGCACTTAACAAACATATAATAGAATTGGCGTTAAGAAAACGGCGCCGGAACTTACGGTTGCGGGGGATAAACAGTCAAAATATACGTAAAAAATCTAACAATCTTCCTAAAACCGTTGGCACAACAATAAAAAGCGTATATGATCCCTTGGCACATAAAAATCACATGAAAAATACAACGTTAAAAAAACAGCTCCGGAACTTACCCTCCAGGAGGATAAAAAGTCAAAATTTACGAAGAAGAAATCTGACGACTTTTTTAATACCATTAGCACAAAAAGAAAACGTATATAATTTCTGGCAACATAGCAATCCTATAAAAAAATTAGCGCTCGAAAAACGGCTCCCAAACTTACGCTTCAGGGGAATAAAGAGACAAAATTTACAAAAAAAAAATCTGAAAACTTTCCTAATACCGATGGCACAAAAATAAAAATACGTATATAACTCCTTGACACATAACAAACCTATGAAAAAATTGATGTTAAGAAAACGGCTCTGGAACTCACCCTTCAGAAGGATTGAAAGACAAAATTTACAAAAAAATCAGACAACTTTCCTAATACTGGTGGCACAAAAAAAAAATACGTATCTGATTCCTGAGAACAAAGCAATCCTACAAAAAAATTGGCGTTCAAAAAACGGCTCCCGAACTTACGCTTCAGGGGGATAAAGAGGAAAAATTTACAAAAAAAAAATCTGAAAACTTTCCTAAAGCCGATAACACATGAATAAAAAAACGTATATGACTCCTTGGCACATAACAAGCCCATGAAAAAATTGATGTTCAAAAAACGGCTCTGGAACTTACTTTTCAGATGGATGAAAAGAAAAAATTTACGAAAAAATCAGACAACTTTTCTAATACTGGTGGTACCAAAATAAAGAGCGTATATAAATCCTTGGCACAAAACAATTATAAAGAAAAATTTGCGTTAAAAAAACAGCTCCGGAACTTACCTTTCAGGAGGATGAAAAGTCAAGATTCACAAAAAAAATCAGACAACTTTCGTAATAGCAACGGCACAAAAATGAATAGCGAATATGATTCCTTAGCACATTACAATCCTATAAAAAAGTTAGCGTTAAAAAAACGGCTCCGGAACTTACCCTTCAGGGACATAAAAAGTTATAATTTACGAAAAAAAAATATGTTAACTTTCCTAATACCGTTAGCACGAAAATAAAATGTGTATATAAATCCTTGGCACGTAACAAACCTATAATAAAATTAACGTTAAAAAAACGGCGCCGGAACTTACGGTTCAGGGGGATGAAAAGTCAAAATTTACGAAAAAAAATCTGACAACTTTTCCAATACCGGTGAAACAAAACTGAAATGCGTATATGATCCCTTGGCACATAAAAATCACATGAAAAATATAACGTTGAAGAAACAGCTCCGGAACTTACCCTTCAGGAGGATAAAAAGTCAAAATTCACGAAGAAGAAATCTGACAACTTTTCTAATACTGTTAGCACAAAAAAAAAAAGTATATAATTTCTTGGCACATAACAAACTATAATAGAATTGGCGTTAAAAAAACGGTGCTGGAACTTACGGTTTAGGGGAATAAAAAGTCAAAATATACGTAAAAAGAATCTGACATTCTTCCTAAAACTGTTGACACAAGTATAAAAAGCGTATATGATTCCTTGGAACATAAGAAACCTATAAAAAAGTTATTGTTAAGAAAACGGCTTCAGAACTTACGCTTCAAGCGGATGAAAAGACAAAATTCACAAAAAAAAATATGTTAACTATTCTAATACCGTTGGCACAAAAATAAAATGTGTATATAAATCCTTGGCACATAGCAAACCGATAATAGAATAGGCGTTAAAAAAACGGCGCCGGAACTTACGGTTCAGGGGGATAAAAAGTCAAAATTTACGAAAAAAAATCTGACAACTTTTCCAATACCGATGAAACAAAACTAAAATGCGTAAATTATCCCTCAGCACATAAAAATCACATGAAAAATATAACGTTGAAAAAACAGCTTCGGAACTTACCCTTCAGAAGGATAAAAAGTCAAAATTTACGCAGAAGAAATCTGACGACTTTCCTTATACCGTTAGCACAAAAAAAAAAAACGTACATGATTCCTGGCAACATAGCAATTCTATAAAAAAATTAGTGTTCGAAAAACGGCTCCGGAACTTACGCTTCAGGGGGATTAAGAGACAAAATTTACAAAAAAAAAATCTTAAACTTTCCTAATACCGATGGCACAAAAATAAAAATACGCATATAACTCCTTGGCACATAACAAACCTATGAAAAAATTGATGTTAAGAAAACGGCTCTGGAACTTACCCTTCAGAAGGATTAAAAGACAAAATTCACGGAAAGATCAGACAACTTTCCTAATACTAGTGGCACAAAAATAAAGAGCGTATATAAATCCTTAGCACAAAACATTCTCAATCAAAAATTTGCGTTTAAAAAACAGCTCCGATACTTACACTTCAGGGGGATAAAAAGTCAAGATTTACAAAAAGAATCTGACAACTTTCGTAATAGCGACGGCACAAAAATGAATAGCGAATATGATTCCTTAGCACATTACAATCCTATAAAAAAGTTAGCGTTAAAAAAACGGTTTCGGAACTTACCCTTCAGGGAGATGAAAAGTAGAAATATACGAAAAAAATATATGTTAACTTTTCTAATACCGTTGGCACAAAAAAAATAATGTGTATATAAATCCTTGGCACATAACAAACCCATAATATAATTAACGTTAAAAAAACAGCGCCGGAACTTACGGTTCAGGGGGATAAAAAGATAAAATATACGTAAAAAAAATCTGACGATCTCCTTAAACCGTTGGCACAAGAATAAAAAGCGTATATGATCTCTTGGAACATAAAAAAACTATGAAAAAGTTAGCGTTTAAAAAACAGCTCCGGAACTTACCCTTCAGTGGGATGAAAAGTCAAGATTTACAAAAAAATCTAAAAACTGTCGTACTAGCGATAGCACAAAAATAAAAAGCGCATATTATTCCTGAGCACACTACAATCTTTTAAAAAAGTTAGCGTTAAAAAAACGGCTCTGGAACTTACCTTTCAAGGAGATGAAAAGTCAAAATTTACGAAAAAAAAATATTTTAATTTTCCTAATACCGTTGGCACCAAAATAAAATGTGTATAGAAATCCTTGGCACATAACAAACATATAATAGAATTGGCGTTAAAAAAACGGTGCCGGAACTTACGGTTTAGGGAAATAAAAATTTAAAATATACGTAAAAAAAATCTGACAATCTTCCTAAAACCGTTGGCACAAGAATAAAAAGCGTATATGATTTCTTGGAACATAAGAAACCTATAAAAAAGTTATCGTTAAAAAGCGGCTTCGAAACTTACGCTTCAAGGGGATGAAAAGACAAAATTTACAAAAAAAAAAATATGTTAACTTTCCTAATATCGTTGGCACAAAAATAAAATGTGTATATAAATCCTTGGCACATAGCAAACCCATACTAGAATAGGCGTTAAAAAAACGGCGCCGAAACTTACGGTTCAGGGGAATAAAAAGTCAAAATTTACGAAAAAAAATCTGACAACTTTTCCAATACAGATAAAACAAAACTAAAATGCGTATATTATCCCTTGGCACATAAAAATCACATAAAAAATATAACGTTAAAAAAACAGCTTCGGAACTTACCCTTTATGAGGATAAAAAGTCAAAATTTACGATTAAGAAATTTGACGACTTTTCTTATACCGTTAGCACAAAAAAAAAAAAAAGTATATGATTCCTGGCAACATAGCAATCCTATGAAAAAATCAGCGTTCGAAAAACGGCTCCGGAACTTACGCTTCAGGGGGATATAGAGACAAAATTTACAAAAAAAAAATCTGAAAACTTTCCTAATACCGATGGCACAAAAATAAAAATACGTATATAACTCCTTGGCACATAAAAAACTATGAAAAAATTGATGTTAAGAAAACGGCTCTGGAACTTACCCTTCAGAAGGATTAAAGGACAAAATTTACGAAAAAAACAGACAACTTTCCTAATACTGGTGGCCCAAAAATAAAGAGCGTATATAAATCCTTAGCACAAAACATTCATCATTAAAAATTTGCGTTTGAAAAACAGCTCCGGAACTTACCCTTCAGGGGGATGAAAAGTCAAGATTTACGAAAAAATCTGACAACTGTCGTACTAGCGATAGCACAAAAATAAAAAGCGCATATTATTCCTTAGCACATTACAATCCTATAAAAAAGTTAGCGTTAAAAAAACGGCTCTGGAACTTATCCTTTAGGGAGATGGAAAGTCAAAATTTACAAAAAAAAAATATGTTAATGTTCCTAATACCGTTGGCACAAAAATAAAATGTGTATAGAAATCCTTGGCACATAACAAACATATAATAGAATTGGCGTTAAAAAAACGGTGCTGCAACTTACGGTTTAGGGGAATAAAAAGTCAAAATATACGTAAAAAGAATCTGACATTCTTTCTAAAACCGTTGGCACAAGAATAAAAAGCGTATATGATCCTTTGGAACATAAACATATAAAAAAGTTAGCGTTAAAAAAACGGCTCCGGAACTTACACTTCAGCTGGGATAAAAAGTCAAAATTTACAAAAAGAAAATCTTACAACTTTCCTAATACCGTTAGCACAAAAATAAAAAGCGTATGATTCCTTAGCACATAAAGACCTTACGAAAAATTCGGCGTTAAAAAAACGGCGCCGGAACTTACGGTTCGAAGGGGATGAAAAGTCAAAATTTACGGAAAAAAATCTGACAACTTTTCCAATACCGATAAAACAAAACTAAACAGCGTATATGTTTCCTTGGCACATAAAAATCACATAGAAAATGTATCGTTGAAAAAACAGCTCCACAACTTACCCTTCAGGAGAATAAAAAGTCAAAATTTACGAAAAAAAATTTGACAACTTTCCTAATACCGTTGGCACAAAAAATATACGTATATGATTCCTGGGAACAAAGCAATCCTAGAAAAAATTTAGCGTTCAAAAAACGGTTCCTGAACTTACGCTTCAGGGGGATAAAGAGACAAAATTTACAAAAAAAAAATCTGAAATCTTTCCTAATGCTGATGGCACAAAAATAAAAAAACGTATATGACTTCTTGGCACATAACAAACCTATGAAAAAATTGATGTTGAAAAAACGGCTCTGGAACTTACTCTTCAGATGGATGAAAAGACAAAATTTACGAAAAAATCAGACAACTTTCTTAATACTGGTGGTACCAAAATATAGAGCGTATATAAATCCTTGGCACAAAACAATCATAAAAAAAAATTTGCGTTAGAAAAACAGCTCCGGAACTTACCCTTCAGGGCTATGAAAAGTCAAGATTTACGAAAAAAATATCTTACAGCTTTCCAAATACCGTCAGCACAAAAATAAAAAATGTATATGATTCCTTGTAAAATAAGAAACATATTAGGTGTACAACTTTGCTTCCGCCGTTTTGCAATAGATGGCTGTAGCGGTAAGTGGTAGTAAAAATAAATAGATCATAGATGTCATACAATAAGCTTAGGTATTTGTTAACATAACGCCATCGAAATATTAGTCGATTTGTGTCTGCATCATAAAGTTATTCTCGATTAAACATGTCAGCTTACGAGCCAAATTCTCGTCATTTGCGGGAGGTTTTAACTTTCTGCTTTAATATAAAGAAATCTGCGACTGAGGCTCATCGAATGCTCTTAAATACCTATGGTGAGGCCGCTACTAGTGAAAGAACGTGCCGAGAGTGATTTCAACGCTTCAAGAACGGCGATTTTAACGTCGAAGACCAGCATGGCGGTGGAAAAAAGAAGATTTTTGAAGATGCAGAGTTGGAGGCATTATTTGATCAAGACTCGTGTCAAACGCAACAAGAATTGGCAGGATCATTGGGAGTGACGCAACAAGCTATTTCAAAACGCCTGAAAGTCATGAGAATGATTTAGAAACAAGGAAATTGGGTGCCGTACGAGTTGAAGCCGAGAGATGTTGAACGGCGTTTGTGTGTTTGTGAACAGCTGCTTGCAAGGCAAAGACGGAAGGGATTTCTGCATCGCATTGTGACTAGGGACGAAAAATGGATTTACTACAATAATCCCAAGCGCAGAAAATCATGGAGATATCCCGGCCATGCTTCCACGTCGACGGCCAAACCGAATATTTACGGTTCCAAGGTCATGCTCAGTATTTGGTAGGACCAGCTCAGCGTAGTGTATTATGAGTTGTTAAAACCGACTGAAACAATCACAGGCGATCGTTATCGAACGCAATTAATGCGTTTGAGCCGAGCATTGAAAGACAAACGGCCGCAATACAACGAGAGACATGATAAAGTGATTTTACAGCATGACAATGCTCGAGCCCATGTTGCGAAAGTGGTCAAGACATACTTAGAAACTTTGAAATGAGAAGTCCTAGCCCACCCGCCGTATTCTCCAGACGTTGATCCCTCGGACTATCACTTGTTTCGATTAATGGCACACGGCCTGGCTGACCAGCACTTCCGGTCTTATGAAGAAGTAAAAAATTAAATCGATTTGTGGATCGATTTAAAAGATGACCAGTTTTTTCAACGTGGGATTCGTATGCTGCCCGAAAGATGAGAGAAAGTAGTGGCCAGCGATGAACAATACTTTAAATCATAAATGTATAACCAGTTTTTTATAATAAAGCCTCGAATTTCGGAAAAAAACGGCGGAAGCAAAGTTGTACACCCAATATAAAAAAATTGGCGTTAAGAAAGCGGCACCGGAACCTACGCTTTAGGGGAATGAAACGTCAAAATTTACGAAAAAAGAATCTGACAACTTTTTAAATAATGCAGGCGCAAAAATAAAATGTGTATATGATTTTTTGGAAAATAACAAACATATAAAGAAATTGGCGTTAAAGAAGCGGCACCGGAACTTACGGTCCAGGGGGATGAAACGTCAAAATTTACGTAAAAAAATCTGACAAGCTTCCTAAAACCGTTGGCACAAAAATAAGATGCGTGTACAATTCCTTGACACATAACAAACCTACAAAAAAATCGGCGTTAAAAAACGGCTCCGGAACTTACCCTTCAAAGAGATGAAAAGTCAAAATTTACGAAAAAAAAATCAAAAACTTTCCTAATACCGTGGGCACAAAAAAAAAGAAGCGTATATGATTTCTTGGAATATAAAAATCCTATAAAAAAGTTAGAGTTATAAAAACTGGCTCCAGGACTTACCCTTCAGGGGGATGAAAAGTCAAAATTTACGGAAAAAAATCTGATAACTTTCCTAATACCGATGGCTCAAAAATAAAACCTGAATATGATTTCTTCCCACATAGCAATCCGATAAAAAAATTAGCGTTTAAAATACAGCTCTGGAACTTAAGGTTCAGGGGGAGGAAAAGTCAAAATTTACAAAATAAAAATTTGACACTTTTCCTAATACTATTGGCACAAAAATAAAAAGCGTATATGATTTATTGGCACATAACAATCCTATGAGAAAATCGGCGTTAAAAAAACGGCTCTGGAACTTACCCTTCAGGGAGATGAAAAGTCAAAATTTTTGAAAAAGAATCTAACAACTTTTCTAATGCCGATGGCACACAAATAAGAAGTGTATATGATTTCTTGGTCCATAAAAATCCTATAAAATAACATGCGTTAAATAAGCGGCTCTGTAACTTACAGTTTAGGGAGATGAAATGTCAAAATTCACGAAAAAGAAATCTGACAACTTTCCTAAAACCGTTGACACAAAAATAAAAAGCACTACTTTGGTATGAACTCAACAAACTAAGCCTGACCAACAAACCACTTCTAATTACAACAGATTTTTTTCCATTGGTAAAATTAAATATATATTTTGCTTACTGTTGGATCATTTAAAGTTGTGATTAATACTAATCATCTACATGAAATTTGCTTGCTGGCTAACTCTGACGAAAGTCAGTTTAATATCTGAACTATTTTTACTACTGTTGTATCTAAATTAATTTTAGCTGCAACATCCAAGACTGTTGGTCCAGATAGCATGTCTAATCATACATTCTGTCAAAAAAGTACCGGGAATTGTCGATTTAAATCTGGCGGGGCAATTTAGGCAGGTAAATTTTTTTTTCTAGGTTGGTACAACTGTCTTTAATGACTATGCCAAGTTTGAGCGGAATCTGTCAACGAGTGTGTTTACAGTAGCTGGTTAAGTCAGTCAATGTCAATAGTGCGTGCCGATTTTTTACAATGGGTGATTACGTTGAAGAAAGAATTCGTCTAAAATTTTGTGTTGCGAATGAAATTTCGTGTGCCGATGCATTAAAAATGTTGCAAAAGGCTTTTGGTGATAAAGCACTATCGAAAACCCGTGCGTATGAGTGGTACAAAGCCTTCAAGGAGGGTCGTGAAGTCGTCGAAGACTTGCCTCGTTCCGGACGCCCATCGACGGCTTCGACCGCAGATAACGTCGATAAAATTAAGGAAATGGTGCTTGAAAACCGTCATACCAGCTTGAGAGAGATAGCACATAAACTTGAGATATCCCACGAATTTACACGTACGATTTTAATTGATATTTTAGGCGAACAATTCGTGGATTTTGCACGACGATAACGCGCCGGCTCACCGAGCTACGATTGTGACCGACTTGGCTTCCTGTGACTTCTTCCTCATCACATGTATCATGTGGCATACGCATGCTTCTCGTCTTGATATATGATAATTTAGGGGTTATGATTTTTGCGAGAGCAAAAAGAATTCCGGAATTTAATGTTTATTTAGTTATTCATTTGATTACTTTATTATTCATGATAAATCGAATCTTCTTTCTAATTGTACATTCGATTCTTTCTAATTCGCTTTACATTTTTTATCATAAATTGATCAATTTGCGTTTAGAACTTAAGATTATGCTTTCAATTGGTAAAAACTTCATTTTTTGTATCTTCAAAAATGTTGATCTAGATCTTTTTGTATCTTCTTTTCTAGTTTCTTTTTTAATTATGCACTTCTATTCGTTTTATTGTTTTGTTTTACTTTCCGCTTTACCATTTGTCATAAGCCGATCCTTTTCTTTTAATACTCATGCATATACTTACAATAAAAAAAAACACGATTCCTCATACGTGATAGAGATCGTATAAAATAAAACCAATGTTACTACATAATCTATGTAGTCTAGTCTATGTACATACTACATTATCATGTCTATATAAATATATATATAAAACATCGTTCAATAAGTCCCGAGACTAACCCAGAGATGGTGCTAGTAGTACCAAACTGGCCACGTTTCCATAGAGTGCGAACCTTTACATGAAACGTGTAAAAATTTCACGTCGATCGGATCACAGACAGCAGAGTTATCGAGGTTAGAGTAAAGTCACTTTGTAATTTGTTTGAAAAATGGAAAAAAGCGAGTTTCGCGTGTTGATAAAATATTGTTTTTTAATGGGTAAAAACACCGTAAAAGCCCAGCAATAACTTAAAAAACATTACCTGGACTCCTCTTCATCCAAACCAACGATTTGTCGTTGGTATGCTGACTTTAAACGTGGTCGTACGGACACAAGCGATGCGAAACATTCGGGTAGGCCATTAGAAGCCGTTACACAGGGAAATGTGAGTGAAGTGTTGAAAATTGTAATGAAAAATCGCAAAGTAAAGGCCCGTGAGATTGCAGAAATGACACAGATATCATTTGGAAGCGTATTTACAATCCTTCATGAAAAATTGAGCATGAAAAAGGTTTTTTCCAAGTGGGTGCCACGATTGCTTTCAGTGGAACAAAAACAGCAACGAGTCGACGATTCAGAGAGCTGTTTATCGCTATTTACTCGCAATAAAAAGGATTTCCTGCGTCGATACGTGACCATGGATGAAACATAGATACATCATTTCACTCCGGAGTCGAATCGGCAATCATCTGAGTGGCGCATGAATGGCGAAAGCCGCCCAAAGCGTCAAAAAACGCAGCAGTCTGCTGGCAAAGTCATGGCGTCTGTTTTTTGGGATACACATGGCGTGATTTTTATTGACTACCTAGAAAAAGGTAAATCGATCAACAGTGATTATTATATTGACTTGTTGGTACGTTTGAAGGAGAAGATCGCAGCAAAACGACCGCACATGAAGAAGAAAATTCTTTTTCACCAAGACAATGCACCATGCCACAAGTGCATGAAAATAATGGCAAAATTAAACGAATTGGGCTTTGATTTGCTTCCCCACCTCCCGTATTTGCCAGATTCAGCCTCCAGCGACTACTGGCTCTTTGCTGATCTCAAAAAAATGCTCCAGGGAAAAAAATTTGGCTCGAATGAGGAGGTCGTTGCCGAAACTGAAGCCTATTTTGAAGCAAAGGATAAATCCTTCTATAAACATGGTATAGAAATGTTGGAAAGGCGTTGGAAAGATTGTATTACTCTAAAAGAAGATTATATTGATGAATAAAAATGATTTTTGAAAAAAAATGTTGTTTTCGTTGTTAGTCTCGGGACTTATTGAACGATGTGTTATATATATATATATATATATATATATACATAGATATATATGTATACACGCAAGGGCAAAGTATCCGCATTTCGGCGTGCGTTCTTACGTATTTCCGATATCATGTAATACGCTGACGAAAAAATAGCACGCACGATGCATTCAAGCAAGCGAAGCTATCCGCTGCGCACGCGTATGGTTCATAGCGCGGCACGGCGCTTGGAAGTGAAATTCAAAGATAGAAGTTCGAATATGGCGATACTCCAAAAAAATTCGCCACGCTGCCTATACAATGTGCGTATACGCGTGCCTGTATGTTCGTGCGTGCGCTTGTGTGCGTAGCCTGGCCTGCAGTCCGTGATTCTCTCTCCACTGCGCTTCACTGTCAGTAGAGATGGTAACGCGCGCAAAGTTATGTTTGTGTGTGTATTGGCCGTATGACTGAGTGTATTGCTCTTAACTCCATTTCGTTATACTTAACCACGTATGTTAACAACACGTAGAAAAGTATAAAATCACACTGTAAAAAGAGTAATTATAAAAGTAATTTTATTTTTTCGAATTCTAACTGTTATTTAAATAATAAAAAAATTCAAGAATATTTAAATATTTTAGAAATTAGTATAACATCAAATGCTATAAAAAATTACGTCTCTTATCCAAGTTAACATTTAAATATATGTTTAATTTAAAAAAGAATTTTAAAATTAGCAAATAATAATAGTCCAATTATTTTATTGAAGTTTTAAATACAAGTTTGGTGCATGTTTTATAAATTTAAAATTCTGCAATTATTTATTTTAAATAAAATAAAAATATTTCCAGAAAAAGTGCCAACAAAATACAAACGTTAATTAATTATTATTTCTGCGCAATGACTTCATACTCATGTATTATAGATAAAATATCATTTAATAGAGACGCCTGATTGAAAAGAATATTAAAATAAGTAAATCTATAAAAAAAGATTAGTCTTATTTTAAATTAAAAAGTTTGATATACTAGAAGTTATAACGAGTTTGCAGACAAACTAAAGTGTTTTCAAAAATTTATATTATAACAACAGTTTTTTTTCAAAAACTTGAAATTTACTTTACATATTGATGAATACAAGAATTTCCATTTAAGATTTGGATTTTAGAAAAGATTAAAATAAGAGTCGTTAATAACAACATTAGAAAAAATTTATTAAAAAAGTTAGTAAATACGTTCTAACAAAAAAAAATTTTATGAAAAATAATATACCTGAGCAGCATTAGGATACGAGAAAGAAATTATCAATTGATTAATACTCCTAAGGGGTAAGATCCGGTTGGTTCGGTCGACGCCAGATTATATACCAAGAAATTTAATGCACTTCTTATTTTTGTGTAAACAGTAAAAAAAGAGTTGTCAGATTTTTTTTCGAGAATATTGTCTTTTTATCACTCTAAAGCGTAAGTTCCGAAGGGCTTATTTCAACGCTGATTTGTTTATAGATTTTTAACGTTACAAGATATCGCATACACTTTTTATTCTTTTGCCAACGGTATTACGGAAGTTGTATGATTTTTTCGTAAATTTTGACCTTTAATCGCCCTGAAAAATAAGTTTCAGAGAACTTTTTTCTAAGGCTATTTTTTCATAGGATTGTTATGCGCAAAGGAATCATATGCGCTTCATATTATTGTGCCAACAGTATTAGGAAAATTGTCAGATTTATTTTTCGTACATTTTGACGTTTCATCGCCCTAAAGGGTATGTTCCGGAGCCGTCTTCTTAACGCCAATTTTTCTGTAGGTTTGTTATTTGCCAAAGAATCATACACACTAATATTTTTGTGCCAACGGTATTAGAAAGTTATCATATTCTTTTTTCGTAAATTTCGACTTTTCATCCCCTTAAAGGGTGAGTTTTAGAGCCGTTTTTACAATGCCAATTGTTTCGTAGGTTTGTTATAAGCCAAGAAATCAAATTGGCTTATTTTTGTGCCGACGATTTTAGAAAAGTTGTCAAATTTTTTATTGTAAATTTTGACTTTTCATCCTCCTAAACCGTAAGTTCCTGAGCCGTTTTTACAACACCAATTTTTTGATATGTTTGTTATTCGCCAGAAAATCATACACACTTATATTTTTGTGCCAACGGTATTAGAAAAGTTAGCAGATTTCTTTTTCGTAAATTTTGACTTTTCATCCCCCTAAAAAGTAAGTTCCGGAGCCGTTTTTAAGACGTGAATTTTTTTGTAGATTTGTTATGCGCCAAGGAATCAGATCCACTTATTTTTGTACTAACAATTTTAGGAAAGTTGTCTGATTTTTTTTTCGTAAATTGCGTCTTTTTATCCCCCTGAACCGTAAGTCTCAGGGCCGTTTTTTTAACGATAAATTTTTGATATGTTTGTTATTTGCTAAAGAATCATACACACTTATATTTTTGTGCTAACGGTATTGGGAAAGTTGTCAGATTTTTTTTTTGTAAAATTTGTCTTTTTATTCCTCTGAAGGGAAAGTTCCGCAGCCGTTTTTCTAACGCCAATCTTTTCGTAGGTTTGTTATGTGCCAAGAAATCATATACGCTTTTTATTTTTGTGCCAACGGTATTAAGAAAGTTGTCCGAATTTTCCATCGTAAATTTCGACTTTTCATCCCTTTAAACCATTAGTTCCAGGGCCGTTTTTTCAACGCCATGCTTTCGATATGTTTGTTATTTACCAAAGAATCATACACGCTTATATTTTTGTGCCAACGGTATTAGGAAAGTTGTCAGATTTCTTTTTCGTAAATTTTGACTTTTCATCCCCCTGAAGGGTAAGTTCCGGAGCCGTTTTCTTAACGCCATTATTTATGAGGTTTGTTATCTGCTAAGGAATCAGATCCACTTATTTTGTGCCAACGATTTTAGGAAAGTTGTCAGATTTTTTTTATGTAAATTTCGACTTCTTATCCCCCTGAAGGGTAAGTTTCAGAGCCGTTTTCCCAATGCCAATTGTTTCGTAGGTTTGTTATGAGCCAAGAAATCTAATCAGCTTATTTTTGTGCCGACGATTTTAGGAAAGTTGTTAAATTTTTTTTGTAAATTCTGATTTTTCATCCTCCTGAACCGTAAGTTCTAGAGCCGTTTTTACAACGCCAATTTTTTGATATGATTGTTCTTTTCCAGAGAATCATACACAGTTATATTTTTGTGCCAACGGTATTAGGAAAGATGTCAGATTTCTTTTTCGTAAATTTTGACTTTTTATGCCCCTGAAGAGTAAGTTCCGGAGCCATTTTTACGACGCCATTTTTTTTGTAGATTTGTTATACGCCAAGGAATCAGATGCACTTATTTTTGTACTAACGATTTTAGGAAAGTTGTCTGATTTTTTTTTCGCAAATTGCGTCTTTTTATCCCCCTGAACCGTAAGTTTCAGGGCCGTTTTTTCAACGATAATTTTTTGATATGTTTGTTATTTGCCCAAGAATCATACACACTTATATTTTTCTGCTAATGGTATTGGGAAAGTTGTCGGATTTTTTTTCGTAAATTTTGTCTTTTTATCCCTCTGAAGGGTAAGTTCCGGAGCCGTTTTTCTAACGCTAACCTTTTCGTAGGTTTGTTATGTGCCAAGAAATCATATACGCTTTTTATTTTTGTGCCAACGGTATTAAGAAAGTTGTCAGAATTCCTCTTCGTAAATTTTGACATTTGGTTCCCCTGAAGTGTAAGTTCCGGAGCCTTTTTGTTACGCTAATTTTTCCATAGGATTGTTATGTGCCAAGAAATCGTATACACATTCTATTTTTGTGCTAACGGTATTGGGAAAGTTTTGAGATTATTTTTTTGTAAATTTCGCCTTTTCATCCCTCTAAAGGGTAAGTTCCGGAGCTGTTTTTTAAACGCTAACTGCTTTATATGTTTGTTTTTTGATAAAGAATTATACACGCTTTTTTTTTTACAGCGATTAGTATTAGAAAAGATATCAGATTCTTTTTACGTGAATTTAGACTTTCCATCCCCCTGAGTCGTAAGTTCCGAAGCCATTTTTTTCAACGCCATCTTTTTAACAGGATTGTTTTGTACCAAGGAATTATATACGCTTTATATTTTTGTGCTATGGTGTTAGGAAAGGTATCAGATTTTTTTTCGTAATTTTTGACTTTTTATCCCCCTGAAAAGTAAGTTCTGAAGCCGTTTTTAAAACGTCAATTTTTTTGTAGATTTGTTATGTGCCAAGGAATTAGATCCACTTATTTTTTTGCCAACGATTTTAGGAAAGTTGTGTGATTTTTTTTTCGTAAATTGCGACTTCTCATCCCCCTAAACCGTAAGTTTCAGGGCCGTTTTTTTAACGACAATTTTTAGATATGTTTGTGATTTGCCCAAGAATCATACACACTTATATTTTTGTACCAACGGTATTAAAAAGTTGTCAGCAATCCTTTTCGTAAATTTTGACATCTTGACCCCCTAAAGGGTAAGTTTCTAAGCCGTTTTTTAACGCCAATTTTTCGATACGGTTGTTATGTGCCAAGGAATCGTATATGCAGTTTATTTTCGTGCTAACGGTATTATAAATGTTTTGAGATTATTTTTTCGTAAATTTTGCCTTTTTATCCCTTTAAAGGGTAAGTTCCGGAGCTTTTTTTGAACGCCAATTGTTTCATCTTTTTGTTATTCGATAAAGAATCTCACGTGGTTTTTTTGACAGCCATCAGTATTAGAAAAGCTGTCAGATTTTTTTTTCGTAAATTTTGACTTTCCATCTCCCTGAATCGTAAGTTTCGGAGCCGTTTTTTCAACGCTATCTTTTTTATAGGATTGTCTTGTGCCAAGGAATTATCTACGCTTTTAATTATTGTGCTGACGGTGTTGGGAAAAATATCAGATTTTTTTTTCGTAAATTTTGACTTTTCATCCCCCTGAAGGGTTAGTTCCGGAGCCGTTTTTTTTACGCCAATTTTTTTATAGGATTGTTATGTGCCAAGGATCTATATACGCTTTTTATTTGTGTGCCAACGCTATTAGAAAAGTTATCAGAATCTTTTACTTAATTTTTAACTGTTCATCCCCCTAAAGGGTAAGTTTTGTAGTCGTTTCTAAAACGTCAATTTTTACGTAGGTTTATGTGCCAAGAAAGCAGTTCCACTTATTTTTGTGCCAACGATTTTGGGAAAGTTGTCAGATTTTTTTTTTGTAAATTTTTACTTTTTATCGCCCTGAAGGGTTAGTCCCGGAGTCGTTTTTGCAACGTCAATTTTTTCGTAGGTTCGTTATGTGCCAAGAAATCAGATTCACTTATTATTGTGCTAACAATTTTATGAAAGTTGTCAGATTTTTTTTTCGTAAATTTCGACTTTTTATGCCCCTGAAAGGTATGTTCCAAAGCCGTTTTTCAACGCAAATTTTTTATAGGATTGTTATGTGCCAAGGATTAATATACGTTTTTTATTTATGTGCTAACGGTATTAGGAAAGTTATCGGATTTTTTTTTCGTAAATTTTGACTTTTCGGCCCTCTGAAGGGTAAGATCGGGAGCCGTTTCTAAGGCGTCAATTTTTCTGTACATCTGTTATGTACCAAGAAATCAGATCCACTTATTTTGGTGCCAACGATTTTAGGAAAGTTGTCTGATTTTTTTTTCGTAAATTGCGACTTTTTATCCCCCTGAACCGTAAGTTTCAGGGCCGTTTTCTTAACAAAAATTTTTTGATATGTTTGTTATTTGCCAAAGAATTATACACACTCATATTTTTGTGCCAACGGTATTAAGAAAGTTGTCAGAAATTCTTTTCGTAGATTTTGACTTTATGACCTCCTAATGGGTAAGTTTCTAAGCCGTTTTTTAACGCCAATTTTTCGATACGGTTGTTATGTGCCAAGGAATCGTATATGCATTTTATTTACGTGCTAACGGTATTAGGAAAGTTTTGAGATTATTTTTTCGTAAATTTTGCCTTTTTATCCCTTTGAAGGGTAAGTTTCGGAGCTGTTTTTTGAACACTAATTGTTTTATGCTTTAGTTATTCGATAAAGTATTATACACGTTTTTTTTTTTACAGTCATCAGTATAAGAAAAGCTGTCAGATTTTTTTTTCGTAAATTTTGACTTTTCATCTCCCTGAATCGTAAGTTTCGGAACCGTTTTTTCAACGCTATCTTTTTGATAGGATTGTCTTGTGCCAAGGAATTATCTACGCTTTTAATTATTGTGCTGACGGTGTTAGGAAAAATATCAGATTTTTTTTTCGTAAATTTTGAGTTTTTATCCCCCTGAAGGGTTAGTTCCCGAGCCGTTTTTTTTACGCCAATTTTTTTATAGGATTGTTATGTGCCAAGGATCTATATACGCTTTTTATTTGTGTGCCAACGCTATTTGAAAAGTTATCAGAATCTTTTACTTAATTTTTAACTGTTCATCCCCCTAAAGGGTAAGTTTCGTAGTCGTTTTTAAAACGTCAATTTTCACGTAGGTTTATGTGCCAAGAAAGCAGTTCCACTTATTTTTGTGCCAACGATTTTGGGAAAGTTGTCAGATTTTTTTTTGGTAAATTTTTACTTTTTATCGCCCTGAAGGGTAAGTCCCGGAGTCGTTTTTGCAACGTCAATTTTTTTGTAGGTTCGTTATGTGCCAAGAAATCAGATTCACTTTTTTTTGTGCTAACAATTTTAGGAAAGTTGTGAGATTTTTTTTTCGTAAATTTCGACTTTTTATGCCCCTGAAGGGTATGTTCCAAAGCCGTTTTTTAACGCAAATTTTTTATAGGATTGTTATGTGCCAAGGATTAATATACGTTTTTTATTTTTGTGCTAACGGTATTAGGAAAGTTATCGGATTTTTTTTTCGCAAATTTTGACTTTTCAGCCCTCTGAAGGGTAAGATCCGGAGCCGTTTCTAAGACGTCAATTTTTCTGTACATCTGTTATGTACCAAGGAATCAGATTTACTTATTTTGGTGCTAACGATTTGAGGAAAGTTGTCTGATTTTTTTTTTGTAAATTGCGACTTTTTATCCCCCTGAACCGTAAGTTTTAGGGCCGTTATCTTAACAAAAATTTTTTGATATGTTTGTTATTGGCCAAAGAATTATACACACTTATATTTTTGTGCCAACGGTATTAAGAAAGTTGTCAGAAATTCTTTTCGTAGATTTTGACTTTATGACCTCCTAATGGGTAAGTTTCTAAGCCGTTTTTTAACGTCAATTTTTCGATACGGTTGTTATGTGCCAAGGAATCGTATATGCATTTTATTTACGTGCTAACGGTATTAGGAAAGTTTTGAGATTATTTTTTCGTAAATTTTGCCTTTTTATCCCTTTGAAGGGTAAGTTCTGGAGCTGTTCTTTGAACACCAATTGTTTTATGTTTTAGTTGTTGGATAAAGAATCATACACGTTTTTTTTTTTTACAGCCATCAGTATTAGAGAAGCTGTCATATTTTTTTTTCGTAAATTTTGACATTCCATCTCCCTGAATCGTTAGTTCCGGAGCCGTTTTTTTAACGCTATCTTTTTTATAGGATTTTCTTGTGCCAAGGAATTATATACGCTTATTATTGTGCTAACGGTGTTAGGAAAGGTATCAGATTTTTTTTTCGTGAATTTTGACTTTTCATCCACCTGAAGGGTAAGTTCCGGAGCCGTTTTTGTAACGCCGATTTTTTTATGGGTTCTTTATGTTCCAAGAAATCGTATACAGTTTTCATTTTTGTTTTAACGGTATTAGGAGAATTGTTGGTTTTGTTTCAAAAAATTGTTATTTATTATTCCCTTGGAGGGTAAGTTCTGGACTGCTTTTGTTGACGGTTATTTTTTTGTAGATTGCTCAAGTGCCGAGAAATCATACACAATTTTTTTTTTTTTCGCTAGCGTTATTAAGATGGATATTGGAATTTTTTCTATGTTGAAGTTTTTCATCCCCCTGAAGGGTGAATTCCGGAGCCGTTTTTTTAACGCTAATTTTTCCATAGGATCTTTATGTGCTAAGAATCCATATACACTTTTCATTATCGTGCCAACGGTATTATGAAAGCTGTCAGATTTTTTTTCGAGAATTTCAAATTATCATCCCCTTTTAAAATTAATTCTGGCAAGGGTTGACAAATTATTTTTGTTGTATAGGGTTTCTAGGGTCTTATATATTCTTTATCATACTGTTTTTTTTTTTTTAAATTATAAAAAACGGTTGTAGTAGTTGATTTTTTTTCATTCTTGTTTAGAGGTATTTTAGGGGTTGAATTTGCTAAAATTAATGGTAATAATCAATTTGAACACATATTTGTTCATTTCATATCCATTCTATTGAAATAAAACGAATATGAAAAATTTTGATTTTCCGTTTGAGTCCAACGTTGCAAACTTCAACATTATCCCATTACAACGTTTCGAAAAATTTCTGTTAACGGAACTTAACCTTTACTTGTTTCTTGTCTTGCAGGTGCGACTAGCCATGTTTTTTTTTTTGACCAATAATAATGTATTAATTCATTTTCAAACGCCGCGGCGATATTATAATTTTACGTAATATTTGATTTTTCAAAATTTAATAATAAACGGTGGCCCTTACAGAATTCCTAACCGATCATTATTTTAGTTTTTGTAGAGAATATATCTTTTACTACTAAAAAGTGTGTTCTACAATTGAATTCATAAAGCCTGATTCGCGACTACTCCTATCGTTTCTTCGTAGATCCCGCCAATACCGTTTATTCGGGGTGTATATGTTTCATCTATAATATCTCAACGTCTGGTGCCAAAGCTGATAATTTAATCAGGATAGGTTGTACACCCTATCGACCATTGTGCCTGTTATCTCGCCAATAAAATCATTGAAATGTAGGCAAATTACGGGTATACTTCCTAGTGCATTCACTGCGTAGCAGCAGTGGACGTTGCCGAGCTGTCGGTAATTATTGTATAGTTGACCGGACATCCTTGATTCGCCTTTCCCCGCGACACGTACGCAGTCTCCTGGGCGGCTTCCCAATTTCCCGCTCGCCTAGTTTTATAATTTCTTTTTAAATAGCAATTTCCTACAGTGTGGCCCAGTTTCCTGCATTAACTACACTCTATGCTTGTGTTATATCTACCTCGGTGTTGTGTTGCTTCTCGTGGCATTTCATTACGGCTATACGTGTGATCATTATTAAGGGGCGGTCTTGTCGAGTTGTGTTCGTCGTTTCGCGAGTTCCTGTAGTCGCAGTTTAAATAATTGAAATCTTTATTATCTTGATTTCGGGCTCGAGAATTATACTCTCTATTTCTTCTAAAACTTTCGCGATTGCGGGGCTGTCTTTAGCGATTAATATCATTATTTCGCCTTTCAAAGTCCATACTATCTCTATGTTTAACGCGGAATCTCTTTCATCATTACCTATTATTTCGCGATGCATCAAATCTTTCAAGGTTATCTCTGTTGAAATTCATTTTATTAATAAATGTATCTCTGCCATGCCTTTCCAAATCTAATTCCATTCTTTTTTTCGCTCGTATTGCCTTTTCGAATGCTTCTTCTGAAGTTGTTAAATCACGGTCGAAGCATGTCCAATATTGTTGAGCTAGTCCGTAATAAAACTCTTTTATAATTTCTTTATGTAAGTTTTCTTTGCAGTGTATAGGTAATGTCTCGTAATTTTCGTCTATATAAATACAATCTGTAATAGCCGCGCGTAACTCCGTAACCCTTTGAATACAATCTAAAACGTTCGCGTGTTTGTTTATTGACAGATTTGAAAGTTGCCTCCTGTAATATGTTGAGGTTTGGAAAGTCGCGAATACCTTCCTTAATTTTATTAAGAAGTCGTCTGTTAAAAAATACTCATGATTATTTATTTCTGCTCCTATATAATAGTCGATTTTTGTCTTAAGTAGACCGGTTATCTCTGATTAAATGTATAGGAAATTGGTTTTTTACCCGTTTTATCGCCTGTATAAACTCAAACAGGTTTTTTCTATTGAAACGCGGTATTGTATTTAGTAGTTCTTGCGTGAGGTACGGTGTAATGCTCGGGTGTTCTCATAACCTGTTATGACAGTTATTCCCGTCTTCCTCTCGTACAGGAGCATCTAGCTAAGTTGTATATTTCCCGTAAACGTTTTCCGACCTCACGCACCTTTTCACTTTCTATTATAATTCGTTCCTGTATAGCCCCCATTGCCTTCTTATATTCGAATTCCATACGTCTTTTCCGGTTTTCAAGTTCTATTTCTTATGTACGGAACCTTTGCCCGCGTTTCGCAATCTCTTCGTTTTTAATCGCTATCTCTTCAAAAGATAAATTTTTTGTCGCGTTCGCCATACTTCTTGTTATCAATAACTTATTTAGACTTGTTTATTCCCGTGAAGAATGTCGGTTTTAATTCTTATTAGATTGTACGTAAAATTATTATATCTTTCGCGAGTCGCGGTGACCTGTAATTCTATATTATCTTTTAGCTTCGTTTTGTCTTTGTTGTCGCAAGTTATGTTTATTCCAATACCGCCGTATAATTTTTTTCACCGTTTGAAGTTTAAATTATCTTTCGTGTGACTTCGCGTTTCTCGGCGCACCAGGTATACTAATTTCTGCGTTCATTACTCATCGAAATCAATCGCGAAGCTATCGTACTCTTCGTACCTGTCCCTTAATAATTACAATTTCCCTTGTTATGGCGGTCTTCAAGTCTTGTGTTATATTTTTTTCGAATAGAATATCGTTATTATTATTTATGAATATTTTGCACAGGAATCTAAAGCGAAGTAGCCTTTCACGTAATTTAGCTGACGGTGAGAAATTCTTAAAGTTTGAATCGTCCATGCGTTTTAATTAGTCAATTCAAACTTGTTTTATTCCTTTTATCTGTATTTACCTACTGTTCCAACGATATCTTTTGTTTAATTCAAAGAATTGTTCAATTATATAATGTCTTCCAATCTTTCTTTAATTCTTTCCTCGAAATTTAAAACGTTATTTTCATTTCTAAGAGGCTATATCAATGTGGACGCTGAAAATTTGGATGATTTTCGGGAATTTTTTAAAAGAAAAATACTTTATAAAATATTTAAAAAATATAAAAGCATATCAAGCTATATTTAAACTATATTCCATAATTTTTTTATCAAAAAATATTAAAAAATGAGCGACTTATGCACTGTCTTCGGAGGTGCCAAAAAGAAAAGTTCCTCTACTGCTGCCACGATTCCGGCCGAATCAGTAGCTAAAACCAAAAAAAAGTCATTAAACTAGAAGGTATTTCTTATACAATTTCGTAGAGTTTTCGAAAAATATCAAAATTCAACGAAATGGCGTAGTTATCAAAAAAAAGCTTTTTTTTGGTCAAAAATATGGTCGCTTTTTTTAATTTCTAATCGTCAATTTTCATCCAATCAAAAAAATCCTACGTCATTGTAGAGCAAATATATTCAAGAGTACTCAGTTTGAATTTGAAGTCAATCGGATAATTGCTCTTTGAGTTACGGTGGCAGCAAATTTGAAAAATGTCATTTCGAAAAAAACGCGTTTAAAAGGTAGATGGAGCAGTCTATATCGGCGAGCGGTTGCTCTTTAAAAGGCTGGTATTCAAAAAGTATTAGAGACACGGCCTTAAAAATTTTACAGGATATTCTTAAAAATATAGACTTATAATAATAAGATAAAAAAATAATAAGATAATAAGATAATGAATAAGATAAAAAAAAATATCGATTTTTTGAAAGTTTCACACTGGTATAGACCCTTAAGCTCTCCGTAAAAAAACTTTATCCTGAGCAACCTCATACAATTTCGCGCGTCGCGGAACACCCGGAATGTTTCGTTTTTCTATAGAAATTTTACTCACGTTATATGTTATAGGTTTTACCGATTTACGCATGCGTCTGTATTTTTCAGGATTTTCATTAAATTTTATTTATTTTCCTAGCGGAAAATTAGACGTATACAATTAAGCTTTACACGTACAATTTTCTTTTTATCTTCTTTTATTAAAATAGATTAATTGTTTGCTCGCTGCGCTCGCGACCGCGGCCCTACTATCCATTTATAAAATATTTTACCTCAGGCTGTAATGACGCGAGGCTTGCTCAAGGTACATGAATAACTAATTTCGAATGAAAATTATTCAATATATATAAAATATATATATATTGTATAATTGTTTATTAACTTATTCATGTAAATTAATTTTATTCTAAATTAATTTAATTTTTTGCAGAAACTTTATCAAAATTCATTCAGAGTTTGCTTTGTAAGATTTAAGTATTTTAAAAGATAATTTTTCTATCTGTTCCTTTGAATTTATGTTTTATAATGTATCTCTCTTTGTTTCTTAATTTTAATATGATTCATTCTCATATAACATTAAAAATAATCTGAATATTTGTAGCGTTTCCGTGAAAAACTCTATTTGCTTATCTTTATGTTATATTTGTAATTTTGTCTATTATTCTTATTTCAATTTATTTTTGAATTCAATATGATTTTGTAATTTTAACTTATTTCACTGTAACGTCGGTGTTACATTAGCGTATAAAAAAAAACACGCTGGCTGTTTTG
Organism: Chalcis sispes; assembly: GCA_949987625.1. Taxonomy (NCBI): domain Eukaryota; kingdom Metazoa; phylum Arthropoda; class Insecta; order Hymenoptera; family Chalcididae; genus Chalcis; species Chalcis sispes. Next base: position 42,178,404 of record OX465095.1, on the reverse strand, counting down.
GTTTTGCCTTTTAGTGCCTAAGTATTGAAGCTTATGGGCGCGGGACGGCTGAGGTTTGGACTATAAAATTTTGTAAAATGCAAGTGTGCGTTTTAGGATTGAGCAGATGCAGGAGGCTCCATTTCAAAGACGGAACCAGCCTCGAGCCCTACTTCACAGAAGGTCCTAGCAAACAAATGTTACAGGAAGAGGAATGATCTGCCTCTTTTCAGCCGATAATTCCTTTAGTGGAAAAAAGAAAAAGAAAATTTGTAGAAAATAATGAGAAAATGAATAATTAGCAGATGATTCTTCTCCCTTTCTCTCTCGCTCTCTCCCTCCCTCTCTCTCCCTCTCTCTCCCTCTCTCTCTCTCTCCCCTTCTCTCTCTCTCTTACTCTCTCTCTCTTACTCTCTCTCTCTCTCTCTCTCTCTCTCTCTCTCTCTCTCTCTCTCTCTCTCTCTCTCTCTCTCTCTCTCTCTCTCTCTCTCTCTCTCTCCCCCTCTCTCTCTCTCCTACTCTCTCTCTCTCTCTCTAGTGAGTAGCACTGTTTACTATTATACGCTCCTCTAATATTTATCAATTTTACATAATTACTCACGTTTTTTTCTGTGAGTTTTATGTTGCAGCAAGAAGGTATTTTTCGGAGCATCAATTTATGTATATATTTTATACATTAAATTCATTTGACTGCCTTGAAAATACCGTGGAGAATTCAAAATCAAACTTGAAAATTTTAGGTTATCTCCTCTACGCGGCGTTTCTCCGCTAAATTTTGAAAATATATTCCATCGCCATCATTATTTCATGAAAATCTGCCTTAAGTTTGAGGAACTAGGAGCAGTCAAATAATCACCAGCTGAGCAACCAAGCGCGCGCTATTCAAACAACATCTAGAGAGAGACTGGCGTTTAATTAAGTATTTTATTTTTTCTCTAGTCGAATACTAGTCACAGTTATTTATTTTCGTTTTCAATTTAATTAATTTATATATTTTACAAAATTTTATTGTATTTTATTTAATTGACTTCTGTCTGGCTAGTATTTAGTTTTACTACTTGTCTGCTATTGAGTCATTCTACTTGTCTGACAACACGTAGACTTGTCTGACAAAATATTGACTCTTTACTGACTCTGCATTATGGCTCCGTCAGCCTGTCTTAAATGCACGAAAATAAATCGTAAAGTTGGTATTTCTCATACCTGCTATAAATGTAATAAAAATTATCACGATATTTGCAACAAACTAATATCTCGCAGTATTTTAATTAACAAAAAACTGACTATTACTTATATATGCGAGAATTGTTATGCAACTGGAAATTGAAAGAACGGAGACTCTACAGTTGAAAAAGTTCATATTAACACGACACTGAACGGTAGTGTACTTATATCAAATTCCACTCCAGTATTATCGAAACAGAAGAGTATCACCATACTTGACACGCCAACAGGTAAAAATGGAAATAAACTTCCTTGCAATAATACTTCTTTGGCTGACTCCGGACAATCAACTTCAAATAAATTACTTAATTTAGTTGAGCCAATTAACAAATTAACTAACCTGAAAATGCAAATACAACAATTAATACGAGGAGTCAAAAATATTGAAAATACAATTAAAAATCAAAATGTTATACTAAATGAGTTTCGAGAAAATCAATCAATGTTACTTAAATTCAATTCTTCTTTGGATGAGCGAATAACAAAATTAGTAAATAGTCTTGTAACTAATTTCAATATTAAATTCTTGCAAATTAAAAAAAATGTCTCTGAAATCATAAAAACACAACACAATAACCTTTTACAACAAATTAATACCGAATTTTACGACATACAAAAAAATTTTAATAATCTGACTGTTGGCGTGGCGACCGTGGTGCAGACCGTCTCCGATCTGACACAAGCTGACCTAGACTCCGAATCGAGCACAGAAGCGGATGATTGTATAGCAAGCCCTGAAATAACAGCTGCAACTCCGAAAATTGCAAATGATGGTAGATTTTCTCCGCAGGGTGGGAACAAATGTCGTGTTGGGTCCAGTTGCATTGTAATCTCTAGCACAATAGACTGTACGACGGCTAACATTGATCCTATGGACTACGCCGTGGCTGTTTTTAGCACGGTACTTCCCTCAATCACCTCAGAGAATGTTCTATCAGCTAATGTAATTTCTCGGGGAAAGGTCGGGGATGGTTTGAGAAGTGTCTCTTCTATGCTTGTTACACTCTCCAATTGCGACCTTATTACACAAATAATGGCGGCAAAACACAAAGTCACTGCTTCTAGCACAACCGATCTAGAACCCTGATTTCTCGTCAGGTTTCCTGCATGGGCGAATTGCAAGATCTTTATCAATGAATATCTGAATAAAAATCAATATAACGAATTTAAACAAATTAAATTTCTAGACAAGAATCCTGGTTTCAAGTGTATTTGGCATCCTCAAGGCAGATTTCTTGTCAGGAGAAGAGAGGGTGACCAAATGCATTCAGTCACCTCTATTAATGAATTGCAAGCATTACATTCAACTTCAGATGCTATGAACAATAATAATAAAAACGAATATAAAAATAAAATTAAAAACAAAGATAAGATTAGCGAAGAAGGTGTAGAGAATGTAATTACCAAAAATAAACAAAACGAAGGTACTGCATCTAGTGAAATTATCCCGATTAACAATAAAAATAAAAAGAGAAGTAAGAAAAATAACAAAGAAACTGGAATTAAATCAAAAGCATCTAAAAAGGTAAATACCACAAGTAGAGCAGATTGACTATTGCACAATGGCGCAACTGGAGAGTTAAAGGGAGTTGAAGGGGAGTTGTGAGCGGGATTTCTCAATGTAAACTCCCTGCAAGCTCACATTGAGGGTGTCTGTCAATTTCTACGAGACGATCCCTCCTATGACCTTTTCAGAGTGGCTGAGACCTGGCTGAACTCAGATGTACCTGACGACGTCATTCAGATTGATGGCCTTAATCTATTTAGGAAAGATAGAAATGTCAGGGGTGGAAGTGTTGCTCTCTATGTTAAAAATCACCTAAAGTGTGAGATTCTCTCTGTGTCGAACACTGAACAAGAGAGCAGCAAACCTTGCACTCCTGAATTTATTTTTTGTAATATTCAAATTGTTAAATCTTCTCCTTTATAAGTAGGAGTTATTTGCAGACCACCTAAAATACCATTTCAAAAAAATGAAAATTTTATGAATGATCTTCGCACCTTCTGTTTTAACTACAGTCACAAAATCATTATGGAAGATCTAAATGCCGATCTTCTCCGGGAGAATGATGATGTTAAATTTGTTCGCCAATTATCAGCGGAACTTTCTCTACAGCTGGTTCAGCATGGTCCTACTCATTTCACTCCCACGTCTCGTACCTGGATTGACTTGATTTTCGTGGACGACAACGATACTGTCACGGACGCTGCCAGTATTCCAGCGAACTTTTACAGTAAGCACAATATTATTACTGTTACCAGGAACTGCAATATATAAACTCAATCTTTAAATTCTTTTATGTACCGTAATTTTAAAAACATTTCTCTGGCTGACCTTAATTCTTTTTTAACTTACTGTGAGTGGTCGTCTTTTACTAACATAAGCTTTGACATCGACGTTGCGCTGAACAGTATCTGCAACAACTTAATGGCAGCACTTGAGGTACTAGCTCCCATTAAAACTGTTACTCCTAAAAAGGGTAAACTTCCATGGGTTAATGTGGAACTGTTTCAGTTGTACAAATAACGGGAGACTCTGCACCGTCAATTTAGACGAACTAACGATAAGTCACTATTTGATGAATTTTGCAAAATAAGACAAATTGCAGACGAACGGACGGTGCTATTTCCTCACCTGGACTACTGTTCAGTGGTCTTGCTGGATGTTTTTCAAGAATAGCGTAATCGACGGCAAGTCTTACAAAATTACCGTGTTTGATACGTGAAGGGTCTAAGGGGGGACGACCATGTTTCTCTTCATCGGGACTCTCTGGGTTGGCTGCGTACTGATATGAAGAGACACTATTTTATGGTTGTACTTATGTACAAAATCATACGCATGCGTGTTCCTGACTATCTAGAGAGTCTCTTCTCTAGTTTTGTGCCCAGTGGACCTCTAAGGGGTGAAACTAAGAAACTCGTTGCTCCTCTGATGTGCACTGAGACTGGAAAGCGCTCTTTCCAAGTTCAAGGTGCGCATTTATGGAACTCTCTGCCTACTGACACACGGAACATCTTGTCTCTCAGTGGGTTTAAAAAAGCGATCAAAAGACACTACCTCGAACTCAATCAGTAGCGTCTCTGTGTTATTTTATTTATATTTTATTTATGTTAATTTATTTATTTATTGTTTGTATGTTTGTGATTGTCTTCAATTGGAATTGTATGTGTATTTGTTGTATTTAATTATCTGTGATATCACTTGTTTTATTGACAAAATTTATTTTAGCTTTACAAGTTTTAGTTTCCCTGACTGTGATATCACGTGCAAGATTTTTTTTATAAATATTAAAAAATTTTTTTTTGTATCATTTTTGTATACACATACAAATAAACATTTTATCCAGCTATCTATTTATCAATCTATCTATCTATCTATCTCTCTCTCTCTTTCTCTCTCTCTTTATCTCTCTCTCTCTCTCTCTCTCTCTTTCTCTCTCTCTCTCTCTCTCTCTCTCTTGTGATATGGGTGACATCCGACCAATCTTCCTTCTTTCTTTCCTGTCAAAAGTTTTAGAGCGCTTGGTTCATCAACAAGTATACAATTATCTTCATACTCGCCAACTCATCGATCCTTCTCAGACTGGTTCCGACAATACCATAGTACTCAGACTGCGCTCATCAAACTCACGGATAACATCAGGACAGGAATGGACAGATGCTTGGTTACCCTACTCTTGCTATTTGATTTTAGTAAAGCATTCGATGAGGTCTGTCATGTCACACTACTGCAAAAACTATTAAAGTACGATTTTTTACCTGCTGTTATTTGGTGGTTTGCCTCTTATCTTACTGGTAGGAAACAAGCAGTGCTGGATCGAAATGGCAACTCATCGTCGTTTGTGAGTCTTTACACCGGTGTTTCTCAGGAGTCAGTGCTTGGGCCATTATTATTCCTAATCTACATAAATGATGTATCCAGCAAGTTCGATACCACTATCTGTCATTCAACATATGCTGATGACCTCCAGATTAATGTCTCATTTCCCGTGGCCAATCTTGAAACATATGTTGAACTAATTGGTAGGCAGGCTAAACTCATCATGGAATGGGCCGATAATAACCATCTACATCTTAATGTAGCTAAGACAAAAGCCATAGTTCTTGGCTTTTATTTTTACATAAATAAGCTTACTGTTATGCCAATCAAGGGTGTTCAGATAAATAATACTCTTGTACCATTTGAGAAATCTGTGCGTAACCTTGGTGTCTACCTTGATGCTAAGCTTAACTGGAAGGTACATGCTGCTTACACCTGTCGTAAAGCTAATTCTCTGCTTTACAGACTTAACTTTTTCCATCAGAGCACTAACTTCGCCCTCCGTAAGCACTTAATTGAGACTCTCTTGTTCCCTATAGTAGACTATTGCTGCGTCGCTTATTGTGATATTTCTGGTGAACTTGATCTCAAGCTGCGAGAGTCATAGACTCTGGTGTTCGTTATGTTTATGGTGTAACTGGGCGCGAGCATATTGCTCCGTATAGGGTTTCTCTTAACTAGCTTACCTCCTCGGATAGGCGTAAATATTTCACCATCACTCTGCTTCATAAAATATTTAAACATCATGATCCACAGTACCTATTCGAACAGTTCACATGGAACCAGTCTGATAGCTCTGTCAGGGTGATGTGAGGCCGTTGGCCATACCGTCATCTACTACTGAGTTCCGTGATAGATCTTTTCTTGTTTATTCGTCTCGACTCTGGAACTGTCTACCTTCTTCTTACTATACTATATCCTCTATTTCTCACTTTAAATCTACTATTTTCACCTACCTTCTTTTCGTTGAGAGAGAGCATACAATATCTTTATCATCGAGGCTATAATTTAAATTATAATTTAAGCTCTTTGCTTACATTGTATGTCATTATGTCTTATTTTGTATTTGATAATAGTTTATATCTGTTACATATGGTTATATTACTTTTATTATACTGTTAATTATTATGTACTGTTAATTTACTTTTACTTGTTAATGTTTATTTGTTAATTTACTGTAAATTTACTGTACTTTCCTTGTTCACTATTTTTGTACAATAAAAATTTTATCTATCTATCTATCTATCTCACACACACACAGACACACACAGACACACACACACACACATACACACACACACACACAGAGTCACACAGACACTGTGGTTGCATTAGTGATCCTAATAGACATCCTCGCATCAGAGCGGGAACGTCAGCATCAGAAGAAGAAGGAGCAGGAAAAAAGGATTGCACTCAAAGAAGAGAGAACGGAAAGCCCACAACAACGGCAACAGAGGTGGGATGCCTCCACCAAAGAGGTTTGGACACGCCGCTTGATCCCAAACATCACCGCATGGGTAAATCGCGCGCACGGAGAGGTCGGGTACTACATCACCTAACTCCTTACTGGGCATGGATGCTTCCGGGCATACCTGCACAGATTCAGGAGATCTGACACTCCGAACTGCCACTACTGCCGTAACCTTAAAGAAGACGCAGAACACGTCTTCTTCAACTGCCCATATCATCAGAGGAAACGAGTGAGACTAGAAGAAGATCTGGGCATTAACATCAGCCCGGATAACATAGTAGAGTGTATGCTGAAGGACGCAAAAGCATGGAGCAGCATAGCCGAGTTTGCGGAGGAGGTCCTCAAAAGCCTCCGCAGTACCTATGATGAATAGGAGCGACACAGAAGAGCAGTAATTTTGCATTGACCACCCCTGCGAAGTAGTATTTACTAAGAGTGCCGCAGGGGATATATGGTTGAAGGCGCATGGGTTTTGGCGGGTACAAAGAACCCCGCAGTACTCAGGAGTGCGGACCCTCCTGAGTACTTGTCAGCAAGTTTCCTCCTAGACCCCCGTAAAAGGAAAAAAAAAAAAAAAAAAAAAAAAAAAAAGACACACAGACACAGACATACACACACAGACACAGACATACACACACACACACACACACACACACACACACACACACACACACACACACACGCGCACGCACACGCACGCACACACACACACACAGTCACACACACAGTCACACACACACACACAGACACACACAAACGCGCGCGCGCACGCAAACAGACACACACATACACACACACAGACACACAGACACACACACACACACGCGCACGCAAACAGACACACACACAGACACACACAGACACACAGAAACACACAGACACATACACACACAGAAACACACAGACACACAGAAACACACACACACACACACACACACACACACACACACACACACACACGCGCGCGCGCGCGAACACACAGTGTTTGATAAGGGCTTGAAACCACCACCTTAATCACACAGGAGCAGCAGTGAAGGAGACATTACCAGTGTGGGTCTTCGTCTTCAGACGCTGCAGTACAAAAAGATTAGCGAATTACTCAAAAAACTAATGGAGTACATTTAGCCGAAACACAATGTCCATAAGAAGATAAAAACGATGGTAGCCGGTATACAAACCGCCTACGACAGACTAGGCACGGAGATTCAGCTGGTTTCCAATAAAACCCAGACAACTCCTACCATACAGAAGGATTAGCCGCGGTTATCGCTAAAAACACCGCTGACGCCGTCAAACACGGACAGGACCTAGAATGGTCCTAAACCAAAAAAGAGGAAAGTCCCGTCGCCAACTGGTGTCCATTTAACGCAGAGGGGCCTAAGCCCCGAACAAGAAATGCCCGATAAAAAAGGCCACTCGACGGGGAAAGCCTGCGATGGATGGACTAGGATGGAGATAGAAAACACAACCTTGGCCCTAACCGACCCAACCCCAGATCGGGAACAGCGCAACACGCGCAGAGAAGAGCCACAAGACAGAGAACAGGAGTGGGTAAACGTTGACAAAGGCAACAAGAAGAAGACCAACAAGAAGAAGGTACCAAGAAGCAGAAAGAGGCCACTGCCGCCAAACGCATTAGTGCTCCGTAAGGTGCAGGACACGTTGAGCTACGCAGACATCGTCGAGAAGGTGAAAACAGACCTGAACCTTAAACAAGTTGGGGAGATGAGGCGCACAACAGCCGGCAATCTGCTGATCTTGTTCGGCAAAACGAATGGGACTGGCAGGAAAGCGGCGACGCTTGGTAAGATCAGAGTAGGTTGGGGCATAGTTCGCATCCGGGAGAAAGTGTCGCCAAGCAGATGCTTCAAGTGCTGGCATTTTGGCCACAAAGCTGTTGATTGCAGGAAGAGAGTAGACCGCAGCAAGACCTGCTTTAGGTAGGGTCAAGAAGGGCACAACGCAACAACGTGCAAGGAGCCTCCCAACTGCATTTTTTGCAGGGAGAAGGATCCAAGGAGTGACTGTAACCATACAGCCGGGGGATGAAAATGTCCCATCTTCCAAAACGCTAGAAGAGCTGTCCAGAATGCGGAAAATGAGAGTACTACAACTTAATTTCAACCTCTGCAGGGCAGCTTAAGACTTGCTGACACAGCGGGTAAGAGAACTGAACGTCAATGTGGCTATGCTGTGCAAGCAGTAAGACGACTTTGAAACCAAACCGTGGGTCTCAGACAGCACAAAAAAGGCAGCAATATGGGCATGCGGTAGACTGGCCTTCGAACAGCTACCAACTAACCCGACTTCATGGTTCGTTAGGGCCAAGATAGGAGGGGTACATCTGTACAGCTGCTATGCCCCACCAAGTGCTCCGATTAAAGTGTTCGATAATTTTCTAGACACTCTCACAGAGGATGTGAGAAGACATGACCCGGTCGTAATCGCCGGAGACTTTAATGCCTAGTCCATTGAATGGGGCAGCCATGAAACGGACAGACGAGGTGAAGCCCTGCAAGAGGCTTTTTCACCATTAAACCTCGTTCTCATGAACGAGGAAACTGCGAGCACCTATCGCAAAGGCGCCGCGAACTCCATTATCGACCTGACGTTCATTAGAAGTGTCCTCACAAAAGGGGGCTGCAAATGAAAGATCGATAATCTGGGAAATCGACACCAATCCCAAAAGCGGGTGGCGTCAGAGAATCACAAGAAGGCAGCCAGTGGGCTGAAACAGCAAATGCTTTGATGCAGAGACCTTCAGACTGATGATGAGGAGATCACCAGCGCCTTAGACAATAACTGCTGAGGGCATCACAGAAGAGATAGCAGCGTTCCTGGAGGCAGCCAGCGACGGGACGATGCTAAGGTGTCTCTCAAACAACGACCGAGCACCAGTTCACTAGTGGAACCCGACCATCGCTCAACACCAACGAGCGTGCCTTAAGGTAAGGAGGCAACACCAGCGTGCTCGTAAGCGAGACAGGACCTCGACAGAGAAACTTAGACGGACTTACGAAGAGAAAAGGCGTCTTCTCAGAAATGCCATCAACTTGAGTAAACGAGAATGTTGGAAGGAACTCTACACGGAAGTGGACCGGGACCCGTGGGGCAGACCGAATAAAACGGTCATGCATAGGATTAATAGCACCCGCAACAACACCAACTTGTCCCGACATGCTGAACAGAATAGTAGTACACCTGTTCTCTGAGAAACCAGAACTCCCCGACGACCACCTAGAGGATGGAGAAGTGGAATTTCCTGGAGTGACCATGAAAAAGCTCACGAAGGCCTGCACTAGATTGCAGAGTAGCAAGGCATCAGGACCAAGCGGTATACCAAACATCGCACTCAAGAGTGCAATTGTTGCCGGACCAGACATGTTCATAAGCATGTACGATGCCTGCCTGTGGCAAGGTGTATTTCCGACTCGGTGGAAGCAGCAAAGGTTGGTTCTTCTTCCAAAAGGGAAGAAACCACCGGACGACCCAGCATCTTATCGCCCACTTTGCATGCTGGACTCGGACGAAAAGAACTTGGAGCGGATAGTGGCCGACAGATTGGAGCAATACATCGATCCTCAACTCTCCGAGTTCCAATTCGGATTCAGGAAGGGGAGATCGACCATCGACGCACTGGAACTCGTCACGAACATCGCAAAGGAAGCCATCTCAAGAAAGAGATGGAAAGGCGGTTTCAAAAAGTATTGTCTCATCGTCACCCTGGACATCAGGTACGCGTTTAACTCGGCCCGCTGGGATCGAGTTTTGGAGACTCTTGAGAACATGGGTGTACCCTACTACCTAGAAAGGATGGTCAGATCATATTTCAGCGATCGACTTCTCCACTACTAGACGGAGCAGGGACCAGCGGTGCATAGGGTCACGGAAGGGGTACCTCAGGGCTCTATCCTGGGGCCACTCCTGTGGAACGTCATGTGAGACGGTCTACTCCATCTGGAATTACCGGCGAACACAACACTCGTGGCTTTCGCGGACGACATGGCGGTTGTCCTTGTGACGAAACATCTAGAGGAGCTGGAAGCCGCATTCTCCACCACCATCAGGAGAATAAGACAGTGGATGAGATTGGCAGACCTATCTTTGGCGGAACATAAGACCGAGGCACTCCTTGTGAGTAGCCGGAAGAAAATGGAGACCATCACCATTAGAGTAGGCGACCCCGACATCCAGTCGCTACCCTACATCCGGTATCTAGGAGTGGTCTTGGATGCCAGACTCAACTACAAGGAGCACATCTCCAGCGTGAGCAGGAGGACATCAGCAGTTTAGGGCGCGCTTTTACGGATAATGCCCAATATTGGAGGCCCCAGGCAAATCGGGAGACGACTACTGGCAACTGTAGTTACCTCTGTCCTGCTGTATGGAGCAACAGTATGAGCGAAATCGCTAGAGCTAACAACTTATCGCAAGACAATGTCATCAGTCCAGCGTCTCTCAGCGATCAGAGTGGCGTCAGCATACCAAACGGTATCACACGATGCAGTCAACGTCGTGGCATCATGCCCGCCAATCGACATCTTGGCAGGAGAACGGCAACGCCAACATCGTAAAAAGAAGGAACAGCAGCGAAGGGTCCTCTGTGAAAAGGAGAGACCCGAGAGTCTTTGTCTCTAGCAAGAGAGATGGGGCAGCTCGACGAAAGGTCGGTGGACACATCGGCTGATCCCAGATGTCACCAAATGGGTCACTCGCCTGCACGGGGAGGTCAGGCACTACACCACCCAACTCTTGACTGGGCATGGATGCTTCCGGGCATACTTGCACAAATTCAAGAAAAGTGACTCCCTAAATCGTCATCATTGCCGCGATGTGACCGAGGATGCAGAACACGTGATCTTCCAATGCCTGTTCTACGAGGGGACACAGGCGGAACTAGAGAGGTATCTGGAACGTTCCATCGGTCCAGAAAACATATTCGAGTGCATGCTGAAGAGCCAATCGGCTTATAAAAGAACTGCAGAGTACGCGGAATCCATCATCAAAAATCTTCGCACTACGTACGAGGATTAGGCAGTGTAACATCGACCTCCCTAAGTTGCTCAAGTGTCTTTTATTTTTTTTTTTTTGTTTCTTTTGTATTACCGCCTTATTTTCCCGTTACTTTCTTTTCTTTTATCTCCCTTAGCTGTTGAGAGCGGGCGTAATGAAAAAAATGCAATAAATATACAAAATTTAGAAAGTACTGAGGAATGTGCAGATGTTCGCGTCCCTAACGGTCAACGCAAACAACTTAATCACTTTACTACGCGTAGATAATTAACGGACCGAAGAACACTTGTATAGACAAGACTTATCTGTATCTTAAATACGAATGAAATAACGCAGATGCTTGCATTGGTAAACGCTTCCTCCGTTTTCTAGTACTACTAGCAGTAAATCTTAAAGATCCACATAGTAGTGGCTATTAAAAGGGGCATATAGCGCGAACGCCCATGAAGCCTGTTCTATACCTGACGCGTGGGTCAGCGCTCCGTATCTTAAATACCGCAATAATGGCGCACCGAAACAGCCACCTCTGTTGACGATTTTGTCTATTTATAATATACAATTATCTTTTTCTTTTTCTCAATATTGCCCTTTCTCACGCATTTACCAGATGCGTACATCCGCGCAGAGATCTTACAGAAAAACACGCCTAGATAATAAAATAATTTTACATTTTTCCTAACGCAAATATATCGTAATCCATAAATACTTCAAACTATATTAAGAGTAAACCTGTATTATCGACGCAAGATGGTAGCGTTGTTGATATTAACTAACAAACAACATCCTACGTCCCATTTATATTTGTAATACTAAGTATAAGGAAAGCGCAATGTAATTAAAACTACATTCAACATATAAATACATGTTTAAAATAATTGTATATAGCATAAGTCATCATGTAGTTTTAATCATATTTAAGTATAGTTAAAATGATCTATGAAAATTTACAATCATTTTAACTTTACAAATCAATTTAAGATATATTCAAGTTCAAATTTGAATAGGAATAAGTTTATATTGTATTGGTAGCGATAATTATATTTAGACTAATGATACATTTAATTCTGTTTATAAAAAAATAATTTATGCATGTACGGTACGACATTTTCAATGTAACATAAATGCAAAGGAAGGTACCCGCAGAGACATCTTCTCGTCCACCGAAGAACCAACACCCCCGCTTTAAAGAAAAATCGGACCACCTACGCTAAGAAAATCGGCCACTCAAAATAGGTCAAGGCCCTCTCGAAATCGGCCCTCGCCAACCGGAACGAATTACGAGACAATCGTGGATACGCCCTCACTTTCCCCTCCACCCCGCTTTTCCATTATTTCCTCAACTTCTCTCTCTTCCTACCCTCCTCTTTTCCTGCTTGGCTGGAGAGATGACTTATCATCGAAGGTGAGGTGATGAGCTGCATCGCTGCACACCAGAAGTCCAGTACAACTCCGCGACTTCCCAACTCTACAACTCTACGACTATACGACCATACAAAGTGCAAAGGTGTAAAAGTACACAGTGTGTCCCATGGAAAACGGAACTTTTTCAAAATAAAGACAAAAACTCAATATTCCGGCAAATCTCATTTATTTTATTCAAAATAGTCTCCTTTCGCATCAATACAACGTTTTTCACGATCAATTAACATATCGAATGAGTTTTTGAGATTATTTTTATCCATCGACTTTAGTATGTCGGTCGTAGCTCTTTGGATGACCTCTACGTCGGCATAACGTTTTCCTTTCATAGGCAAGTGCAATTTGGAGAACAAGTAGAAGTCGCAAGGAGCCAAATCCGGCGAGTACGGTGAATGGTTGATGGTTAAAATAGAATTTTTGATAAAAATATCCGTGATCAAGTTCAATCGATGAGACGGGGCATTATCATGCAACAAACGCCAGCTCCCTTTTTCACGGTATTGTGGCCGCACACGACGAATACGGCTAAGCAAACGCTTTATAACACCAAGATAAAACACAGCAGTAATCGTTTGACCAGGTAGAACAAATTCACGATGAATAATACCCTCCGAATCGTAGAAACAAATCAACATTGTCTTCACTTTTGACTTTTCAAGACGACTTTTTTTCGAATTGGGTTCGGTTGGGTGCTTCCATTCAGCACTTTGACGCTTGGTTTCGGGATCATATTAAGAACACCATGTCTCGTCACCAGTCACAATTGAATATTTTAAGTTTGGGTTTTTTTCTGACTCTTTAATCAAATCCTTACAATGTTGAATTCGGAGCAATTTTTCGTAGTCGGTCAATTTGTGTGGAACAAAGCGTGCACACACCTTCCGTAGATTCAAATGATCAGTCAAAATGCGATGAATTAAATTCTTGGACATATTCAATTACATTTCCATGTATTGCAATGAAGATTTATGCTCATTTTTTATCAATTCACGCACTTTTTCAATGTTACTTTGAGTAACCACGGTATTCGAAGGACCTGGATGTTCGTCGTCCTGAATGTCTTCACGACCTTCCTGGAACCGCTTATACCACTCATACACTCTGGTACGGGATAGACAATTATCACTATAAACTTGTTTCAGCAAATTATGGGTCTCAGTAAGGGATTTACCAAGTTTAAAACAGAACTTAATATTTGCTCTTTGTTTGAAGTTCATTTTTCGACCAATGCCCCAAACACACTGTTACTTTGAGCGCGATATTTTGGTTTCCATTGAACCAAATGTCATACAATTTTGACAGGATGTCAGTTAAGAATGGGCCTTTCCATTGCTAACATCCACCAATAGGTGGCGCCGATATAAATCGATGTTTTGAAAGAGTTCCGTTTCCCATGGGACACACTGTGTACAACTCCATAACTCTAAAACTATACAAAAGTGTAAGAGTGCAACTCTACAACTCTACAACATCACAATTCTACAACTCTCCAACAGTGTAACAGTATAATTCTACAATTCTATCGCAGCAACACTTAAACAGTGCAATTAGTACACTCGGACAATACAAATTAAGAGATTTCAACAAGTCCAATCACCGAGACTCAAGGCCGACCCTATCCAGAGCCAAGGCGGCCGTGCAACACAAACTGCAGTACAAGTTTTAGACGACGGTTGATGCACGCGGATACCTCCCGGCGCAGTAAACAATAAGGAACGCTATTATATTATCTAAAAACATTTAAAATAAACAAAAGTAAGTTTCTATAAATAATATTACTCACTATTTTACTGTTCTTTTCTCCCACTCTCGCTATCATCCGATCGTTCTCCAGGTCCAATTACGTGGACTGTGAGCGACCAAAAACCTTTCTAAGTCGCTTTTTAGCTCCAACCACGTGTAGTAGAGGTGACTCAATCGTTAAACTCTTTCATTCACTCACCAAGTAGTTTATTAAAAAGAAGGAGAATCAAGCGGCAACGGGCAAAAGATCCCGAGCTATTAGACGTAAAAGTCTAGGCTCGAAAAAAACCGAATATATACACATATATTACCAATAGTCGCGTTTGCTCGATAGAGCCGACGTGACAGCAGCGAGGCGTAATAACACCAGGACAGCAGTCACATCAAATAAGAACGCCCCGGCGAAGTAGTAATTACAAAAAGTGCCGCCGGGAAACCATCGTTCCAGGAGCAAGGTTAGAGGTACAGGTTAGGTTTTAGTGCGGTAAAAATCACACATAACTCGTCTGGCAGGTAGAAGGTTTTCCAAGCGAGTACCTTCTGATGGTTTCCCCCTGCACCTCATTAACCTAAAAAAAAAAAAAAAAAAAAAAAAAAAAAAAAAAAAAAAAAAAAAAAAAAAAAAACGAACACACACACGAACACACACGCACATACGCACACACGCACACACGCACACACGCACACACGCACATACGCGCGCACACACACACACACACACCATAGACGCTCTCTCTATCTCTCTCTCTCGCCCGACGCACTTTATCTCTCTTTCACAAAGAACGCGTAAGCAGAGGCGTGACTTCTTTCCGCCTTATATTTATAGTAATATTCCTACATCTTATGTAACGTTACGAAGATCAAGGTTAGGGCCGAGGAAATGCTCTTATTGGCCCAAATTCATCTAGCCGCTTTTCCAGCCGCCGAAAAATTCGTGGTCCAGTGGGTATAATAGTCGGTGCATCGATGCATTGAGGGGCTTTTTAAGAGGAAACCTCTAAGAGCACGACTTAGAGCAACCTCAAAGCCCTGCTACTTTCAATTTCTATTCTTACTATATTCAAGCTTGCTATATTGGTTATACTATTTTCTAAAATTTTACCTTTCAGAAACTTTCTCATAGCCTTTTCAAAAAACTTTCTTAAAATCTTTTGAAAACATTTTTCGAAAGTTTTCTCTAAACATTTTAAAAATATTTTTCAAAGATTTACAGAAAGATTTCATAAAAATATTATTGGGTGTACAACTTTGCTTCCGCCGTTTTGCAATAGATGGCTGTAGCGGTAAGTGATAGTTGAAATAAATAGATCATAGATGTGATACAATAAGCTTAGGTATTTGTAAACATAACGCCATCGAAATATTAGTCGATTTGTGTCTGCGTCATAAAGTTATTCTCGATTAAACATGTCAGCTTACGAGCCAAATTCTCGTCATTTGCGGGAGGTTTTAATTTTCTGCTTTAATATGAAGCAATCTGCGACTGAGGCCCATCGAATGCTCTCAAATACCTATAGTGAGGCCGCTATTAGTGAAAGAACGTGCCAAAAGTGGTTTCAACGCTTTAAGAACGGCGATTTTAACGTCGAAGACCAGCATGGCGGTGGAAGAAAGAAGGTTTTCGAAGATGCAGAATTAGAGGCATTACTTGATCAAGACTCGTGTTAAACGCAACAAGAATTGGCAGGATCATTGGGAGTGACGCAACAAGCCATTTCAAAACGCCTGAGAGTCATGGGAATGATTCAGAAACAAGGAAATTGGGTGCCGTGCGAGTAAAAGCCGAGAGATGTTGAACGGCGTTTGTGGGTTTGTGAACAGCTGCTTGCAAGGCAAAGACAGAAGGGATTTTGGCATCGCATTGTGACTGGGGACGAAAAATGGGTTCACTACGATAATCCCAAGCGCAGAAAATCATGGGGATATCCCGGCCATGCTTCCACGTCGACGGCCAAACCGAATATTCACGGTTCCAAGGTCATGCTCAGTATTTGGTGGGACCAGCTTGGCGTAGTGTATCATGAGTTGTTAAAACCGACTGAAACAATCACAGGCGATCGTTATCAAACGCATGTTATTAATGCGTTTGAGCCAAGCATTGAAAGACAAACGGCCGCAATACAACGAGAGACATGATAAAGTGATTTTACAGCATGACAATGCTCGACCCCATGTTGCGAAAGTGGTCAAGACATACTTAGAAACTTTGAAATAGGAAGTCCTACCCCACCCGCCGTATTCTCCAGACGTTGCTCCCTCGGGCTATCACTTGTTTCGATCAATGGCACACGGCCTGGCTGACCAGCACTTCCAGTCTTATGAAGAAGTAAAAACTTGGATCGATTCGTGGATCGATTCAAAAGATGACCAGTTTTTTCAACGCGGGATTCGTATGCTGCCCGAAAGATGGGAGAAAGTAGTGGCCAGCGATAGACAATACTTCGAATCATAAATGTATAACCAGTTTTTTACAATAAAGCCTCGAATTTCGGAAAAAAACGGCGGAAGCAAAGTTGTACACCCAATACATAAGTGTTAAGAATCTTTTTCATAAGGCTTTCCATACAATGATTTAATAACCTTTTGTATAACATTTGACGAAAGGTTCCTTTAAGGTTTCTGCTGCTTTCCAAAAGATTCCTTATTCTTATGTAATATTTATTCAAAAAATCCTTTCAGAAACATTTCTATAACGTTTTCAAAAATATTTCACGGAATCTTTTAAGAAAATGTTTTAAAAGCTTTCTCAAAACATTCGAGAAATGCTTTTAAAAGATTTATAGAAACCTTTTGTGAATGATTTCAGGAAAAGTTTCTCTTAAGTCCCTGTTATAGTATTTCGTTTTTTGGATTCTTAGAAATGTTTTAGAATGGTACTTAAAATCTTATAAAAAATACTATTGTGAAAGGTTTTTGAAAGGTTTTACAATCCATATAAAAACGTTTTTGAAAGATTTTAGTAAAATCTTTCTAAGAAATTTTCTTTGAAACCTCTTGTGTTGTGTGGGGTAGGATAAAAATTAATAAAAGAAAAACTTTTTAGTTAAGTAATACATGATAAGGCCACATAGGTTTGACCAGGCCACATAAGTTTTTTGACTGAATATAGTATTATCTGCTTCTACAACAGCATTATCTAAACTTAATCCTTGACTTTTATGTACAGTTATTCTGCAATTAAGACATATCGGAAACTGTTTTCGCATTATGTATATGTTATCCATAATCATAAATCTGTATTCAAGCCGTGATATCAAATGTTCAGCAATTGTTTGTAACTTTATATGAATGCTGATTATTTCATCTGATTTATCTTTATTTACAAAAATAACTGTACCAATAGTTCCATTAACTAATCCTAATCATCATAACCTTACAATTTATTTTCATCATTATCACGCGATGATTAATACATGTATCGTTATTATCCACAATTAAATTTAAAATTTTTTCTTAAACTTTTTTGGACATTTGTAAAAATTATCAGCTATAAGTTTTAATTCTTCAGAACTAATTTTGCGCAACATAGCATTATTCAAAATATTACACTTGACTTCAGTGGATAACAAATATACAGTATCAAAGGCAAATTATCTAAATACATACATAATTCATTAATGATTTCAGTACAATTTATACCACTTGTTGAAAATTTACGTTTTTGTAAAACATCGAGTCTTTTTTGTGTCGAAAACAAAATGGATTCTGGAAAAAATATCATTGTACTCTTTATCGTTTTTTGTCTCATATTAATAGTTAATTCTTCATAATCAAAATATCCCATACATTATGAGGATTCATTGCACCGATATACTTATTAATTTGTCATTTCTATAAAAGCAAAATTTCCATTAACTGGTGATAGTTAAAGTAAATCACCAAAAACAATTACTATTTTTTCTCAAACCATCCATTATTGCAATTAGATGTATCTTATATTTCTGTAAGAAGTAAGTGAATATACATAAGCATTATATCTGATATCATTGATATTTCATCGATAATAATGAGATCAACATTTTTTAAACTTTGTCGTTTAGATCCAATGCTGCACTTGATAACTCCTTATATTTTGCAGTTGCATCCTTGTTCAACCGGCAGTTGCAATAATCTATGAACCGTAAGACCTTCAATATTGTAAGCTGCTATACCTGTAGGTGCTGTAACAGCTGTTTCTTTCCCATGTATAACTTTGTTCCATTATACTAAGATTCTTATAAAGAAACTTTTACCATTTCCGCCTTGTCCGCTTATAAACAATTTCAACATTTTATTATTAGATTGCATGGTAGAGGTAATTTTTTCAAATACTCTTGATTGATTTTTATTCATTTGGTTTATAGAATTTTAAAGATCTTCACTTATGACAGCTTTTTTTGCAATATCTACAAAATCTTTCACAGCATTTTCTAATTCTATAAAAACACATGCTTTAGTTATATTATCGGATTCATTATGCTTCTCTTGTTCTTCGATAGATGATTTTGTTTGTTCAATTTGAATTCATTTATTCGTTTCATTCATAGCTTTTTGTATTCTTAAATACTTATCGTGATATTTCATAGATTGGAGTAATTTATTTTGCTTTTGTAAAAATGCATGCTTATAACTCACAAAAGTAATTTAATTCATTAACATCCTTGAATTCATTAACCCCTTAAGTGAAAATGATAGGCCTCGCCCGTCAAGATTTTCTGTACTAAATTCGAATTTTCGCTCGTCGGATATTTCCAATTCCAAAACTTATCAAATTAATTATTGCAGTTGTAATTGGACGAAGAAAACTAAAACGACAAGCCATTTCAGAACCAGTTTTTGTTTTGTTTTTATGCATATAAGACGGCGGTTCAATAAGTACTCGTGTTTGACGACAGAGGGCGTTTCTGAAGGAAGTTGGTATTATCATCGGGTGCTGTCATCTATCAAACGACGGTAAAACAAATTTCAGACTGGTTAATAGGTTAGTTTGGATTTGGCAGCCATTCGAGTAAGACGTGTTTCGTGATTTTCGCTAAAATGGAAAAAGAGCAGTATCGTTCGGTAATTCGCTTTTTGTTTTTGGATAGAAAAAAATGCGAGGAGATAAAAGCAAAGTTGGATGCTGTTTATGGGGACACTTTGCCATCTATGACCACAGTTAGATATTGGTTCAACGAATTTAAACGTGGGCGAACATCCGTTTTTGATGAGGAGCGACCAGGACGCCCGGCAGACGTGGTTACCCAGAAAATCATTCAAAAAGTCTACAACATGATTCTCGCTGATCGACGAACGAAAGTGCGCGAAGTAGCAGAGGCCGTAGATGTGTCAACCGAAACGGCAATTAATATTTTACATGATAAGTTGGCGATGAAAAAATTGTCGGTCCGATGGGTGCCGCGATTGCTCACGGTGGACAACAAGCGGATGCGGCTGTTAACTTCGAAGCAGTGTTTGGAGCAATTTAAGCGAGATTCCAAGGAGTTTTTGCGTCGAGTTGTCACCGTTGATGAAACCTGGATTTATCATTACACACCAGAAACTAAGGAACAATCAAAACAATGGATTTCTCTCGGTGAATCTGCTCCAAAGAAGGCGAAGACGGTCCCATCAGCCGGAAAGGTCATGGCGACGATTTTTTGGGATGCGAACGGCGTCATCCTTATGGATTTTATAGGAAAAGGAAGAACGATCACTGGACAATACTACAGTGAGTTATTGGACCGCTTCGACAAAAAATTGAAGGAGATACAGCCGCATTTGGCGAAAAAGAAGGTGCTGTTTCACCATGATAACGCACCAGCACATTCATCCAGAGTTGTCGTCGCCAAACTGCATGAATTGCGTTATAAATTACTGCCGCGCCCTTCGTATTCTTCCGATCTGGCTCCCTGCGACTTTTTCTTGTTCCCTAACATGAAGAAATGGCTTGCGGGAAAAAAATTCAGCTTTAAGGTTTCGTTGAAACATTTATACGTAATCTTGCAGCGATCTTTTTAAAATGTTTCAACTATATGTTTCAAAAAACCTCACAGGAATCTTTCTTAAAATATTTGCAAAATATTCCAGCAAAGTTGATGCAAGATTTGTTTGTAAGATTTCAATGTAATGTTTTTATTATCTTAAATGGATGTTTCAATGTTATGTTTCTTTGAATAATTTCTGCAAGGTTTTAATATAACCTTTCTACAAGCTTGCACTGAAACCTTACATGAAATCTTTTACTGAAAACTTTTGAAATTTTTCGTGCCGTGTAAGATCACCTCCAGAAGAAAAGGAGTCACGTACTACCCATGTAAAAACAAACCAGCCAATCAGAGCACTTTGAAGCTACAAGGCGGCTCGTTCCACCACCACATAATTTAAGTTTAAAAACCGGCAGGGGAGCAGATGGAAAAGACACCTACACACTATTCGTCAGACACTAGTCCTCAATTGCAGTTGCAATTCACAATCGAGTTAGAGTCACGCATACACGATATTTTTAAACTTAGCATTTTGTGAAATTAAAACTTGTAAGATTTTATACGAATATAGTTGACTTAAAAACGTATTTTAGCGCGTTGACTAAAGTATTTTTAACCATCCCCTCTAAATCTCGTGGATACTTGAAATCGTTTTATTAATTAAAGTAAAGTCAAGTCAATTGTAACGTCGGTACGCTACTCAGACTGATTTTCAGTCTACACTGCAATTTTTGCCGTTTTCGAGCCTAAGCAGTGAAGCTTATGGGCTCGGGGTGGCAGAGGAAATTTCGCAAGAGTTTTGAGGAGAGGTGTGAAGTGCGGGATTGAGCAGTTGCGAGAGCCTCTCTTCCCAAATCGGAAGCAGGCTCGAGCCCTACTCTGGACGAGGTCCTAACAAACGTATTTTTGGATCAGAGTAATCGGCCGCTTTTCGGCCAATACTCTGTAGGAGGATAGAGTTAGATGTAGAAAGAAAGAAAAAAAAGGACAGCAATTTTTGAATTTAAACTTACTTTCTTTATTTTTAAAGTGTCGGTCTAAGTGGAAGAGTCCTCTCTCTCTCTCTCTCTCGGTAGTTTGCTGCTTCTCTCCCTCTGTGTTCTTCTTCTGCTTCTTCTGCTTCTTCTGCTTCTTCTGCTTCTTCTGCTTCTTCTGCTTCTTCTGCTTCTTCTGCTTCTGGGATTATGCCCAATGAATAGTTTTAATTTGTTCTGAAAAGAACAGTTTATACGTTGAAAAAGAGTTTCGTGTCCCTCGAGTGCTGCCTGAGGTCTGCTGCTTGTTGAAAATCTTGCGCGATATTTATACGTTTTTTAGAAGTAGCTCCGAACGAATCCTTTTTTCGGAAAATTTCTGGAGAGGGTAAGATTTTCGGGCCCCCTTCTCCTCGGAGGGCCTGTCTGAGAGGGCGTGGAAAGCCTCTGCGAGGGTGTGTCGTCTTGAAGTCGGAGAGAGAGAGATTGAGAGGGGATTGTCCAGTTTTACAAAATTGTATAATAACTTAAAACTAATGTTATTATTTATGTTTTATAAATATTCATTTTATTATAATATTTTACGTAAAATTTGAACTAGGCTACGAAAAAGAATCGTCTTCGTAGCTTAATTCTAACAATAATTACAATTATTTAATTCATTCCTGGTATATTTTTTTGTTTGTTATAGAAAGATTTTATTATAATGCTTAAGTTTATTCTGTTATGTTAGTATTTATATTAGTTCAAAAAATTTTCTTTACAAAGAGTTTAATTTAAAAATATGTTTCTATAATTGTCTGTATCTTATTAGAAATAATGATAATTGTCACCTTTTTTATTGAATTAATATAAACTAAATTTGAGCAAAATATCATATTGTATTTTAAAATAATTTTAGCTTTACGTGTAAGGTATAATTTGACATCATTATTACATAAAAGTTATGACAATTATAAAAACGACTTACAGTTTTAATCTTATTGTTTGATTCTGAATATAATTATAATTTTAAAATAAAATATTTTTTACATAGTTAATAAAAAGAATAATTTTAACTAATAAGTTCTAAGATATAATTCTAAAATAACTTTATAATAATTATTTCTAATTCAAATTCAAACTTAAATATACTTTTAGCTTAAGAGTAACAAACACAAAAAAAATATTATTCTTATTAGGAGTTTCGGTAATGTTAATTTTACAAAACATTTTGTTTTTATATTAATCTTAAAATAAAATTAATCATTATTATGTATAATAACATAAAACGTATAATTACATATATTTTTTTTTTTATTTCATGCGCGTTTTCTTTCGCATAAATTTTTTATTTAAATGTAAAAATTAACTTAGATTCTAGTGCGCATAATACATTGTTAAAGATTTTTATATTAATTTTAATATGAATGTAATTTTTCATATTCCATCTTAATTTTTCTATACATATGTTAAAATTTGTCATTAATATTTCCTGATTAAATACAATATTAAACAAATAAAGTTGTTATATTATTTGGCTTAATAAATCGAGTTAGTTATTGATTTTATTGTAGAAATAAATTGTTGTGAATAGAAAAAAAAGGTAGTGTCAATAAAATTATTTTATAAATAAGTTTATTAACTTTATTAATATTAATATGCAAATGTCTTAAATATATAAATAGTTTATTAAAATACAAATCATATTTCATTCTTGATAAACTTGTATTAATTTAAACTTCAAAATCTCTCAAAGCTAAGAATTAAAATATTTTTGTATTAATATTGTATTAAAATTAAGGTCAAAAAAAAGAATCAATGTACATCTTTACCAATTCAAACTCAATAATCTTAATCTTGAAGTTTTATTACTTACATGTTAAAAAAAAAATAAATTTTAAAACTAATTATTTTATTAAAATTAATATACAGATATATTGAATTTGAATTGATTGACGATGTTTTTCTTATTAAAAAAAAAATAATTCTTTAACAATGTAGTTTAAACTTAAAAGATAAAACGATATATTTATAATTTTACATTATCTTAAACATTTATAAATTTATTATTCACGAATAAAGAAAACGTGTGTTTTTTTATATCTTCTCATTTAAAAAAAGGAATAGAAAGATTATTTGTTATTTGTTCAATATTTTAATTGAAAACGAACATGGTCAAGCCGTTTGTAATAAATTTTATCGTGAAAGGTTATTGTAGGTTTTTTGTATAATTCACTTTTTATAATATATATAGTATGTATTTTTATATGTATATAATTTGAAAGAAAAATCGGCCGCATTATTTTAAAGTATAATTCAATTAAATTTGAAGATAGCAGTTGCGTTTTTTTTTATTGGATATACGTGTTCAATTTTATTCGAAAGCAATTAGCCTTTTATAATATTAAAAATGTAAACTTGTCGTAAGTTATAAAAAAACAGGCAAAATAAATTATATAACTGTTAGAAACTTATTTTTTGAATTTTAAATTATTTATAAAATTTGAATTTGTACTTGATATATGTTTGACAATTTTAATAAGTAGTTTTATTTATTATTTTCTATGTTTTTCTCTTTTCGGATTTTAAATAATTATTCTGGAATTTATTTTGCATATAAAAAAAAGTATACCTTGTGAGGTATTTTTGGAAATCGCAATTCTTATACTTTTCATTAAACATTTTACTTTTTATTTTATTTAAATATTATTCAATATATTTTTGGTTTAAAACAGTTACTTAATTTATTTACCGAGGTCTTCTATTCTAGTAATCTATTTATTGTTTTATTGCGCTACCTGCGCAATGTATCGGTAAGTAAAAGGTTGCAGTTATAATTTGCGATAATAAAACAATTTAAAAATATTGCATAACATTATAATTGTATTACGCAGGGCAAGTTCGAAAAAAGGAAATACGTATTTTTAGATAGGAAAACTATGGGTAGAAAAAACGGTGTTTATGGGACAGTTTTATAGTTTTCGGCGCCGAGTTGACACGCACGTGTTCAGCTTGCCATTCTTACGCTAGACTCGAGCGCATGTCCCTTTTCTTTACCCTTCCGGGAAAACTCGTAAAATCTTGGCCCACGCTTAGGGTGTCTTCCACAACGAAACGTGTCTCTAGCCCGCGTGTTAAGTCAGTTTTGGAGGGAAAAATTTTTATTGGAGAAAAAAATTTACTATAGTTTGACACAAGTGGTCGATGAGATCGAAGCGCTTTCCCGCTAATCGGCAAGGGCAGGAAAAATAAAGCAGAGAGAATACTTATCGACTTAACACAGGAAAAAAAACGGAGGTCGTTTACCGACGTTACACAATAAAATATAAGTAGTAAAAATTTGATAGAAGAGATTTCTGATTATTAAAATTCATTTTTATTGAAAACATAAATATTATTTCGTTGACAATTTAAATTAAATAGAACAAGATTTGCCAGTCCATCTTCAACTAAAAATTAGTCCCTGAGATTCAGTTTTATCTGCCCAATACGTCCTTTGCAGAATTGCAGGACGTGCCGAAGCCCTCCTTCACGCTGGACATAAAAATTGCTGCAAGAACAGTTAAGTTAGGTATTTTGATTTTTATTTGCATGCAACCCCGGAAATTTAATAAATTTAATTATTAAATTCTTTGAATATTTTACTTGTGCCTTCGAGCTTTTAATATAAATCTACGGATTTTTTTACTTTTTTCGAAATAAAAGCAAGTGGTGACAGCACTAACTCATATTTAAACTATTTTATTCGCGGATTTTTGCAATTCTTAATTATTAATATTTGTGTCATTTAAAACGTAACGCTAACGTTTCAGACACACCTAGCATCTCTTACGGATCGCCAAAATATTTATAAAATAAATAAAAGAAAATTACCAGACGAATTTTAATATTAGTATCCGCACTAAAAATTAGAAAGAAAGAGAGACAGAGAGAGAGAGATAGATAGATAGATACATAGAGTGTTTATTCGTATGTATATACAAAAATTAATATTACAAAATTTTTAATATTCATAAAAAATATAGCACGTGATATCAAAGTCAAGGAAATTAAAAACTAATAAAGCTTAAATAAATCTTGTCAATAAAACAAGTGATATCACAAATAGTTAAATACAAACAAATACGAATACGATTCCACTTAAATACAAACATACAACGCACATAAATAAATAAATAAATTAACATACATAAAATAACACAGAGACGCTACTAATTGAGTTCGAGGTAGTGTCTCTTGACCGCTTTTTTAAACCTACCGAGAGACGAGATGTTTCGTATGTCAGTAGGCAGAGAGTTCCATAAATGCGCACCTTGAAATTGGAAAGAGCGCTTTACAGTCTTAGTTCGCATCAGAGGAGCAACGAGTTCTTTAGTTTTATCCCTAAGAGGTCCCCTGGGCACAAATCTAGAGACGAGACTCTCTAGATAGTCAGGAACACGCATGCGT
This sequence comes from Chalcis sispes, assembly GCA_949987625.1. NCBI lineage: Eukaryota > Metazoa > Arthropoda > Insecta > Hymenoptera > Chalcididae > Chalcis > Chalcis sispes. Next base: position 42,152,385 of record OX465095.1, on the reverse strand, counting down.
ATGATTTTGTACATAAGTACAGCCATAAAATAGTGTCTCTTCATATCAGTACGCAGCCAATCCAGAGAGTCCCGATGAAGAGAAACATGGTCGTCCCCTCTTAGACCCTTCACGTATCAAACACGGTAATTTTGTAAGACTTGCAGTCGATTACGTTGTCCTTGAGAAGCATCCAGCAAGACCACCGAACAGAAGTCCAGGTGAGGAAATGGCAGCAAACATCTTTTAGTTTGTGGTAACAGTAATAATATTGTGCTTACTGTAAAAGTTCGATGAAATACTGGCCGCGTCCGTGCCAGTATCGTTGTCGTCCACGAAAATCAGGTCAATCCTGGTACGATTGGGAGTGTAATGAGTAGGACCATGCTGAACCAGCTTTAGAGAGAGTTCTGCTGATAATTTGCGAACAAACTTAGCATCATCACTCTCCCGTAGAAGATCAGCATTCAGGTCTCCCATAATGATTTTGTAACTGTAGTTAAAACAGAATGTGCGAAGATCATTCAAAAAATTTTCATTTTTTTGAAATGGTATTTAAGGTGGTCTGTAAATAACTCCTACTAATAAAGGAGAAGATTCAACAATTTAAATATTACAAAAAATAAATTCAGGAGTGCAAGGTTTGCTCTCTTGTTCAGTGTTCAACACAGAGAAAATCTCACACTGTAGGTGATTTTTAACATAGAGAGCAACACCTCCACCCCTAACATTTCTATCATGTCCAAATAGATTTAAGCCACCAATCTGAATGACGTCGTCAGGTACATCTGAGTTCAGCCAGGTCTCAGCCACTCCGAAAAGGTCGTAGGAGAAATCGTCCCGTAGAAATTGACGGACACCTTCAATGTGAGCTCGCAGGGAGTTCACATTGAGAAATCCTGCTTGCAACACCCCTTTGACTCCCTTTAACTTTCTAGTTGCGCCATTGTGCAATAGTCAATCTGCTCTGCTTGTTATATTTTCCTTTTTAGATGCTTCTTATTTAATTTCCGTTTCTTTGTTATTTTTCTTACTTCTCTTTTTATTTTTATTGTTAATTGGGATGATTTCACCAGACGCAGTAACTTCGTTTTGTTTATTTTTGTTAATTACATTCTCTACAGTTTCATCGCTAATCTTATCTTTATTTTTAATTTTATTTTTATATTCGTTTTTATTATTATTATTGTTTATAGCATCCAAAGTTGAATGTAATGCTTGCAATTCATTAATAGAGGTGATAGAATGCACTTGGTCACCCTCTCTTCTCCTGACAAGAAATCTGCCTTGACGATGCCAAATATACTTTAAACTAAGATTTTTTACTAGAAATTTAATTTGTTTCAATTCGTTATATTGATTTTTATTTAGATATTTATTGATAAAGATCTTGCAGTTCGCCAATGCAGAAAACCTATCAAGAAATGAGGGTTCTATTAGGCTGCTGCCGATAAAATGGCCGATTTAGCAATGACATAAAGTTGTCTGCAATTGTATTGTATTATGTTGGCACAAGGCGGCGCAAATGATATGACATATTGAAGTATAAATACTGCTATCTCGGGTTATGGAGTCCTTTCTGTTTTGCACTTCATAGTGATCGTAAGAACAAAAAGAGAAAGTGAACATGGAAGTGAATCAAAAACGGCTACTTTTACTAAACGACTTTAAATTAGAGCACAACATAACGGAAGCAACGAGGAATACCAACAGCGCATTTGGACCTGATACAGTTAGCGACCGAATCACTCGGCGGTGGTTCGAAAAATTTCGATCCGGAGATATGGACCTTAGAAATGAGCCACGTAAACACCAAGAACCATCGATCGATAACGACGAACTGCGTGCATTAGTGGAGTCTGACCCCCGCCAAGCCATGGGAATCTTGCCGAGAAATTAGGCGTTCACAATTCGACAGTTTGCCGCCACTTGCAACAACTTGGAAAAGTGAAAAGGCTTGACAAATGGGTCCCACATGATCTTACCGAGCAAAACATGACGTGTCGAATGGAGATTTCAAGTTCTCTTCTCTCCCGCAACAAAAAGGAACCGTTCTTGCACCGAATTGTGACCTGCGATGAAAAGTGGATTTTATACGATAATCGTCGCCGATCGGCCCAATGGCTAGATGCCGATGAAGCGCCAAGACACATGCCGAAACCAAGTTTTCATCCAAAGAAAATAATGGTAACTGTTTGGTGGTCTGTAGCTGGAGTTATCCACTATTCGTTCCTGCAACCTGGCGAGACCATTAATGCTGAGAAATACTGTGCTCAACTAGATGAAATGCATCAGAAATTGATAGTCCAACAACTAGGCTTGTCAACAGGGATGACGTGATACTGCTTCATGATAACGCACGACCTCATGTATCGAGAACAACGGTCCAAAAATTAAACGAGTTGTGCTATGAGACTCCTCCTCACCCTCCATATTCACCAGAGCTCTAACCAACAGATTACCATTTCTTTAAACATTTGAATCACTTTTTGACAGGAAAAAGATTTAATAATGAAGCTGCTGTCAAAAATGCGTTCGAGGAGTTTCTTTGAACCAGAAACTCGGACTCCTACAAAACTGGAATAAATGTACTTGTATCTCGTTGGGAAAAGTGTGTTGCATCTATTGGTACCTATTTTGATTAAATAAATTATCTTTATAAAAAGTTACAGCTGTTTAAAAATTTATTACTAAATCGGCCATTTTATCTGCAGCAACCTAATAGATCGGTTGTACTAAAAGCAGTGACTTTGTGTTTTGCCGCCATGATTTGTGTATTAAGATCGCAATTGGAGAGTGTAACAAACAAGGAAGAGACACTCCTCGAACCATCTCCGACCTTCCTCCGAGAAATCACATTAGCTGATAAAACATTCTCTGAGGTGACAGAGAGAAGTACCGTGCTAAGAACAGCCACCGTGTAGTCCATGGGATCAATGTTAGCCGTCGTACAGTCGATTGTGCTAGAGATCACGAAGCAACTGGACTTAACACGAGACTTGTCCCCATCTTGCAGAGAAAATCTACCACCATTTGCAATCTTTGAAGTTACAGCTGTTATTTCAGGGCTTGCTATACAATGATCTGCTTTTGTGCTCGATTCGGAGTCTAGGTCAACTTGTGTCAGTTAAGAGACGGTCTGCATCACTGTCGCCACGCCAACAGTCAGATTATTAAAATTTTTTTGTATGTCGTAAAATTCGGTATTAATTTGTTATAAAAGATTATTTTGTTGTGTTTTCGTGATTTTAGCGACATTTTTTTTAATTTGCAAGAATTTGATATTAAAATTAGTTACAAGACTATTTTCTAATTTTGTTATTTGCTCATCCAAAGAAGAATTGAATTTAAGCAGCATTGATTGACTTTCTCGAAACTCATTTAGTATAACATTTTGATTTTTATAGTATTTTCAATATTTTTGACTCCTAGTATTAATTGTTGTATTTGTATTTCTAGGTTAGTTAATTTGTTAATTGGCTCAACTAAATTAAGTAATTTATTCGAAGTTGATTGTCCGGAGTCATTCAAAGAAGTATTATTGCAAGTAAGTTGGTTTGCATTTTTACCTGTTGGCGTGTCAAGCGTGGTGATACTCTTCTGTTTTGATAATACTGGAGTGGAATTTGATATAATTATACTGCCGTTCGCTGTCGTGTTAATATTAACATTTTCAACCGTAGAGTCTCCGTTCTTCCGATTTCCAATTGCATAACAATTCTCGCACATATAAATAAAAGTTGGTTTTTTGTTATTTAAAATACTGCGCGATATTAATTTGTTACAAATATCGTGATAATTGTTATTACATTTATAGCAGGTATGAAGAATACCGGTTTCTCGATTTATTTTCCTGCATTTAAGACAGGCTGAAGGATCCATAATGCAGAGTCAGTAAAGAGTCAATATTTTATCAGACAAGTCTACGTGTTGTCAGACAAGTAGAATGACTCAACAGCAGATAAGTAGTAAAGCTAAATACTAGTCAGGCAGAAATTAATTAAATAAAATACAATAAAATTTTGTAAAAAATTATAAATTAATTAAATTGAAAATGAAAATAAATAACTGTGACTAGTATTCGACTAGAGAAAAAATAAAATACTTAATTAAACGCCAGTCTTTCTCTAACACATCGTTCAATAAGTCCCGAGACTAACAACGGAAACAACATTTTTTTTCAAAAATCATTTTTATTTATCAATATAATCTCCTTTTAGAGTGATACGATCTTTCCAACGCCTTCCCAACATTTCTATACCATGTTTATACAAGGATTTATCTTTTGCTTCAAAATAGGCTTGGATGGAGAGGATGGAGAGGAGTCCGGGTAATGTTTTTCAAGCCATTGCTGGGCTTTTACGGTGTTTTTACCCATTAAAAAACAATTCTATATCAACACGCGAAACTCGCTTTTTTCCATTTTTCAAACAAATTACAAAGTGACTTTACTCTAACCTCGATAACTCTGCTGTCTGTGATCCGATCGACGTGAAATTTTTACACGTTTCATGTAAAGGTTCGCACTCTATGGAAACGTGGCCAGTTTGGTACTACTAGCACTATCTCTGGGTTAGTCTCGGGACTTATTGAACGATGTGTTAGATGTTGTTTGAATAGCGTGCGCTTAATTGCTCAGCTGATGATTATTTGATTGCTCTTGAACTCTTTAAACTCAAGGCAGATTTCCATTTAAATAATGACGGCGATGGAATAAATTTTCAAAATTTAGCGGAGAAACGCCGCGTAGAGGAGATTACCTCAAATTCTCAAGTTAGTTTTAGAATTTTTCACGATACTTTCAAGGCAGTCAAATAGATTAAATGCATAAAATATATATATAAATTGATGCTCCGAAAAATACTTTTTTGCTGTAACATAAAACTCACAAAAAAAAAACGTGAGTAATTATGTAAAATTGATAAATATTAGAGGAGCGTAAAATAATAAACAGTGCTACTTACCAGAGAGAGAGAGGGAGAGAGAGAGAGAGAGAGAGAGAGAGAGAGAGAGATACAGGGAGATAGAGAGAGAGAGATAGAGAAAGAGAGAGAAATAGAGAAAAAAGATTTATGTTACTCCTAACTCACCGATTGAACCATGTTGTATTCCCAATTGTATACACTTTCTTGCAATAAAATTTTCTAGTGAAGTTTTCTAACTTTCTCCTCCTCGACGATGTTCGATGTTGCAATAATAACAATAATCTCTATAGTGATGTTGATTACTTGGTGGCTAAATTATGGTAAACTAATGGCTAACTTTTCAAAATTTTAGATTCCGTTATTAAATTTCAATTTGTCAGGCCGAAGAAAGTCGATACGTAATTTCGTAATTTCTTTTTTGTCAAATTTTTGGTATCTTTTATCTTTGTTACTCTTCTACTTGTTGACTGTTTGATTTGTGTATTAATTGATTTTTAATCTTCGTAGTTTTCCAAAATTTTTTCTAATAAGTGCTGCCCCCTCTCGCGAGTTTTGAATACCTTATGTACATGTATGCGCGCACTTGAATGGCGTTCTGCACCGTTTATCCGACGTTCGTATGTTAAGAAATGGCTGAGAAAAAAAGTCTCGAAGTTAAATTTCTCTCTTTCTCTCTCTCTATCTCTCTCTCTCTCTTATCATGATTTAACTCGAGAACAAGAAGTAAAGCTTCATCGTTTGCTCAATTCGTGTGCTCGTTTTGTTCATGGTTTCATACCGTGGAAAGCGCCGATTACACCCTATCACTTATCACTAGGTTGGTTAGATACGAAAAATAGACGACTGTTGTTCATAGCAGCTTTAGCATTTAACTGTATAGCAAATGGGCAGCCTGCGTACTTAGCTAATCTATTTTCTCTTAGATCTAACTTTATGTTGAGTACATCAACTCGTCATTGGCCTTTGCCACTGTTATATTTAACGCCTCGCACGGAAATCTTAAACAGATCCTTTCACATAGTAGCGTCAAAATTTTTAAATTCGATGGCTGATCAACTACCTCCGTTTGATACTCAGTTATCGCGGTTTTTCAAATCATTGGTTCGTGATCGATTAGTATCTGAAGAAGTTATACATTAGCGTTTGAAAGCTCGCATAATGAACTTGGATTTAAATCCGGTTACAACAGATAATTTGTTGACAGTATTACTAGAGCGTACGGATCTATGTCGGTGACTCGCCATAGTGTAAATACTGCGAAAACTGTATAGCGAATTATTATTATTATTATACTTTCTTTTCTATATTGCATTATTTTACGCTAATTGTATTTTATCGATTGTTATTTTTATATTATATTTTACTTCGTTAATTTGTTAATTTGTTTACTGTTAACTAGTTTATAACGTTATAATCACATTGTAATTTTTATCTTTTAGGGCTGTATAGGGTTATACCCTGTAGCCTTAATAAAATTCCAATCAATCAATCAATCAATCTCTATCTCTATCTCTCTCAATCTGATGAGTTGACTGCATGCTCGTTTGCTTACTCTTCTTCTTGAACTATTTACAGCTGCTTTCTGCCTCCGGGCGTTTTCTGTTGCAAATCATGGTAAGCCTTTCTTTGCAATCTACTGCTTTTATCTTCTGTAATGCTGCTTGCTGCTTTACTGCTAGACTTTCCTCATTTTTCTCTACTGTAGCTGCTTTGAGGTTATCTAAGATGTCTACAATTTTTGCCGCGCTTATAAGAGGTCAGTGATACACTTGTGCCACCATACATTACTGGTATCAAATTGTTCACGACACCGGTAAGGTAGTTGTCTGCCTAGTGTTGCCATCTGTGGTGACTATCAGCACTACTTATTGTGCTCCTGTCGATAAGTTAGCATTTTTCCAGTTAGTGCTGTTATCTATTGCCTGTGGACTACACTGTTGTCTTATTTATCTTTTCTAATAAGATAAATCGGTACTATGTATCATTTCTCGTCTGTTTGATTTATACTCAATTTTATTTTTGTTCACTGGACTTTTACAACACTAAGTCTATCTAACATGTCTGGCTTATGTTTTTATGTTTTAAAGAATTTACTGCTGCATCCAAGCCATAGTAATGTATGAAATGATGTAACATATACCATGCCGCGTGCATTATGCTTACATCAGTAAGAGATAATAATGACAAAATGAGAAGGGTATATGGTCTGTGCATTGCTGACGCAAATGTGGCAGGTATGCGCTCTCGCTGAGCCAACTCCATTAGCTCTTCCAGCAACATGAGCAATGTGGTTAAGACACCTAGCAACAGCAGACCATAAACTCTAACCACTCTAGTAACACTGTCTAATAATCTTCTAACACGGATGAATGCCCTGATAACTGGGTTCAACTCACTGGAAATTTAAATGCATGACTTGTCTACGAGTTTGAATCAACGTATTGATGCTGGTGAGCAACGTATTGACAAATTGCAGCAAGATCGTCTGCATCTTCAAGCTAACGTCGGTAGTCTAATAGCAGTAACTACCAATATCACAGCGTTATCACCGACTTTTGATAGCTTCAAGCTACTGGATGATGCTAACTGAAGGTTGTTTGCAAATGTGTCGCAGCTAGCATTACAACAAGAGCGTATGGCGCATGCGTCTTACGTTGTCCTCAGAGACATTCTCCCGCATAAATTCGGTAATTTGCGGCTGGCAGCTTCAGCTATATTTCAATCAATGGATGCTACTATCACCAATGAAGACGTACTATCAGTGTGCCCCTTGCGTAGACTATCCGCTAGTACGAGGGTAGTCTGAAAAGTTTCCGACCTAACAGATACAAGACATTTTTTCTTAATTTTTTTTTATTTCTCAACATAGTCTCCTTGCAGTTCTACACACTTCTCCCAGCGATGTTGCTATCTCTTTAACCCATCCAAATAGTACTCGGCGTTTTTCTCTGCAAAATGACTGTTCACGAAGGTGATTACCTCCTCATTTGACGAAAATCTCTGTCTTCCGAGTGCAATTTTTAGATGAGAGAACAAAAAGAAGTCGCTTGGGGCTAGGTCTGGTGCGTAAGGCGGATGGTCAAGCAGCTGAAACCGTAATTCGTGGATTTTCGCCATGGCAACCGCTGAGGCGTGAGAAGGCGCGTTGTCTTGGTGAAACAGGATTTTCTTTTTCTGCAAATGTGGACGTTTTCCCGCAAGTTCTGCCTTCAGCTTGTCAAGTAATGATGCGTAGTATGCTCCTGTAATGACTTTTCCTTTTTGAAGATAATCGATTAAAATAACTCCATGACTATCCCAAAAAACTGTCGCCATCACTTTCCCAGCCGAAAAAACAGTTTTTGCTTTTTTGAGAGCCGGTTCCCCCTTTGCAGTCCACTGTTTTGACTGTATTTTTGTTTCGGGCGTATAATGGTGTATCCAAGTTTCATCTACAGTAATTAATCGGTGCCAAAACTCGGATTTATTGCGCCTAAACTGCGCCAATAGAGCGTTGGAAATGTTCATTCGAACACGTTTTTGGTCTAACGTGAGCAAACGTGGCACCCAACGTGCGGACAGCTTTCTCATGCCTAAATCTTGATTTAATATGTAGCAAACACGCTTTTTGGACATGTTCATAACCTCTGCTATCTCTCTCACTTTAATTCGGCGGTCGTCTAGCACCATTTGGTGAACTTTGGCGATGCTATCGTCAGTGGTTGCAGTTTTTGGACGTCCCGAACGTTCATCGTCTCCCGAGCTCTCACGGCCACGTTTGAATTCAGCTGCCCAAAATTTCACTGTGGTAAATGATGGTGCAGAGTCCCCATACACAGAGTTCAGCTCATTTTTGATTTGCGTAGGCGTATTGCCTTTTAAAAACAAAAATTTAATGACAGCTCGATACTCAATTTTGTCCATTTTCACAACAACACTCATATCGACTTACTCAAACGACTGTCAACTAACAACTGCGCATCCAAAATGGCTGAAACTTTGGTGAACAACTGTCAACAGATGAACAACGAAATTCGCTAGCTTTTATTGACGAGTGCTGCTATCTTCACGTTAAGGTCAGAAATTTTTCAGACCACCCTCGTATGTCGCAAAATGGACCATCTGTCATTGCATCTTCTGACACTGAAGTTCCATTTTAGCATATCCGATCCTTGTTACATTTTAAAGTGCCATTATTGCTCATGCTGTGATCGCTGCAAAAATACGTACAAGGAAGTTTCACACTTTTCAAGTCAGCCCTACATTACTTAGTAAAGCTCCAACCAATCAAAAAAATTACATCGTCTCTTATCAACGACAACGAATTTTTGCTGTATTGCGAATTTTTGATTTTTATTAATTTTTTATGTGAATTGCTATCTTTGATGCTACTTTTACTTTTTTTTTCAGGAAATTACAGTACATAAGTAGACTGTTATTTTTGTATCTTAATTTTCAAAGTTTATTCTTTTTATTGATATAATTTTTCTTTTATCTTCTTTTATCATTTTTTTTTCTTTTTTAACTTGCTTATTCTAAATAACTCTTATTTTACTTTTTACTCCTTTCTTTCTATTTCATGTTTCTCTATTAGAAGCCTTATTTCTATCATCATCTTAGTCCATATTCTTTTATTTTTTTTATCACTTCTTTCTACTGCTTTTTTAATTTCATATATTACATATTCTTTACTTCTAGCATGATTTGCGTTCTTCTCTCTTTTCAGTGATTGTTTCGATTGCGTCATATTCTGTGTCTGCGACAGCGTTCTCGCTGTCAAGCCTTTCGGTCTTCCCGCCGGTATATTCTAACCTTAAACTTTCTATTACAATTCCTCTTCTTTCTTTATTTCTACTTATTTATATTTCGGAACTTATATCACTATGTCTATTATTGTCTTTTTGCCAATCTATCTTTTAATTTTCACTTGGTTTTTTTCTCTATTACTTTGATTTCACCGATATTTTATGTCACGAATTCCGTGTGCGTCTCACTCGCCTCGCGGCACTTGCCATCCTCCCCCAAATAAAAGGTTAATATTAGCATGAAATTTAGGTATTTGAAAGATTTTAGAAATAAATCTTCTCCAGGTGGTTAATTAGGAGATGAAAATTTACAAAGAAGTTTTGTTTTTAAAAAACTTCTACCTATTTCTTTTTGTTCTATGAAAAAAAGAAACAGATTTTTAAAGATAGATTGACAAAGAATTTTAAAAAGTTTTGATTTATGAACAGCTATTTAACAATTATTTAAACTTAAGTGAAGCTGTGGGTAAATAAGCTAGTTTCATACAAAACTAAATAATAAAGCTAACAAATTATATTAATTTTAAATTGATTTAAAATAAAATTTTTCAAAACTCGTAAAAATATTATATTTATTGATCTACAATTATTTCTAACAGTAGTTTTAACGTTTCAAATTCTTTTAATAATTATATATTTTGATAATTTTTTCGAGTAGCTTAATCAAATATATAGAAAACAATATAAATTGTTAAGCAAACAGTCTATCATGAAAATTTCTTTGTTATAGTTAATAAAGCAAGAAAAAATCTACATATCAATGTGTCCACTATATGCGTACTAATAATTTTTGCTAGAAAAATAGAAAAAAAAATAAAACATAAACTTGTAATTTTGCAAATTAATTAAAACATAAGTCATGCAAATTTGGTTTCTTACTATATTTATTATTCTGTATTGATGTTATTTCTATAATTATAATATATTGTTTGTTTATTCATATATAATTATATAATTTTTTTTTAACTATCAGAAATCTTACTAATTTTAATAATTAATTTATAATGAGAATTTTAAAGTACAGATAAATAAGAAAAATTAGTTTGATCTAGCCCGTGTTTATCTTCATTTTTCCAACTTGATACTGGAATATGCGGAGGTGGTAGAAAGCTTCGTAATGATTGAATTAGTTGTATTGTATCAACCAAAGCTAAAACAAAAAATGAATACTTAAATATTTCTATTATAATAAAATATCGTGTATACATTTTGATTTAAAATAAATATATACATTATATAATTGTATATAAAGTGATTAATTATGTCAATAATTTTTAATTTTAAAAGAATCCACACTTTTCTGAAGGAAAATGGCTTTCAGCTGATTTTCTTAAAATTTTGCAAACAACAACCCTTCTTTTTAACCACCGATCAGCTAACCCCTTTTCCCCCAAATACTGCCATAAAAAAGATTAGGAATGGATTTAATTGATCGTGAGTATTGGTCAACCAAAATCTTTTTACTTCTAGACAAGCATTACCTCCGATCTACCGCCCTTACAACCATTTACCACATTTTAACCCCCCCTCTCTCTTTCACTTGACCCTACTGCTGACAACCTCGCCATATGAATTTCACTAATTGTGAAATTACGTCTGAATATATATTTAATTATACAATAAATGTAAATCATTCAATTGCTGTAGGCCACGCCTCAGTCACCTTAAAAAGAATGTGGTAAGCCTCGGTTAAGGGGTGAGGGTACAGAGATGGAAAGTGAATCAAGGGGATTATTTGTTAGAGGAGTAAAATTACAAAGATTATTATCTCTTTATTCATTAGCAATTACTAGGCAGGATGAGCTGAACCATCCATCTCGAGATCTGAACGAAAATTTGAGGTAATGCATCGACTGTAATCAGTCAATAGATGATTTCAAACAGCATTTCAGACTTGTGTCATTTATAATGTGCAAAATGATATTGGAGGAGAATCAATACAATGCAGAGTTCAGATTTTCAATAAAAAAATTATTTACGTACCAGATAATGTACGTAGTTGTAGGCGTCATTTTGACGCAAACGGCTGTTTTCTTAATATACTTTTACGTGGGTTACAATTATCGCAGCAATTACAAGTTTTTCTTTATGGAATAAGGAATGTATTATTAAACAGAGGTAAAGGCATAGATTTCAATGACTTAGTGATAAAGAATTTGAAAGAATCATCAGAATTTCTATATAGAAGTTTAAAACATGTAAGAACGAAAAATTGATTAGTTTTCCTTTGTAAAATGAAACAGGGATTTTTGATTACCCAAGTTGATAATGCAAAAGTATCACGATTGATAATGTAAGATTGTCACATTTAACTAAAATGTTCGTAGCTATAGTCAATTAGACGACTTCCGTTAGACAGATTCATACCATAAATTTTTTTTTTAATATTATTATTATTATTATACTGGGTATCCCATTTTAAAAAACGGATGCATATATCTCTAGAACAAAAGGTTTTAAGAAAAAAGTTTTTGGACAAAAGTTGTTTGTAACGTCGGTACAGCGTTTCGACATTTAAAAGACGCACATTTTTTTTCTCCCGTTTTCTCTTTCGCCACCTGTACGCTTACACCCGTAACACAATTAAATCACATGCCTTGAAATCGTTCGGTTACGTTGCCCTACCGATCTCCGTTTCCTATTACTTACACTCACTTTAAAGGTGCGGGTAAAGAAAATTGGTCTGTTATTAAAAAAAAATCTTCCTTGCCTACAAAACCCTAGGACTCTAATTTTAAACTTAAGCTTAAACTAAAAATCTTTTACCAATAAATGTGAAAAAAATAAAATAAAATTAATATATTATCCTTTATAGAAAAGGTAAGTCTGACTCAATGTCAGTCGCTCTTGACAGACACGTGCGCGACACTGAGGCACCAAAAAAAAATAATAGATTTTCCACGGAGACCTTTCCCTTTTTTTAAAAACCTTTATTTTATTTAAATTCTTTAAATTCTTAATATTAAGCGTTAAGGTATAACGCAAAAATATAACATCCATATTGTTGATAGAAAGCTTTTATTTAAGACATCGGAGAATGAGCATCTTATTACGACGTGATTTGAGACGACGCAAGATAACAGCGTTTCCGTTCTCGCTTAGAATGCCGTGTATTATTTTTACGGTACACTCTTAGTAAAAATTTCTGTACATGAATTTGATTAATTTAAATTAATATCAAAAGAGCTGAAGCTAATATGACCTTGACCATGACCTTGTCTACGACTTACAAGTCATTTGAAGTCAAGTTGAACATTTTAAATGGAAAATTTTACTTTTGACCCTAGAAAACGCGAAAACAGACAATTTCGCCAAGCAAAGTTCTGGCCAGTTAAGGCAAGACCAAGCAAAGACCCGGTCAATTAAGGCAAGATCGTACGGAGACCCAGCCAGTTGAAGCAAGACCAAGCAGAGACCCGGCCAGTTAAGGTAAGACTAAGCAAAGACACGGCCAGTTAAGGCAAGACCGAGCAGAGACCCGGACAGTTAAGGTAAGATTGGACAGAGACCCAGACAGTTAATGCAATACCAAGCAGAGACTTTGCCAGTAAAGACAAGATCATCTGTCGATGTAAGCTGTATTTTCAGCTGAGGCGAGATGAAAAGAGCTATTTAAGGTAAAAGATGTCAAAAGTGGCTCCATCTTCACAAATACACAAGTTGACTTGTTTTCGGAAATCTGATATCGTTTTTAATAACACGTTTCGCGGTATGGTGTTACATGCATTCCAAATCCTCACCTTCATATCTTCTTTTGTCATTGGTCTGGTTCTATAGACCTCATTTTTTAAAAAGCCCCATAAATGAAAGTCAAGCGATGTAAGCTCTGGTGATCTGGGTAGCTATTCTATGGGGCCTCCTTTACCTGTGCATCGATTGTTGAATCTTTCATTTAGATGATTTCTTACAATAATTATCCAATGTGGAGAAGCACCGTCTTATTAGAGTCGTAATCTGTTTCTCGTATTGAGGTCAACTTCTTCACGCAGAACTGAGAGTTCATCTCTTATTAACTGCAGATAAATTTGTCTGTCAACGTTGCTTACAAGAAAATAAGGGTCAATCAAATAGTCATTAACGATTGCGCACCATACATTTAAGACTCCAGCGATGTTAATGGTCAATCTCTCGCATCCAGTGTGGGTTAACTGGAGACCACAAACGACAATTATAGCGATTCAAGACGCCAGTACTTTGAAATGTAGCCTCATCACTGAACATAACATAGTTTAAAAAATTATCATCATTTTTGACCTGCTGCGTTACCCATTGACAAAAAATAAATCATCTTTGATAATTTTTAACCAACAGAACTTGGTTTAAAGATATGTGATACGGATGGTACTTTACATTTTTTAGATAACTGCTGGCTCTTGATTTTGTTACGTTTGCACTCGTTTAATTTGACGTGAACTTATCTGAGGATCCAGGTGCACCATAGCTAGCACCGCAATCATTTGATGATTATTAGCATAATCTTCTGTTAACATGAACCTCCTTTTACGAGCAAACTTACTTTGTCGACCACGCAACTCAATATTACGAATAACAGAGTCATTGGGATGACGTCTTTCGGGGAATCGAGCAGCATACCAGGGCGGTTAAATAAGTACCCGTGTTTGACGACAGAGGGCGTTCTTGACGGAAGTTGGTATTATCATCGTGTGCTGCCATCTATCAAACGACAGTAAAACAAATTTCAGACTGATTAATAGGTTAGTTTGGATTTGGCAGCCATTCGAGAAAGACGTGTTTCGTGATTTTCACTTAGATGGAAAAAGAGCAGTATTGTTCGGTAAATCGCTTTTTGTTTTTGGATAGAAAAAAATGCGAGAAGATAAAAGCAAAGTTGGATGCTGTTTATTGGGACACTTTGCCATCTATGACCACAGTTAAATTCGTTGGTTCGACGAATTTAAACGTGGGCGAACATCCTTTTTTGATGAGGAGCGACCAGGACGCCCGGCAGACGTAGTTACCGAGGAAATCATTCAAAAAGTCCACATGATTCTCGCTGATCGACGAACGAAAGTGCGCGAAGTAGCAGAGGCCGTAGGTGTGTTGACCGAAACGGCAATTAATATTTTACATGATAAGTTGGCGATGAAAAAATTGTCGGCCCGATGGGTGCCGCGAATACTCACAGTGGACAACAAGCGGATGCGGCTGTTAACTTCGAACCAGTGTTTAGAGCAATTTAAGCGAGATCCGAAGGAGTTTTTGCGTCGAGTTGTCACCGTTGATGAAACCTGGATTCATTATTACACATCAGAAACCAAGCAACAATCAAAACAATGGATTTCTCTCGGTGAATCTGCTCCAAAGAAGGCGACGACGGTCCCATCAGCCGAAAAGGTCAAAGCGACGATTTTTTGGGATGCGAACGGCGTCATCCTCATGGATTTTTTAGAAAAAGAAACAACGATCACTGGATAATACTACAGTGAGTTGGAGCGCTTCGACAAAAAATTGAAGGAGACACAGCCGCATTTGGCAAAAAAGAAGGTGCTGTTTCACTATGATAACGCACCAGCACATTCATCTGGAGTTGTCGCCGCCAAACTGCATGAATTGCGTTATGAATTGCTGCCGCACTCCCCGTATTCACCCAATCTGGCTCCCAGCGACTTTTTCTTGTTCCCTAACATGAAGAAATGGCTCGCGGGAAAAAAACTTAGCTCAAACGAGGAAGTCATCGTCGAGACAGAGGCGTATTTTTGAGAGTTCGACAAATCCTATTTTTTGAAGGGGTTGAAAAAATGGCAGGAATGTTGGGAGAAGTGTATCTTTCTAAAAGGGGACTATGTTGAAAAATAAAAAAAAAATTTTTTGAAAATATGGTGTCTTCATTTCTAACACGGGTACTTATTGAATCGCCCTCGTACAAAATTGAAGCTTGAACGTAGTTTTGCGACATTCTCCTACCACAAGGATAATATCGACAATGTTATTAGCTGTGTAGACAGGCATAATGAAAAAATATGAAAATAAAAAATAAAACTTAAATTAAAGAAACAAATTTTATTTAAAAAATGAACCAACAAATAAATTTTTTTTTAATTAAATACCCAATTTTTTTAAGAATAAGAGAATTTGAAAAAACTCAAAATTTCTCAAAATGATACCTCAATTTTACATTCAAATAAACTTACAATGAATGACACAGTTGCTTTAAATTAGTAGTAACTTCAGAAACAAGTATATGACCACTAATATACAGAAACTATTATATGGCAACCAAATTCACAATCAAGAAACTAACCAAAAAATAATTTATTCACGTTTTCAAAAAGATTGTAATAAACTATGTTATTCATAGAAGGTGATCACTGACTATTAGAATGTTAAATCAAAGCAAAAATAATACAAAATTTGAGACTATCAAACTTCTCTTATTATCAGAAAAGAATCTTTGTTTATTGAGAGAAGTATTATGAGCTGCAAAAATTTTATTTTCTGTACGTCTAATTTTGTTTAAGTTAATTTATAATGAAAATTAATTTAAAAATAATTACTGCTATTCTATTTTTAATTTTTTTTATGTATAACTGAACTAAGGGGACCATCATTATTTGTCTACTGTAAGAAGAATTCCAACGGAATTATTAAGTATCAAAATAAGGATTAGAAGTTTAAGTTCCCTTTTAGAAAATGTAACTTGATCTTAAAATAGCCTTGAAGGTAATAGTCAAGGTCATGGTCAATGTCGTGGAAAAAGAAATCTCACATATAGTAAGTTTTTCGCTTTTTCTCATTTCCGTGCTCAAAGGCAGAGACTTTCTTTTGAAAAAATTAATTTGATCTCGAAACGACCATGAAGGTTATGGTCAAGATCATAACTGGTTGGACGTAAAATTTTCTGCTCTTTCCTTTTTCGGGATCAAAAGTAAGGCTTTCCATTTGAAATATTCAATTGACTTTTAAATGATCTTGAAGGTCATATTCAAGGTCATGGTCAAGATTATATTAGGACGTAACATTTTCTGCTTTTTCGTTGTCCGGGGACAAAAGTAAGGGCTTCTATCTAAGAAAACCAACTTGACCTTCGTACGATCTTAAAAACCATACTTAAGTTCATGGTCAAGATCACAGTTAGACGTCGCCTTAAAAATCTAACAACTTTTATCCAAAAACTTTTTTATTAAAACCTTTAGTTCTAGAGATATATGGATACGCTTTTTTAAAATAGAACACCTAGTATATCATTACGAATTTATTTATTATTATTAATTAAAAATATTTTTAATAAAAGAAACAAAAGATTGTTAATGTCACGTTTAATCTAATCTACGTAACCGTACATAAATATAAGGTGCACAACTAAGTTCCCGCTGTTTGTCAATAGATGGTTCCAGTAGTAAGTACTTATCGATTTCAACATCCAAAACATCATGAAGCAAGCTTAGACATATGGTAAACGAATCACTTTGACACATTAGTAATTTTGTTTTGGCGTCATATACTTTTGGTTGTATGAAAATGTCTCATTTTGTGCCAAATAATCGTCATTTGTGGGAAGGGTTGCTTTCCTTCTTTGAATCGAAGAAAACGGCGGCTGAAATACATCAGGAGCTCCAAAACGTTTATGGAGACGCTGCCCCAAGTAAAACAACGTGCCGTGATCGGTTCCATCGCTTCAAAGATGGTGACTTCGATATTGACGACCGTCTACGTGAAGGAAAGCCAAAAACCTTCGGAGACGTTCAATTGAAGGCATTGCTCGACGAAAATCCATGCTAAACAAAAAATAAGCTTGCTTCAGTATTAGGAGTTACCCACTAAGCAATTCCCAAGCAATTGCACGCGTTGGGAATGATTCAAAAGCAGGAAACTTGGGTTCCTTATAATTTGAAGTCAAGGGACGTTAAGTGTCGTTTTCTCGCTGTAAACAACTACTCTAGCAGCAAAACAGAAAGAGTTTTCTTTATCGCATCATGACAGGTGATGAAAAATGGATTCATTACAGCAACTCCGAGAAGAAATTGATATGGATTGCCCGATCATGCTTCTACGTCGTCGGCTCAGCCCAATATTCACGCTGCGAAGGATATGCTGTGTATTTCGTGGAACTAATTGTAAGTCGGTGTTATTTATTATGAGCTGTTGAAACCAAACGAAACCATCACTGGGCAACGGTATTGAATTCAATTGATGCGATTGAGCCAAGCGCTGCGCGAAAAACGGCCACAACACGAGCCGAGGTACAAAGAAGTGATTTTACTGCATGACAACGCTCGGCCTCACGTTGCCGAAATCGTTAAAACCTACTTGGAAACGCTAAAATAAGAATCTTACTGCACCCGCCATATTCCCCAGATATGACGTTGTCCGATTATCACTTGTTCCGTTCAATCGTACACGGGCTGGCTGATCAGCAATTTCGCTCATATGAAGATATTGAAAATTGGCTTGATTTGTGGATAACTTCAAAAGTCGTTCTAGAATATATAACATATACTTATACAGGATTTCCTATTTTAATCGATCTATCTTACTGCTTTTGTAGGAAAAAGACCTTGATGTTTATCTAGCGTTGCATGTTAAGGGCAAAGATAATTCTAGCAGCCTCAACAAAGGGAGTTTCAGGTGGACTATCGGCAAGCTTTCTCTGGGACTGGCTCAGCTTGACTAGTGTTGATTTTTTGAAAAGTTTGTAACGCCACTAGGGATCAGAAAATTTAAAAAAAAAAAACAAAATATTTAAAAAAAAATATTTATATTAGATATAAGTTAAAATCACAACATGCGACAGAATCATAAATACAATTATTTAAATATCCGCTACTGCCACTTGCAGCACGGTGCGGGGTTCGCGTGCAAAAAAAAACGAACCAAAACAGCACAAAATAATTTTATTGGTGGTGTAGAGTGAGCGGCGGGATGTTCACCGTCTTGCGAGACGATATAGCGGCGACGGCGCACCCTGCTGGGAGCGAAAACACAGGCAAAAAAAAATAATTCCTCGAGAATACCGAAAACTATTGAAAAAATGGTAGAAAGAAGAAATAAAATTTTTAATACTCAACAAAAAAAATTTTAAAAAACAAATTTTATTTAATTAAAAAAAATTAAAAAAAAAAATTTTATTTAGTTTAAAAAAAATTTAATAAAAAAAGTTATTATTGTGACAGGCGGCTTATAGAGGCTAAGCCACCTGCCATAGGCGATAGAAAGAGAGTTCGCGGCGCGACGATATGCGGCGCCATCGATCAAGCGATCGATGGCTTGACGCGGGAAAAGCCGCGGCGTACCGAAACGCGGCGCTATCGATGAAGAATCGATAGCGCTACGCGGGAAAACCGATAGGCGAGAGGGGAAGGAGGAGCCCTCCCCTCAAGCCTTCTTCTCGTCCGAGCCGTATGAAGAGCCGCACGCGTTTCGAGTAATCGGGAAAAGACACAGCGATTTTTGGAGAAGATTTTCCGCAGCGTCTACGCAGATCAGAATGGTCAATCCCGCGAGCAACTATTCGTAAAAGTAAGTGGCCACTCGTTAGCATAATTAGACCGCGAGTAGTTATATTTAATTTTCCTGACGCGTGTGCGATCGCGTCAGGCATATATAGATATAGCAGAGTTACGCGCGAGACCGCGTAACTCAAACTCGATTAGGCCACGCGAGTGCGAGTGCGAGTGAGAGGATCGATCTCTCTCTCGCACTATCATAGAATAGGCGTACGAGTAAGAGAAAGCCACTCTTACTCGTACAACCGGCGAGCACGCAGTTGAGCGAGAGGAACGAGCTCTCTCGCTCAACCATAGACTACAGCATCGAGTGAGAGGTAGAGCCGCTCTCACTCGAGCAACCACGAACTACGGCAGTATAGAGGGGGAACTGCTCTCTCTATATCTGCCGTACATAAACTACACGTGTGTGTAGCTGCGCGAAGCGAAGAGGGTGCGCATGCGCAGTGCGCACCTTGAGAATTAGTATTGCGCGTGAAGCAATACTAATTGCTCTTCGCAATAATCGACCTCTCGGGGATAATTCGTTCCGTTGGCTGTGTAATTGTTGTTTTTATTTTGATTAAATTAACTATTTGGCACAAAGCTGGTACGTTTCTTCTTTCATCTCCCTTCTAGCGTCCCTATCCCGAATACCGCCGCCTCCGCGGGTGTGCCAACTGATCGTTGGCACACATACTGAGCAGCCGAGCCCGGTGGGAGCTGCACCGGCCGCGGGGCCTGAGGCAAGGCCCCTCACACACGAGATTAAAGCAGGACCAGAAGAAGGTCCTGCGTTGCTAACGGGCGTAAAGAAATTTGCCCCGTTACAACTGGCGCCCCAGACGTGTGTCTTAGGCATAGGGATGCGCGATACGAGAGGGCGTGCGCAGTAGGGAAAGAGAGGTCTGAAGCGTGCGCAGAGGGCGCAACGAGCGCACACACACACACACAAGCGTGCAAAAGAGTGTAGGTGCGGAAAACCAAGTGTCCCTGGCGTGGCAACGGGGACGGAAGAATTTTTTTTTTTTCTTTTCTTCTTTCTTTGCTTGAGTTAAAAATAACTCAAAAATTTTTTTAATTTTGGAGTTTAGCTTGCTTGTAGCACCGAGGCTCAAGCAAGTATAAGGTCAGGGAGAACTGACCTCTCCACAGCCACGCCAGTGCGAGTTGCGATACCGTGGGTAGAGGGACGAGGTAAATCCCTCTTAAAATAAATTTTTTATATATTTGTTTATATTTATTTATTTAGCGTGCGATACCCACGATATCGCAACTATTCGACTTATACAAATATTAGCGCGCGGAACACAAGAGGAAACATGGCGACAGGAGACTCCTCCAAAATAGAGCAATGGCTGTTCGCCATGGAAGGCGAGGAGGTAGAGGAAACCCTCCACGCTCTCCAACTACGGACAGGCGGGCCACGCTTTGAAAAACTGGCCCGCATAACTAATTGGCTGCTGGGAAATTTCACAGCAACCGATTTCCAGGAGGAGGTCGCCGGGGCAGATGAAGCTGCCCAGGCTACGAGAGCAGAAGCAAGAAGGAGCTTCGTGCTCCGTGCCTGCCGGGAGAGGGCAGGCACGACGGCGGGGTCGGCGGATTACGACAGAGAAGAGCTGCATCCGCTGACCACGTTGTTAGGGGACGAGGCGGACCAATCGTCCCTAACAAACACACAGGAAGACCCGCCACCAACCAGAAGAGAGCTCTTGATGCAGGAGCGCATCGAGAGCTTAACGCAGACAATGGAAGGCATGGTCAAGTGCTTCACGGCCATGCAGGCGGAGCTACAAGATTTGCGAGCGAGGCAAGAGGTCGCAAATCTTAGGCCGAGTGCGTCATCCACTAGGATAGACAGCACGCCAGGCTCGGCCAAGGCACCACAGAGAGCGACCGCGGAACCGGCTCTCTCACCACAGACTCGGCGTAAGAGCAAAGCGCCGAGCCATGTTGCGTTCCAGGACACGTTCACGTGTAACTACGTGTCAACGCACAGCAGCCCCCGCGAAGGCGAGGATTCGCGAGGGCCTGCAGAGTGCCCGCCATCCCCTAGATCCGGCCCAAATGGAGCCTGGAGGAAGGGGGAAAGTTGCACCAATGCACCGAGTAATAGTGCATGGTGCAACACCGGGATGGCGGCACCGCGCGACGTCGGTCGAATCGTCAGTCGGTGGAACATCGCGTTCCGTGGAGAGCCGACTGACAACATTGACGCGTTCTTCCGCAAAGTGGACGAAGCGAAGAACGCGGCAGGGATTAGCGATCCAGAGATGCTGGCGTCGCTACCCGCGCTGCTGAGCGGCCTAGCCGAGATGTGGTACGGTTGCCACAAGTATAAATGGCAGACGTGGGAGGCGTTCTGCCAGGCAGCGCGTGCGCGCTGGGGTTCCAAGGCCAACATACAAGAACGGCTGAGGGACGAGGCCAGCCGCCGCTTTCAGCAGGCGGACGAACCAGCGCGTACATATATAACGTGCCTAGAGGCGATACTTATGAAGATTTCGCCACCACTGAGCGAGGAGCAGATGGTGGACAGTCTCCACGATAATCTGCTCCCGCAGATCAAACGAATCGTCACTCGGATGGAGTGCCGCACGGTCGACGAGCTGATCGACCGAGCCGCAAGAGCCGAGTTGACGCTGGAGAGGGGACGGGGCGACCGGACGCCCGTTCCCCCAAACCACGCCGTAGTGCCGGAAGCGGCCTATCGCCCGAGGACCGCCACAAAAGCGCAGCCGAAGGTGAGCGCTAAGTTAAGCGCTACCGAAGTGGCGGTCGCCGCAGCAGAGGTCGATCGGCCAGACTTGCCGGTCAACCAGCTGAAGGCGGCATTGCGAGAAGTTTTGGCGGACTTCGCCAAACATAATAGCCTCATGGCGGGCCATAGGAGCCAAGAGGGTAGGCGGAGCCCGCCTAGAAAGGGCAGCCCAAAGCGGCAGAAGAAGCCGCGATCCGGACCGAGCAGTCCGAAGTCTCAATCCCCCAGAAGGGGGGAGAAGGACAAGAAAAACGACGAAAAGTCTGAGCAGCTGAAGCAGAAGAAGGAGTTCAGCTGCCATGGCTGCGGCAGGCCGAATATGATCAAGAGGTTCTGCCCGGACTGCTCGGGAAACGACCAGGGGAGAGCGTAGATGAGATCCCTACGCCCTTCCCCGCCGAGTCTAGGATCCAAGTCCCCGAAGGGACCACCAGCGAGCTCGTGAGCACCGAGCTTGCGTCGGAGACGGCTCCGGACCCCCCAGAGGAGGGGGCTCCAAAAGGTGCCAGATGGTGGTTGCCGGTGTGCGTAGGAGGGTACACCCTGCGCGCACTATATGACTCGGGCGCGTCACACACAGTGATGAGCGCCGTTGGCTTACAAATAGCCACGGCATGTGGACGCGCGATCACGCCGAGCCAGGGCAAGGGAGCAATGGTAGCAAAAGGCCATTACGCTCCTATAGTTGGGTTCGTTCAACTGCCCTTTGAGGTGGCCGACGTAACGAAGGACATTGAGGTGGCAATCTTGCCTGGTCTACCAGCAGATTGTTACCTCGGTGTCAACTTCATCAGAGGATTCAGGGCCATCCTCGACCCAGCGAGGAACCAGCTCCTCATACAAAAAGCCAGGAAGGAGCTGGCTTTGGAATTAGCCTCGCTGAAAACAACGGACAATCCTGCCGTGTCAGCCATAGGCCTGGCTGATGTTAAACCCTCGGAGCGAGAGCAGCTCCAGGGGCTCCTGGATAGGATGCTGGCGGAGGAGCCAGACACTCTAGGGTGTACGGGTTGGATCGAGCACGCCATCGACGTCGGCGATGCTCGCCCCATAAAGCAGAGGGCTTACCCGTACTCCCCGAAAATCCAGGAGGTAATGCACGCCCAAACAAGGGAGATGTTAGAGGGCGGCATCATCGAGCCTTCGCATAGCGGCTGGTCGAGCTCAGTCGTTATGATAAAGAAGGCTAACGGCAGTTACCGATTCTGCATTGACTTCAGAAAGGTCAATGCAGTATCGAAGCCGGATGCTTATCCATTGCCGAGAATGGATAACATCCTGCGCAAGCTGCAGAGGGCGAGAAATATCTCGACTCTCGACCTCAGCAGCGCCTATCATCAGATACGGCTAAAGGAGGAGTCGAGACCAATCACGGCATTCACCGTGCCGGGACTCGGCCTCTTCCAGTTCACCAGGATGCCGTACGGTCTGAGTTATGCTGGAGCGACCTTCCAGCAACTCATTGACATGGTGATAGGCCCGGAGCTTGAGCCGTTCGCGTTCTCGTACCTTGACGATGTGATCATCGTCACTGAGACGTTCGAGGAACACTTGCGACGGCTCGAGCACGTGTTGCGACGCATTCGAGCGGCCGGTCTCACAATCAACCGCGAAAAGAGCGCGTTCTGCCAGGACGAGGCAAAATACCTCGGGGTGCTGGTGAACTGGGAAGGATTTCGCCCGAATCCAGCAAAAGTCGCTCCTATGATCGACTTCCCAGCACCCAAGAATCTGCGACAGCTGCGCAGATTCTTAGGCATAGCGTCGTGGCATCGCAAGTTCCTGAAGGACTTAGCCACGATCGTCGAACCGCTCACGCGCTTGACAAAGAAGGGCCGGCGCTACGAATTGGGAGAGGAGCAGCAAGCAGCCTTCGAGCAGGTGAAGGCCCTGCTAGCTTCCGCTCCGATCCTGCAAAGTCCCAGGTTCGACGAAGAGTTCGTCATCCAAACGGACGCGAGTGACACGGGAGTCGGAGCCGTGTTACTCCAGGTCATCGATGGAGAGGAGCGACCGCTAGAGTATGCGAGTCGCACCTTAAGTCCCGCGGAGAGGAACTACAGCGTCACGGAGAGGGAGTGTCTCGCTGTAGTCTGGGCCATCGAAAAGTTCAGGCCGTATGTGGAGGGCTATAAGTTCAGGGTAATAACTGACCATAGCAGTTTACGCTGGCTCAGTAGCCTCCACAACCCGACCGGGAGGCTGGCGCGGTGGGCCTTAGAGCTACAAGGCCACCGCTTCACCATCGAACATCGGAAGGGGGCACTTAACCATGTGCCCGATGCCCTTTCCAGAATGTTCGAAAAAGAGGGTGACGTGCCAGCCATAGCGGCCTTAACCTGGGCAGAAGGTACCACGGACGAGTGGTACCTCCGGTTAATTAAAGAGGTGCAGGAGGAGCCCTCAAAGCATCCTCGCTTGAAGCTGGTGGGCGGTCAGATATATAAATACGACCCCAACCCGGCCATCGAGGATGCCCTAGGAGACGACGACGACGCCTGGAAGGTCGTCGTCCCCGCCGAACGGAGGAGGCAAGTCCTTCAGGAGTGCCACGACGACCCTACAGCAGGACACCTGGGTCGCGAAAAGACGCACTCCAGGGTCACGCGGCAGTACTACTGGCCGAAACTGGCAGACTGTGTGGCGAATTACGTCCGCAGGTGCCAAGTTTGCCAGCAGTGCAAGGTGGAGCAGAAGGCTCCAGCTGGCCTAATGGGCAGGAGGCTCATTGAGCGGCCATGGCAGGTAGTAGCTGCCGACGTGAAGGGGCCATTCGTCCGAAGCCGCAAGGGCTTCGAATACATCCTGGTCTTCCAGGATCTATTCACGAGGTGGGTCGAATGTGTCCCGCTGCGGAAGATGAGGGCGGAGGCCGTCCTCAAGGCCTTTATTGTGCGCGTCGTGCTCCGGTTCGGTTCGCCGGAAGTACTCCTGACCGACAATAGGACGGAGTTTAAGAACCGGATCGTTGATGGGTACCTGGAAAAGCACGGTATCCATCATTCCACGACACCGGCTTACCATCCGCAGGCGAATCCTGTCGAGCGGGCCAACAGGACGATCAAGACGATGATCGTGGCCTGCTTGGAGAAATCGCATGATCGTTGGGACGAACACCTGTATGAAGTGGTGTTCGCCTTCAACACGGCTGAGCAGAGCGCCGTCGGAGCGAGCCCGGCGCTGCTCAACTACGGTCGACAGCCCGCCCCTCCAAGGAGCGAAGCCCGCACATCACGCGAGGCTTCCGCGCAAGTATTGCAGGAGGAAGCAATACGGGGCTGGGCAGAGCGCGTGCAGAAGCTACCGGAGCTTCATGCGCGCGCCTCCGACATCGCATCCAAAGAGCAGGAGAGGCAGGCGCGCTATTACGATGCGCGCCGCAGAGAGCTCTCCTTTCAAGAAGGTGACTGGGTGTGGAAGAAGAACAAGGTGCTTTCTTTCACAGCCCAGGGGATAGCGGGGAAGCTAGCCCCTAAGTTTGCAGGGCCTTACAGGGTCGGTAAGGTCCTGGGTAGCAATACGTACGAGCTAAGGGGCGGAGAGGAGTGTACCATCCGTGCCGTACACGTCAGCCAGCTCAAGAAGTACGTAGCTGCACAACCGTCGCCACCAGAAGAGGACGAGAGTACGACGAGCCGTACTCTCGACGCGGCGGGGCCCCTCCTGGCGAGCCAACCAGGAGCAGGCCCGATCCCCAGCGGGGGACCCGCGCCAGGCGAGTGCGCAGCCGCTGTGCCGGCCAGAAAGCGCGGTCGCCCCCGGAAGACGGTCTGCGTCGTGAGGCGTCCCGTAGCGAATGTAAGGGAGCCACCGTCGACCGTGGAGCGACCAGTGGTAGGTGCGCGCGCTAAGCGAGGCCCAGGAAGGCCACCGGGTAGTAAGAAGGCGAAGGGCGTGAGCGAGAACGCCCCGACTTTGCCTCGCCGAACAAGCGCGAACTCGTAGTCGCCATCCCGACCTGAGCCGAGGAAAGGCAGTAGTATAGTAGCTGCTAGTCGAGGCCTAGCAGCGACTGGGGGAGGGGTGTGACAGGCGGCTTATAGAGGCTAAGCCACCTGCCGTAGGTGATAGAAAGAGAGTTCGCGGCGCGACGATATGCGGCGCCATCGATCAAGCGATCGATGGCTTGACGCGGGAAAAGCCGCGGCGTACCGAAACGCGGCGCTATCGATGAAGAATCGATAGCGCTACGCGGGAAAACCGATAGGCGAGAGGGGAAGGAGGAGCCCTTCCCTCAAGCCTTCTTCTCGTCCGAGCAGATCCGTCTACGCAGATCAGAATAGTCAATCCCGCGAGCAACTATTCGTAAAAGTAAGTGGCCACTCGTTAGCATAATTAGACCGCGAGTAGTTATATTTAATTTTCCTGACGCGTGTGCGATCGCGTCAGGCATATATAGAAATAGCAGAGTTACGCGCGAGACCGCGTAACTCAAACTCGATTAGGCCGCGCGAGTGCAAGTGAGAGGATCGATCTCTCTCTCGCACTATCATAGAATAGGCGTACGAGTAAGAGAAAGCCACTCTTACTCGTACAACCGGCGAGCACGCAGTTGAGCGAGAGGAACGAGCTCTCTCGCTCAACCATAGACTACAGCATCGAGTGAGAGGTAGAGCCGCTCTCACTCGAGCAACCACGAACTACGGCAGTATAGAGGAGGAACTGCTCTCTCTATATCTGCCGTACATAAACTACACGTGTGTGTAGCTGCGCGAAGCGAAGAGGGTGCGCATGCGCAGTGCGCACCTTGAGAATTAGTATTGCGCGTGAAGCAATACTAATTGCTCTTCGCAATAATCGACCTCTCGGGGATAATTCGTTCCGTTGGCTGTGTAATTGTTATTTTTATTTTGATTAAATTAACTATTTGGCACAAAGCTGGTACGTTTCTTCTTTCATCTCCCTTCTAGCGTCCCTATCCCGAATACCGCTGCCTCCGCGGGTGTGCCAACCGATCGTTGGCACACATACTGAGCAGCCGAGCCCGGTGGGAGCTGCACCGGCCGCGGGGCCTGAGGCAAGGCCCCTCACACACGAGATTTAAGCAGGACCAGAAGAAGGTCCTGCGTTGCTAACGGGCGTAAAGAAATTTGCCCCGTTACATTATTTAATTTACCAAAAAAAATTAATAAAAAAATTATTATTAATAAGAAAAATTTATTATCTTTAAATTACTAGAGAAAACACAAGAAAAAATTTTCAAATTGCCAAAGAAAGAAAAAAAAATCATTATTTTAACCGCTCCGAAGCGCCAGTCGAATATACGACGTAACTTGCGTCGTGCTTAGTTCAGACGCGTGTCCGCTGATACGCGTCCAAGCGCGGCGCTACACTCGCAGCTATCGAGCTGACGTCACAGCTCCACAACAGATAGGTACTCACTCTAACACACGCGGTGGGGATAATAGCGGCAGTACACCAGCAATTACACAAAAAATTTTTATTCGAATCAATTGCAAGATAATTTTTAATGAGTTATTTAGAAAAAATTTTACCAGTAGGCAGCAAGCCAAGCGCAGCGAAAACAACGAAAAGACAACAAAAAAAAAATAAAAAAATTAATTATTTATCAAAAAAAATTGATTTTATCATAATCGAATTTATACAAATTTTAGAAGTACTGACGAATCTTTAACTTGAAAAGAAACTAAGTTAAAATTTTACCTGACTCTCGCAACTTCTTCAAAACAATTTGTTTTGAAATTATCGCAAGTAGTCTCGATCTTACCGCTGGATGCGCACACTCGAACTAGCTTACCAACCTCTGACGTGGCGTATGCGAGCGCCAGCGCTACTGTGCGGCTTTCTCGCGTGGTCGATCAAGATGGCCGCCCACTGGCTTCCTTCCCTCTTCGTCCTCGTCCGGCCGCGTGTGCTTCTACGACGCGCGAAAAATGGCGGCGAACGGCGAGTTCGAGAATGCGGTATTCGCTTACGACTGCGACTACCATACATGCACTTTATATCTCACACTTCACTGTCTCTGCTTTATTATTCACGAATTTTTTTCTTTACTGTCCTCACACATACACGCGATTGCGCGATCCCGAAAATTTTCACAAATCAGCGTGATTTGTGTCGGCCCCACGTTGTCGTCGTCAATTTGTAATGTCACGGGGACCGGGGTGGCGTACAAATGTAAAGGGGGGGGGAGCGGGCTGCTTGCTAGTACAAGTTAAACGACTAATTTAAAAATTGAGCACACGAACACATACGTTTATTTAAACTAAATTGCAAATACAAGAATTGATTGCGCTTTTACGCGAGCCCAGGGCGCCAGCTACACTAATGTAGCGCGGTTTCTTGCGCGTCAAATTGTTGCGCGGCTAACTCACGTGTAGAGCGGTCGCGGGCGTACAGCCTACACTTACGGCTGAAAAATGGCGCGTAACTCGCGACGCGGTCGCACACACGTAGCCGGGAAGGATACGAGGACGATTCGGGGAAGCTATGCCTCCTGGCAGCTGCCACTGCACCTTGGCACTCACCAGATACTCCAACACGCTCACGGATACTATACGGACGCTCGCTCGTTCGTTTTACAAAAGTTTATTAGTTCGCGACTGCTGGCTTCGATTATCCCGAACGGAGTGTCGACTGCTCGCTAATAGTACTTTTCGCTAAAACGGACCCAAACGGAGTGAAAGAGAAGCTCTTGCGGGGCACTGTCGCGAGCGTGGATTTTAGATCACCGTTCTGCGCCGGCGCAACGTACGTGTAAAGTACGTTACACGTCGCAGCCGCCACGCGCGCTCAGCGCTGTCGGCAGTTGATATTACTGCTCGCCAGCAGCGCACGTTGAGATTATCCGCTCGCGAGTGCTAGTGTTGTTGTGTATTCCCTGGAGCGGCGAGAATCTACTTCAGATGTACGGAGGATCAAGGTAAGTCGACGCGTTCCATAGCTGGTAGGCGTCGACTAATTTGTCTATCTTCTTTTTCTTTCAGGTGCAGCCGTACTGCGGGTCAACAGCTGCGGCTCGGACGATGAACGGTTGAGAAAGCTAAGCAGCGGTGTCGGGGACAGCGATAGCCTGCTTGCAGCGGCAGCAAGGCAACACTATCAGACACCTCCAGGTGCGTATTTACTTGCACTCAAATGCCGTGCTTCTATGTTTTGCCTGCCTTCTAACCTCCTCTTTCGCTTTCCTATGATGTCGTGTGGCAGCTTGTACTTTCTTCCAAGGTGCAGCTGCTATATTATTTCCTTTCTTGTTTAATTACTGTCTGGGAGGTTACAGGTACGGGACAACTACAAGGACAGGAAGTAGCATGGAAAGGAACCTTGCTGCAGTGTGTGCGAGCACTGCCTTGACTAGCCAGGGCTCCTAAAACTAGCTCCTCGCTGGAGCTTTTACTTGAGCTGGAAGCCCCTGTACCTGGGGAAGGGATAGTATGTACAGCCCTGCATGGCTGTTAGTTAGGGTGAGCGTGGCAGTCCTGCGAGGCTGCCAAGATTGTAAAAGGGGGGTATTTCAGCTACGAGGAGGCGCACAAGCTATGCTTTGGCCTCCTCATGTGACTGGTGCAAAACACCACGTCACAAGTGTTTGAGAAAATTCAAGTTTAATTTATTTCAAATGTCCAAATGCCAGTTATCAAAATTTAAACGTTTATTTAAATTCAAATAATATAAATAATTGTAATTTAGTTTTTTAAATATTTAAAGATCGCGATTCTGAAATGATCAAAAGGAAGAAATAATTTTGGCTACGTCTTGGTTTGAGTATCGTAATTTAAAGTTATATATTTAGAATCTAAAGACGAGTTATAAAAGTTTACGTAATTCGGACGAGTATAAATATTATGCATGCGTAACCGACTCGACTGCTCTCTCCGGCGGATGACTACTGACTGACTGAACGGGGGCTTACTGTGATTGGTTTCTTTGTAGTTAGTTGGCCAATGACAGTAGATTGACGTCAGGTACCTAGTTGGCTCCATGATGGTGTAGATGTTGATGTTTTAGTATCTTAATGAGTTCTTGATAATCAAACTTTTAGTTTATTTCTTAAGTTACGTTTTGTATGTTTGCAATTTCGCATTCGCTTGTTTTAGATCTTATATTTCCGTTTTGGTTATATTACAGTTAATATTTGTAAGACTCCGCCAGTCATTTTTTTGACATTTATAGTGTGACACCAAATTTTATTCTGACGAGGTGTGGCAGAAAAGTAATGAGACTGATTTTTTATTTACCGAAGTTTTCATGTTTTTCAAACATCAATGTTATCCTGTCTAAAGTAGTTCCCTTGGGCAGCTACACACCTATGAAAACATTATTCCCACTTTTGGTAGCAGCGCTGGAAGCCTTCAACCGGTATGGTTTTCAGCATGTTCGTTACACTCTCTTGGATGTTTTCTGATGTCTCGAACTGACGTCCTTTGAGGACATTTTTCAGTTTAGGAAAAAGGAGAAAGTCAAAGGGACTGAGGTCTGTTAAATAGGGGGGCTGGGGAACTATAGGAATGCCTTTTGAGGTTAAAAGGTCTGTGTCGGAGAGGTCATGATGGAGCATCCATTTGTCTGCAATGTCTGGTCTCACGCGAACGACCCTTTTTCTGAGCCTTTCAAGGACGTCTTTATAAAAAACTTGGTTAACATTTTATCCTGGAGAAACAAATTTTTTGTAGACGATTCCCCTTCTGTCAAAAAAACAAATCAGCATTGATTTGATCTTTGATTTGCTCATTCCAGCTTTCTTTGGTTAAGAAGAGCTCGCAGTGTGCCACTCCTCACTTGGCCTCTTGATCTTAAGATCGTATTAAAAAATTTATGATTCATCACCTGTGATCACACGACTAAGAAAATCTTGCTCATTAGCGATTCTGTCAAGAAGATCAAGACACTTGTTTTCTCAATTGTCCTTCTGCTCAATTGTGAGGTTTTTCGGAACCATTTTGGCACATACCTTTTGAATGTGCAAATGTTCAGTCAAAATTTGATAAACGGTAAATCTGTTCAAATATAATTGTTCACTTAACATTCTTAATGCTAAACGATGGTCTGATCTCACAAGAGTGTTCACACGTTCGATGTTTTCGTCGGTTTTCGAAGTAAAACGTGTTCTCTGCCTTTCAAAAATGATTTGTGCCAGTAAAAAACTTGAGCTTGGGATAAAGAATGTTCTCCGTAGGCCTGTTTCAACTTTTCAAATGTCACATTTGCTGATTTACCAAGCTTAACACAAAATTTAATGGCAAAACGTTGCCCCAAATTCCGCTGTTTCATTTTGCGTCAGGTACAACCAGAACACAACTTCACAAATAGCAGTCTAAAAATCACGTAGTTAACGGAAGGAGTTGAAACTCGCACTGAGCCATGGGAGGGTACTGATACACGTGCAAGCGATCTGGCAACAGCACAGCATTGCCAGATCGTTTGCAGTGTTGCTAGTCCCATTTCATTTCTGCCACACCTCGTATGCAGCATTGAAATTTGAAACTTTTACAACGACGTTATTTCATATTTTAAATATGGTTTAATAGATTTAGTAAGTTGAACAGTTGATTATAAACTTGTTTCTGATTTTATTGTATATTTTATTTACATATTATATTTTATTTATTGCTTTTGTCATTTATCTGATTCTATTTGTTCAATTCACTATTCTGCGTGCTTTTGTCGCTTTTGGATGTATAAATTTTGTTTAATTATCAATCTTATCTTATTCTATGCATGTCTATGTATTTCATTCGCTTTTTATTTTTATGTAAATATAAGCATATCATGAATACATTTTAGTTATTATTATATTAATTAATATATTTTATTTCATTTTTAGGAAACTTGTTTCAATCAAATGGATGGATTGGCAATCTCTTTTGGACATTCAGATGTACACAATATATTTAACTTTCTTTTAAATGTTTACATTTGCATTTATCTTTAAGATTTCAATAAAATAAATAGTTTTAGCCAGTATGCCGGGTGAGCTATTTTAATATATCCACCTTGAAATCTCTAGAAAGTAAACGGTATACGGAAAAATTTTTGAGACAAAAGTTGCTTAGGACTATAAGGGCCATCTTTTTGCAATATCGGTTTCAACCTTGAGATCAATTTTCAAGATTATTTGAAGATCAAAGTGATTTTTTTAAACGGGAATCCCTATTTTTGACATATGATTCTGAAAGAGCGGAAAATTTTACGTCCGAAATCATATTAAGGGTGAATTTTTGCAAGGGCAAATCTAGGTCAATTTTAAAAAATCATCCAGAAAAAATATTTTTTTTTTTTTTTATTTTTTTATATGACATCTGGACAAAAAGAAGCTGAAGTGAACTTAGGACTAACGATTTTGATTATCTTGACCTTGAGGTTAACTTAAAAGGTCATTCGAGGGTACGTCCACGTTGTTAGAGCCACTTAGAAAAATCTTCTTGACCTTTACATAATCTTCAAATCTAAAGATGAACGTAGACAAAATCGTTGACCTCTGAACCTACTCGAGCGTTTTCCATTTATAAATCCATTAAAATTTGTAGCAAAACAGCTTTAGCTTTTTTTTTATTTAACCATCTTAAGGTCAATTTAACAGATTTATAGACATTTTTCTATACTAAAATGTCTTAATGCTTTCAAAATCCGAAATCAAAGGTAGATGTTCTTATTTAAAAAAACACATTGACCTTCGAATAACCTACTAAGTTGATCTCAAGGTAACGATGATCAAGATCGTTAGTCCACTCCAGCCTATTGTTGCCCAAACGTCATAAAAAAAAAACATTTTCTGGACGATTTTTTGACTTTGACCTTGATTTGCCCTTATGAAAATTTATCTCTACTATCGTTTCGGACGTAAAATATTACGCTCTTTCTGAATCCAATGTCAAAAACAGGAGTTTCTTATAAAAAGAGTCACGTTGACCTTTAAATTACCTTGAAAATTGATCTTAACGTCAAAACGGATATTGTGAAAAGATGGCCCCTATAGTCCTTAGCAACTTTTGTCTAAACAATTTTTTGTATACGGCTTACTTTTCAGAGATTTCGAGGTAGATGGATTAAAATGGCTCAATCTGTATATTTTTGTGAAGTTATTCCATTTTTTCCATTTAGAAATCAGAATTTTGTATCTATCAAGAGGCGCGGCCTCATTGCCAAGTAGCAATGCATGTATAAAAAGAAAATGTACAATCTGTCAAGTGAGAGCGTGGTCGACTTCACCGACAGGTAATAAGAGATTTCGCTCTAATTCTTTCGCAAGCCGATAGAAAAAAGCTTTGTCCTTGATGCATTGTTAACAAAGATTCAGTTGTCGTTGATCTTCTGAAAGAGAATCACGTTAAACGTCATGAGTGCTAAGTACGCGTCGCGCTACGAAGCTGTGTTCCTTTGCATCCACCCGAAAGGTCCCAAAATGTCGCAATCAGTGGCTGCTAAATATATGAGAAAGTCGAAGGCATTTGTACAGAAGTGGATACAGCGATATAAAGTGGCTAAAAATGTCGATGATTTACCAGAACGTGGCTCGATAGGAAAAGTGAACAAAAAAAAAAAAAAGAATAGTGAATCTGTTTTCGCGGAATCCTGCTTTAACACTGCGGCAAGGACAAGCAAAATTAATGGCAACAGGTTAAGATATATCCTACGAAACTATCCGAACCCATCTTCGTACTCATCATCTGAAATGGCGCAACACAATGAAGAAGCCTCTGTTAACTGAAAAACATGTGACAAAGCGACTCGCTTGGGCGCATGAGAATATTGATAGAGATTTTGAAAATGTCATTTTTACTGATGAATGTTCTATATGGGCACGTTCTGTCCTCACGCGAGCCTGGTCAACTTCCACCAATAGGCTTGTTCAGCGGACCGTAAAACATGAAATAAAGGTGCATCTTTGGGGCTGCTTCTCAAAGCAGGGATTCGGCACTTTGCACCTCTTTACTGACAACCTAAATGCCGAGAAAATGATAAAAATCTACAAAAAGGCTTTGCTGCCATCTACCAAACGATGGTTCATCACAAAAAATGAAGATTGGATTCTGCAGGAGGACAACGATCCTAAACACCGCAGCAAGCTCTGTACTCAGTGGAAGACTCAATCTGGCATCGTTACATTGGATTGGCCGTCGCAGTCGCCCAATGCAAACCCTATTAAAAATGTGTGGGCATATATTAATCGGAAGCTTCGTGGAAGACGCACATATACTTTAAAGCAGTTGTCTTACGAAATTCGTCGGATCTGGAGATCCTTGCCACTAGAATACGCCGTCAAATTAGTAGAAAGCATGCCTTAGAGATGCCAGGCAATTATCGACGCCGGTGGTGACTAGACACATTATTGACCGAATTGCATCATTGTTTGTAATGTGTACAAGGTATATATAAATATGAAAGTTTCATTATATAAATTTTTTTATAAATTAACACGACCACGCTCTTACTTGACAGACTGTACTCTCTTTAAATCTAGCGCGCTCAGTATACTCTGCGTGCTCATCTATTAATACTCACTAGATATTTCGTTAGGTATTAAGTTAATCGATAACGATGAATCATCGATAACGAATCAGGGAGAAACAAAATATAGATAGAGAGATATAGAAATCATGAGAAGAGCACGTGCTAATAAAAAACTTTTAAAAAATTATTAATTGATTAATATGAGAAAAGTAAAGTGATTAAATAGTGTTGTGAAAGACAGACGAATAATAGACTTTAATTGTCGTTTCTCTCATTTACAGGTAACTTGTAAATATTGTAATTATTGCAAATAGTAAGCAATTATAATAATAATAATATCTCTTATTTACAGAGAAACAAATTTTGTCTATTTATTCTTCTTTATTCTAACTTCAAGAAAATTAGATATTATACATGTATTGTAACGGATATATTCGGATGCACGTGCGAGATTCTCCCTCGCACGTACGCACTGCCGTCGGGCCCAGTTTTGGGCCTGATAGGTCGCTAGGTCCACCGATGGGGCCTCGAGTATCGACGGACGTTAGCCGTCAGTGCAATGACACTCTCGTGCAGTGCCAGTATGTTGACAACGCAGGATCCTCCTCGGATCCTGCTTTCATTTACGTGTGAGGGGCCTTGCCTAAGGCCCCGGTGCCGGTGCTGCTTCCACCGAGCTCGGCTGTTCAGTATGTGTGCCAACAGTTGGTTATCACACCCGCGGTGGCCCCGGTGTTCGGGACAGGGAGCTAAAGAGGAAGGGAGATAAATAACGCGCATCCGTTATGCGCTTAAGAATTATTTATTGCTAAAGTTCTACAAAATTTCCACAAAAATCAATTATTTGTCGCGTAGAGGCTTGATAGCGAGGTAAGCAATTAGTATTGCTAGACGCGCAATACCAATTCAATAGGTGTGCACTGCGCATGCGCATCGTACCCGTATTCCTGCCGATCGCAATTAGGATTGCCTAACGCGCAATACTCTGCTTACACTCGTGCATATAATCTATGATTGTGCGAGTGAAATCGGTTTTCTCACTCGCTGCTCGCACAAACAATAGACTTTGATAATTAATATAAATTAGTTATCGCGATCGCGCGCGTATCATGAATCATTCGTGGATAACTACGCTAAAAAGTCGCCACTTACCTTACTCTAAGTTGAGGATCGTCCTCTTGAAAATCTCTCTCAATCTCGCTCGGAAATGGCTCGTTGTTAGCGGCGGGAAAATCGATTGCTTGATCGATGGCGCCACGTTTTGGCTCGCCGCGAATTCTCGCGCCTTTTCCCGCGTCGCGCCATCGATCAAGCGATCGATGGCGCCGCGTATTATCACGCTGAAAACTCAATCTCGCACCGCATGGCAGGTGGCTTAACCTCGCTTAGCCACCTGTAACACCTCTCCCCCAGTCGCTGCTAGGCCCTGCCTAGCAGCTACTTTCGGTCTCCCCCCCCCCCTCCCAGATGTAGGTTGGGACTAAGACAGAAAAATAAGGCGAAACATCCTTCCCTTATCAAAAATACGCAAAAATAGACTTTATTTCTACTTATTTACACTGACTAGTGAGAAAGAGGGGAAGTCCTGGCTCTTCACTGCCAGGACTCCTGGTTGTTGGGAGGCCCTGGCTCTTCACTGCCAGGGCTCCTTATACCTCCAATGCTCGTGCAGCATGGGGCACTTTTTGCTTCTTTTTACGCCCTCCAGGCCGCACATGAAGCAGCGTGGCGCCTCCTCTTTCGTTTCCTCTACTCGGCTAGCCTTCTTGGCCTCCAGCTTTGCCATGGCAGAACGAGCAGCAAGCGCTCGTACCCGCTCAGCGTCGCGGACCGCCTCCTTTTCCAGCTCCTGCTAGATGCGTCTCAGCCTCTCCTTACGGGCCCGCTAACGCTGCTCAGCCTCCTCCTTTCCTTGCTGGGTCTGACGGGAGGCCTCCTCCACCTCCCGCCGACGCTCTTCCTTCATCTTCCGGAGGGCCTCGCGCCGCTGGCGGCGTTGCTCGCGCTCAAGGTCCTCCGCGTCGTACGCCACCCGCCACGCAAACATTTAAATCGCCGCGTCGTCGTCGTTGATGCGTCGGCGCAGCTTGCCATCTGCCGCCGCGTAGCACTGGTAGCCCCGGCGGTATATGGTGTCCAGTCGCCGTTGCAGGGCCCAACTGGCGCTCATGCCCTCTCGCACGGTTCAAGCCTCTGATCTTCTTCCAGTCGGCCTCCGTTCCGACTGGGGCGGATCTAGGGGAGGCGCGCAGACCCTCACCGCGCAGATCCTCATTAGGTGGTTGGCGGGAGGCGCGCGGGGCCTCCCCGCACGCATCCTCTCCTTAGGATGAATCCTCCACCTCTTCAATTACCACAATAAAAAAAATCTGTTTTGATGAAAATATTTATACTAGTTTTAGCGTTACCCGGGGAAAACAGATTTTTTTTAAACGTATTTATCTACAGAATTCTAATTTACAGAACAAGATGTGTATTTCTCGAGAAATTCTTACTCGGTAACGATTTTTGTACGCATTTTTAATTTTGTCGATTACAGCGACATCTGTCACGAATCTAAAAAATGGTCCGAACAAAATTTCTATATTTTTCGACGCAGAATCAAAATCTGCAATATAAAATTGGGGTACCCATTACAGATTTTTAAGTTGAAACCGCTCCATACGAAGGGTTGGAGGGGGAGGGGGTCGATTGTGGTGTCATTGCATGTCCCCTATCCAGATTAACAAATTTTCCTTTTCTACCTTTTTATATGCGCAGTTGTTGAGATAGTCGCATCAATAATCAATGTTAATGCCAAGGTCAGCGTTAGACGACTCTCTTCAACTCCTAAAACTTTTGTCTGAACATTTTTTGATATAACCATCTCCCTTTGCAGTTATTTCACCGATAGATTAAATCGGGCCACCCTGTGTACATATATATATATATATATACATATATACATATATATACATATAAATATATATACAGGCTGAGCCATTATAATTTCTCTACATAAATATCTCAGAACCTAAGCAACATAAGGAAAAAAGTTTCTTACAAAAGTTAAAGAAGGCATAGAGGGTCAAATAACAGTGACCTTTAGCTTGACCTTAGAGTTGACCTTTAAGGTCAGTTAAGGTCAACTTTATTTTTTTAAATAAAAACTTCTATTTTTTATGCCGGTATCAGAGAGAACGAAAAATTCTACATCAAATTTGTTTTAAACAAAATTTTGTTTTATGACCTCTAAGAGGTCAAAAATCAAGGTCGAATATACTAAGTCGTTTCTTGCATTTTCACTGCATGACCGTGGTTTGTAGGAAAGATAAATTAATAACCCAATAACCCTCTTGGACCTAACATCAACCCATTAATCTCAAATTTTATGCTTATCCACGCTCTTTACTCGAAATTGAATCCGTTGGTAAAGATGGGTTAAATAATAATTTGTGGTTATTACCACAAATATGACAATAGCAATACTCCTTTTTTCATTGTTCTTGTAATCATTTATCTAGACCCTCATATTTTAGTAACCAAGCAGTAGCCAAATCCATCCATTATTCCATTAAGATCTTTTCTGAGAATTCTCAAAATCCTTAGATACAGTCTGTCAAGTAAGAGCGTAGTTGTGTTAATTTATCAAAAAATTTATTTGATGAAACTTTAATATTTATATATACATTGAACACATTACAAGCAATGATGCAATTCGGTCAATAATGTGTTCAGTCACCACCGGCGTCGATAATTGCCTGGCATCTCCGAGGCATGCTTTCTACTAATTTGACGGCGTATTCTAGTGGCAAGGATCTCCAGATCCGACGAATTTCGTAAGACAACTGCTTTAAAGTGTATGTGCGTCTTCCACGAAGCTTCCGTTTAATATATGCCCACATATTTTCAATAGGGTTTGCATCGGGCGACTGCGACGGCCAATCCAATGTAACGATGCCAGATTGAGTCTTCCACTGAGTACAGAGCTTGCTGCGGTGTTTTAGATCGTTGTCCTCCTGCAGAATCCAATCTTTATTTTTTGTGATGAACCATCGTTTGGCAGATGGCAGCAAAGCCTTTTTGTAGATTTTTATCATTTTCTCGGCATTTAGGTTGTCAGTAAAGAGGTGCAAAGTGCCGAATCCCTGCTTTGAGAAGCAGCCCCAAAGATGCACCTTTATTCCATGTTTTACGGTCCGCTGAACAAGCCTATTGGTGGAAGTTGACCAGGCTCGCGTGAGGACACAACGTGCCCATATAGAACATTCATCAGTAAAAATGACATTTTCAAAATCTCTATCAATATTCTCATGCGCCCAAGCGAGTCGCTTTGTCACATGTTTTTCAGTCAACAGAGGCTTCTTCATTGTGTTGCGCCATTTCAGATGATGAGTACGAAGATGGGTTTGGATAGTTTCGTAGGATATATCTAAACCTTTTGCCATTAATTTTGCTTGTCCTTGCCGCAGTGTTTAAGCAGGATTCCGCGAAAACAGATTTACTATTCTTTTTTCATCTTTTTTGTTAACTTTTCCTATCGAGCCACGTTCTGGTAAATTATCGACATTTTTAGCCACTTTATATCGCTGTATCCACTTCTGTACAAATGCCTTCGACTTTCTCATATATTTAGCAGCTGCTGATTGCGACATTTTGGGACCTTTCGGGTGGATGCAAAGGGACACAGCCTCGTAGCGCGACGCGTACTTAGCACTCATGGCGTTTAACGTGATTCTTTTTCAAAAGATCAACGACAACTGAATCTTTGTTAACAATGCATCAAGGACAAAGCTTGCCTCTATCGGCTGGCGAAAGAATTAGAGCGAAATCTTTTATTACCTGTCAGTGAAGTCGACCACGCTCTTACTTGACAGACTGTACATGCTTATCACAAATTTAGTTCATGAGTTAAAGTTTCATCGTTTTGAAGTCACATTGTGTTTCACAAATAGGCTTTAGAGATAACAAAAAATGATTCTGATTATTTAAATTTTATGCTTTTCCTTTGATAAGACTAAATCTTAATGTGGCTGAGAAAGCAATAGTCATAAATACCCTGATTGGCAAGAATCCTCACTGGCGTAGAACAGTAAATCACCAGAACCTTGGAGCCTTATGAGTATGATGTAGAATTGTTAACGGATATGTAATTGGTTCATACATTTTTTATGAAAGTGTCAATAAGAATATCTATGGACAGTTTGTTAGAGATTAGTTACCAGAACTAATAAAAAATCTCGATTTAGACAAGTGACAAAGATTGTGTTGCCAGAATGATGGTTTACCAGTTAATTTTACATGGATTATGTAGAATTTCTCAGATAAAAATTACAATGGTTCATGGATTAGACAAACAGGTCCAGTTGCCAGAAACAATGACGTGGACTTAATAAGTTTTGTTTCTTTTAGGGTGCTGGATTAAAGTGAGTACCCTTTTCTCTCACTATTTGGGGTGCTGGTTGAAAGTGAGTAATAACCAATTAAATACCCATTTATAATTCTACACCATACCATAAGGCTTCAACGTCTTTGATGATTGACTTTTCTATGCCAGTGAGGATTCTGGTCGGACCAATAATGGCAGTTATGCCTATTGAGCTCCCCGTCACTTTGAATTTTGGCCTCATCAGAAAAAAGCACACAATTGAAAAAATCAGGATCATTTTCTATCATATACAAAGCCCATTGGCAAAACACAATGCGCTATTGAAAATGATGAGGCTGTAACTCTTGAACTAAAGTTATGTGACAGGCATGGTATCTAAGGACTTTAAGGATTCTCAAAAAAATTCTTTTAGGCATACCGATTTCTCTTTTGACTCGGCGACTGCTAATATGAAGGTCAAGATGAATGATTGCAAGAACAGTCGCAACACGAACATCATTTTCGTCATATTTATGACGCCTGCGTTAACGGACCAGCTGTCTACCACGAGCTCTTTGTGTTAACTGACTTATTGTTTTATGATCAGGATGTTTTCTATTAGGAAAGCGTTCTGTGTACAGTCTTGCCGCAGTACGATAATTATTATGACTTTCCCCTAGAACCATTATCATATCAACAATATCATTGGGCTGATAGTCAGCTATTTTTAATTCTGGTCGTCACGTTAGCAGAATTAAGATAAAATAACAATTACAATTTTAAAAACTTATGAAAAGAAAAAAAATGAAGCCCCGACTGCAACTGTATTATAAATGTACTTTCTAAGATTGGCCGAAATGTAAAATTTGAAAAATAATATGATTAATTTTGTCATTTAACAAAAAGTCACACGAATCAGAAATTTGTTAACGATTTTCACGATTAAAAATCAGATATTCAAAACATTTATGAGATACATAACTTTTCAAAGATCAGATAATTCACTTTTTCTGAAATATTTTTGAATTCTACTTTCTATTTTAGCATTAAAAATAAAGGTTTTTATTACAAATAATAAAGTTGATTTTAAAATAACCTGAGAAGTTAGTTCAAGGTCCAATTAAAGTTTATCTTTATTTTTATTTTCCATCCTATTTTAAAAGGGAAGATTAGCAGTTTGAGAAATAGAGGTTGATTTCAGAATTGAAAACAACAGATTTTATCTCAAAATGTAAAGATGACTTCAAAATAATTGTAAAAGTCAACTTCGACGTCGACTCAAAGTTCACACTTATCTTTATTTCTCTTCCCACCGCAAGCTCTACCCGCAAATGCCCTACTCCCCTCTCCCTACAAGCGAATAGAACTTTGGGTAGGCAGCGTAATGATAAATAGTATTTTAGATTAATGAGGTGTAAGGGTGTTGGAGAGGAAATGAGTGTGTGTGTTTTCCTCATGAGATTTGAAAACAAAATGGCGGTGATAGTTGATCTTCCAAAGCGCCTTGAAAAAAAGGTTAATTTCGGTGGAAAGTTTTCTAATAATACCACGCGACCTAATGGCCTAATTTTTGTGTAAATATGTTTGAGGGGTTACCCCCACTTGTAGCTCAACAAAAAAGGCCTTTTTCATGAATTTTTTTGAAGAAAACTACAAAACTTTTTTAAACGATTATTATATCATCTTAAAGAATACTTTTTGAAGAACTTTCAGTAATCTTTTTATTGCAAAATATTACATTGTTAAGTGGCAAATGGCCGCCAATGAAATAGTGTTTTTATTTATACGGTTTGCGGTGACCAACATTGCGGCAAAGTGAATCATCTGAATTAAAAAATTTAGATAGATTTAGTTAAATATGAGTATAAACTAGTCTTAAATCAAAGGATTTAAAAAAAAAATATTAATTTTTTACAAAATGGCGGACAGTCAAAGTTAATGGTTCGATTTTAACAAAAAAAAACGGCTGTTTTTTGGCTATATGTAAAACGGCTATTTTTTTTCAAAACAAAAAATCGAATGATCAAAGGCTACATTCTTATGTATTAAATAAGCCTTTAAAATTTCAAGAAGATCAGTTTATTAGTGTTTGAGTAATCTTGGTCGCCAACTTCAGAAATGCCATTTCGAGAAAAACGCGTTTAAAGTTTAAAGTAGCCGGTTGTTTACACAACGGATTTTTCTCTTTCAACGCTCATATCTCAGTCAATTTTGTTTAAATTGACTTGAAATTTCCAGGTCATATTCTCAGATACTTATACTTCAAAAAAATCCAATTAACAAAAAATCGATTTTTTCAAAGTCGCAAGTGGGGGTAACCCCTTAAAACATGTTTATCTAGTGGACCTCATAAGGGTTTTTGAAAATTTTATTTTTTTCCAAATTATACAGTTTTAAAGTCAAAAACTGTTTTTTTTTCGCTAAAAAATTCGAATTCAAATACGTGTAAAAAATTTTTATTTTATTATTCCTAAAAGTCACGTTAGTATAAAAACACCTTTCAAGGTATTTGACCTTGATTTTTGACCTCTTGGTGATCAAAAAATAAAATTTTCTCTAGGACAAAAATAATGTAGGATTTCCGTTCATTTCAATTCCAGCATCAAAAATAGGGATTTTGAGGACGAAACTTAAGATTGAACAGTTAATATTAAAAGGAACGAGGTTGTGGGGGGTGGAAAGGGTTATCAAGGCAGGGGGAGGGGGGGGGGGAATAACATGTAAAGGTCAGACTTAGGGTTACTAGAGTAAGTATTGATAGTGCTTTAGATTATTAATAGATTAGTTTATTTTTCCTAAAAACCACGATAATGCAGTGAAAATGCTAGAAACAGCTTAAGATATTCGACCTCAATTTTTGACCTTTTTGAGGTCATAAAACAAAATTTTGTTTAAAACAAATTTAAAGCAGAATTTTTTGCTTTTTCCGATACCGGCATAAAAATAGGGGTTTCCACTTGAAAAAATTAAGTTGACCTCAACTGACCTTCAAGGTTAACTCCAAAGTCAAGCTAAAAGTCACTGTTATTTGACCCTCTATGCCTTCTTTAACTTTTGTGAGAAACTTTTTTCCTTATCTTGCTTAGATTCTGAGATATTTAGGTGGGGAAACTAATATGGCCCACCCTGTATATATTTATGTATACGAGGTCTGGCTATTAAATAACGAGACTGGTTACGAAAAAGGGTTTTATTATAAAAATTATTCTACATTCGAATGCTCCCCTTCAATATACTCCCCTTCCCTCGCCACACACCTTTCCATACGTTTTTTCCATTGATCAAAGCAGTGCTGGAAGTCTTCTTTAGTGAGGTCCTTCGGAGCTCTGCCGTTTTTTGCTTTACCGCTTCCATCGACTCAAATCGGGTCCCTTTCAAAGCAGATTTCATCTACGGAAACAAAAAAAAGTTGCACGGTGCCAAATCTGGCGAGCACGGCGCGTGTTCGAGCACTGGAGGGCGCTTACCAGCCAAATACTGCGTCACAGATAGCGCGTTATGGGCAGGTGCGTTGTCCTGGTGCAAAATCTACGAGTTGTTCTTCCACAACTCAAGCCGTTTCTTACGAACTCGTTCTCGCAGTGTTGCCAAAACTGACAAATAGTAAGTCTGGTTGATAGTCTGACCCTCTGGAATCCATTCAGTCATCACGATACCGTTAATCTCAAAAAAAACGATCAAGCTTGCCTTGAATTTTGATTTGGACATCCTTGCTTTTTTGATTCTGAGCGATTTAGGTGTCTTCCAATGCATCGATTGCCGCTTTGTTTCAACATCGTATTGGAAAATCCACGTTTCGTCGCAAGAAATAATGTTTTTCATCAGTCCGGAATCTTTTTTTAACCTTTCAATCTGAGCAGACTTGTCGACGCAAAAGCTTTTGGTTAGGAGTCAGGTTTTTTGGCACTAACTTCGCACAGACTTTTGTCATGTGTAATTCCTCGTGTAAAATTTGTCTAACCGTTTCTTTACCGGCGTTTACAGCCTCGACAATCATCCGGATGCTCATTCGACGATCTGCACGCACAATTTGGTTGATTTTGGTCACTGTTTCCGGAGTTGAAACAGTGACAGGGTGACCTGGGCGTTGGTCATCTTCAGTGCTTACTCGGCCCTCACTGAAGCGCTGACACCACTCAGAAAGACGCGCACGAGATTGAGAATTGTCCCCATAGGCCACTTGCAACAATTTACAGCACTCAGTCGGAGTTTTTTTCAATTTAACGAGAAATTTGAGATTGATACGTTGCTCCTGTTTTTTGTCACACATGGTTTTCGGCACGAGAAAAAAAACACGTTCGTTTCAAACCGCTACTGCACAAATACAATAATAGTGACGAGAACGTGTTTTAGTACGTGCATAGACAAAATATCTAGATACCCAACGCACTACTCGTTTTTTTCCCCA
Source organism: Chalcis sispes (assembly GCA_949987625.1). Lineage (NCBI taxonomy): Eukaryota > Metazoa > Arthropoda > Insecta > Hymenoptera > Chalcididae > Chalcis > Chalcis sispes. The sequence goes on along the minus strand of OX465095.1, from coordinate 42,108,324 downwards.
CCCCTCTACGGCGCCCTCTAGGCGCGCAGTTTCGTTATTTAATAGCCAGACCTCGTACACATATATTGTGTAAATTAAATAAAGAATAATTATTTAAATTTAATATGACTGCCACCAAGAACAAGAACGATAACTTTAAGTTAACAAAAGTAATTTATAATTACAGAATTATTGAGAAAAAGGAAATAATTGCAAAATAATAGTTTGAATAATCATTCTTTAGAAATTACAATTTTCAATTGGTTTTCAAGTAATTATTACGATCTGTCAGAGAATCAATTAATTGATTGACGTTATTTTAGTAAAATCAAAGAGTTATTTAATCAATATTTATTGAGGTTTTTGTGTTGCCTGTACTAGTCGCTACGTTATTTCAATTTAATTTAAGAATAATTATTTTAGTGAATTAATATTAGGATTAATTATTGTTTTAAAGAAATAGTAATAATTATTACTTTAACGAAATATAAAAATAAGAATAACTATCTTGTTAGGAATTAATTAAGGAATCTTAGAACAATTAAATCAATCAACTGTCGCACATTAACAATTATTATAAGCTGAGATTTAAACATTGCAAAATGTAAATAATAGTAAAGTAATGATTAACCCCTTAACCTACGATTTACGTTCAAGAATTTTAGGCCAAAAACGTAAACAAGTTCGCGCAGCCTTCGAGCCATTAGCACGACTTATGTAGTCGGGCTATGCCCGTAATATTAACGTTTGGCCTAATTATCGTACTACGGGCTATGCCCGTAGTTGTAGGTTAAAGGGTTAATGCAACTATTCTTATACGATTTTGCTTATAAAAATAAAAATAATGCAACATATTGCAATAAAATTATTAGCTCAATAGTTACGATAAATTGAAATATTTAGTACTATAATTATAACTTTGTAAAGAAAAATAAGTATTGCCGCAGAATTAAAATTATTTAGATTGTGACGTGGTGTTTTGCACCAGTCACATGAGGAGGTCAAAGCATAGCTTGTAAGCCTCCTCGTAGCCCACAATACCCTTTACAATCTTGGCAGTCTCGCAGGACTGCCACATTTGATCCTGAATAACAGCCACGCAGGGCTGTGTATACTGTACCTCCTCCAGGTACATGGACTTGGAGCTCAAGTAACGCTCCAGCGAGGAGCCAGTCTCAGGAGCCCATGGCTAGTCGATGGCAGTGCTCGCACACACTGCAGCAGGGTTCCTTCCCAAGCTCCTTCCTGTCCTTGTCGTGGTTCCCGTACCTGCAACCTCCTAGACAGCAATTAGTAAGTAGAAGAGGCACTAACACTAAACATACCGGGTACAAAATGACCCATTTTTAGTAAGTTGAATTTCATGATTTATAACTAAAAATAGGCCATTTACTATTATTGACATATAAATAAATAACAATTGCAGTAAATTTACGTATCAATTAAAAAATAACAAATAAATAAAAATAAGAAAATAAAAACTGTAATTTTTTTAAACCGGTCATTTGATCGGTCTAGTAGATTTACGAGGGCGGTTTAATAAGTACCCGTGTTAGAAATGAAGACCCCATTTTTTCAAAAAATTTTTGATTTTTTAACATAGTCCTCTTTTAAAAATATACACTTCTCCCAACGTTCCTGCCATTTTTTTAACCCCTCCCAAAAATAGGATTTGTCAAACTCTCCAAAATACGCCTCTGTCACGGCGATGACTTCCTCGTTTGAGCTAAATTTTTTTCCCGCGAGCCATTTCTTCATGTTAGGGAACAAGAAAAAGTCGCAGGGAGCCAGATCGGGTTAATACGGGGGGTGCGGCAGCAATTCATGCAGTTTGGCGGCGACAACTCTGGATGAATGTGCTGGTGCATTATCATGGTGGAACAGCACCTTCTTTTTCGCCAAATGCGGCCGTGTCTCCTTCAATTTTTTGTCGAAGCGGTCCAATAACTCACTGTAGTATTGTCCAGTGATCGTTCTTCCTTCTTCTAAAAAATCTATAAGGATGACGCCGTTCGCATGCAGAAAAATCGTCGCTATGACCTTTCCGGCCGATGGGACCGCCTTCGCCTTCTTTGGAGCAGATTCACCGGGAGAAATCCATTGTTTTGATTGTTGCTTAGTTTCTGGTGTGCAATGATGAATCCAGGTTTCATCAACGGTGCCAACTTGACGCAAAAACTCCTTCGGATCTCGCTTAAATTGCTCCAAACACTGGTTCGAAGTTAACAGCCGCATCCGCTTGTTGTCCACCGTGAGCAATTGCGGCACCCATCGGGCCGACAATTTTTTCATCGCCAACTTATCATGTAAAATATTAATTGCCGTTTCGGTCGACATACCTACGGCCTCTGCTACTTCGCGCACTTTCGTTCGTCGATCAGCGAGAATCATGTAGACTTTTTGAATGATTTTCTCGGTAACCACGTCTGCTGGGCGTCCTGCTCGCTCCTCATCAAAAACGGATGTTTGCCCACGTTTAAATTCGTTGAACCTATATCTAACTGTGCTCATAGATGGCGAAGTGTCCCCATAAACAGCATCGAACTTTGCTTTTATCCCCACGCATTTTTTTCCATTCAAAAACAAAAAGCCAGTTACCAAACGATACTGCTCTTTTCCCATCTTAGCGAAAACACGAAACACGTCTTACTCGAATGGCTGCAAAATCCAAACTAACCTATCAATCAGTCTGAAATTTGTTTTACCGTCGTTTAATAGATGGCAGCACACGATGAAAATACCAACTTCCCTTACGAGCGCCCTCTGTCGTCAAACACGGGTACTTATTGAACCGCCCTCCTAGTGTTAAAACAGGTATGGATAGACGCTGGATTACCTTACTTTTGCTATTCGATTTCAGCAAAACATTTGATAAGGTCTCTCATATAACTCTACTGCAAAAATTATTAAATTATGATTTTTCACCTTTAACCATTCAGTGGTTCGCCTCTTACCTTACTGGTAGGAAGCAGGCAGTGCTGGATAGAAATGGCAACCCATCATCGTTTGTTAGTCTTAAAACCGGTATTCTTCAGGAGTCAGTGAACGGGCCATGATTGTTCCTAATTTATATTGATGATATATCCAGCGGGCTTGACACCACTATCTGTCATTTAATCAACGCTGATGACCTCCAGATTTACGTCCGATGGTCTCTGCCCAACCTCGAAGGCATGTTAAACTCATTGATAGGCAAGCTAGACTTGTCATGCAATGCGCTGATTACAACTATCTCCATCTTAATGTCACTAACAAGGAAACCACCCCAACTCGACCTTACTGATTTGGATGATTTACGGATATGTTGTAATACTCAAAAAAATATTAGACACGTATTTTTATCGGCGGACAAACACGTTAAAGGGATGAAATCCACCTCCAAAGTCACCCCCCCCCAAATTCATTTTTTTAATATTTCTCAGCATCTAATAAAAATTTTTGAAAAAAACAAATTGCAAAATTTTAGTATTTGAAAACCTCAACTATTGGCAGTATTTATGATCAGAGCAGTTAAAACCCCTATAAAAGAAAAAATAAACTACATTAAAGAGTTTTTTTTGTAAATATCGCGGTATAGCCTCAAAAAAATTTAAAAAAATTTTTGTGAATATTTAAGGATATTAAATTTTACTCGTTTCGGCTTTTTTTTAAAAAAGCACCCCCAACTATTCTTAACCACCCTTCACAATAATAAGCCACGTATGAGGGGTGGATTTTTTTTTCTTAATTATTATTCAGCCAATGCGTGAAATAAACTAAATTTACAATAAATAAATCATATTTAATTTTTTTTTTCTATTTTTTTGTGTTTCTAAAATTCTGGATTGAGATCTGTGGGCTTGGGGTTTGTAGGCTTGGAGTGTAAGGGCTTCTGATGTGTGAGTTTAAAGTTTATAGGCTAAAAATTAAAGGTTCAAGGTTGATGGGCTTGGGGTGTATCAGTATAAGGTATGTTGGCTTACGGAGTATGAGCTAGCGATGTGTGAAATTGAAGTTTTGTGACGTTTTATGCCCGAGCGTGCACAAAAATATTGCGAGTGTAAAGGCGTGGGTGACCGATAGCGGCGTATGATCGCTCGGAGGCGCAAATATTATGGCGCACTGCCTCCGCGTGGCGAGCAACCATAACCTCAACGCAGATGGTTCTCCTCGTCGTCATCTTCTCGTTACTTCCTGGATCCTCTTCGTCGCTGTGGATAAATGTGCTGGTAATGTACTTCAAGCACATCACAATTTTTTCCGCATCGTGTAAGTTTCCTCTCCCTTGCTGTAATACGAGGTCTAGCTATTAAATAACGAGACTGCGCGCCTAGAGGGCGCCGTAGAGGGATGAGGAAAAAAACGGGTAGTGCGTTGGGTATCTAGATATCTTGTCTATGCACGTACCGAAACACGTTCTCGTCACTATTATTGTATTTGTGCAGTAGCGGTTTGAAACAAACGTGTTTTTTTCTCGTGCCGAAAACCATGTGTGACGAAAAACAGGAGCGACGTATCAATCTCAAATTTCTCGTTAAATTTAAAAAAGCTCCAACTGAGTGCTGTAAATTGTTGCAAGAGGCCTATGGGGATAATTCTCTATCTCGTGCGCGTGTTTTTGAGTGGTGCAAGCGCTTCAGTGAGGGTCGAGTGAGCACTGAAGATGACCAACGCCCAGGTCACCCTGTCGCTGTTTCAACTCCGGAAACAGTGACCAAAATCAACCAAGTTGTGCGTGCAGATCGTCGAATGAGCATCCGAATGATTGCCAAGGCTGTAAACGCCGATAAAGAAACGGTTAGACAAATTTTACACGAGGAATTACACATGACAAGTCTGTGCAAAGTTGGTGCCAAAAAACCTGACTCCTGACCAAAAGCTCTTGCGTCAACAGGTCTGCTCAGATTTCCTTGAAAGGTTAAAAAAAGATTCCGGACTGATGAAAAACATTATTACTTGTGACGAAACGTGGATTTTTCAATACGATGTTGAAACAAAGCGGCAATCGATGCATTGGAAGACGCCTGAATCGCCCAGAATCAAAAAAGCAAGGATGTCCAAATCAAAATTCAAGGCAATGTTAATCGTCTTTTTCGACATTAACGGTATCGTGATGACTGAATGGGTTCCAGAGGGTCAGACTGTCAACCAGACTTACTATTTGTCAGTTTTGGCAACACTGCGAGAACGAGTTCGTAAGAAACGGCCCGAGTTGTGGAAGAACAACTCGTGGGTTTTGCACCAGGACAGCGCACCTGCCCATAACGCGCTATCTGTAAAGCAGTATTTGGCCGGTAAGCGCACTCCAGTGCTCGAACACGCGCCGTACTCGCCAGATTTGGCACCGTGCGACTTTTTTTTGTATGCGAAGATAAAATCTGCTTTGAAAGCGACCCGATTTGAGTCGATGGAAGCGGTAAAGCAAAAAACGGCAGAGCTCCTAAATGCCCTCACCAAAGAAGACTTCCAGCACTGCTTCGATCAATGGAAAAAACGTATGGAAAGGTGTGTGTCGAGGGAAGGGGAGCATATTGAAGGGGAGCATTCGAATGTAGAATAATTTTTATAATAAAACCCTTTTTCGTAACCAGTCTCGTTATTTAATAGCCAGACCTCGTACATCAATATTCTCTACCTCTCTCTTCGCCTTTCTCTCTCCATCATTTAGTTACTACGCAACTCAGTCGCGTTCATGTTCGCGTTCACGCTGCACAAAAAAAAGAAAATAAAAAAAATTTAATCTAAATTAATATCATTTCGGCGCCGGTCTGTGTCGCGTTTACATTTATTAATTTATTTACGGGTTTATTTGAATATATGTATATATATATATATATATAAATGTTTGTGCGCGAGAATCGCGTCACAGTTTATACGATTAAAAGTTCTGACTTGAGGTTTGTGAGCTCAGGATTTAGCGGACAGTATTATTTTTATGATAAACTTTTCATTATTACTTAACATATACTTTTATTTTTTTTCATATTTATTAATACATGACAGGATATTATTGAACAAATGTTTTGCAAAAATGATATTTCTCAAAAATATGTTGGAAACATAGTAATTTTTTGCACCAACCACATCGTACTATAGCAACCTTGTTACATCCTTCTACTTCACATTTTGTACTGCAGGATTCACCAAAACTAGAATTTACAGGATTATCAATTTTACTTGGTTTTTTATCATTGTTGCTGCTTTTATACCAAGAATATTTAAAAATATTTGTATATCTTGGTGAAGAGAGCCGATTATAAACCAGAGATTGCAATTTTATAATGTTATTTCTTAAATGTAGATTTACATCATAGTCCATCAATACTACTTGATTCAAAAAATGTCGAACAAAGTTTTTCCAGATACGAAATCCATAGACATCAAGAGGTTGGATCTATCCTGTCGTTCCCGTGGAAATTTTTTTTGTATTAACGATTTTATTTTTCGGCATTGTTTCCCTTATAGCTTCGTCACAATGTCCGCTCCAAGAATCAAGTAATAGTCCAGATGTACGACCAATATTCAGATAAAATATTGTACTTCTTTTGACCAAATTTTTAAATGTTCTAAAAAAAAATAAATTATATGTTATTTCTTATCAAAAAATTTTCATGATCTTTACATGATAATATGCTAACGTATACTCACCTGTTGTTAATTTTCCTGATTTTCATGCTTCTACATAGACATTTGTTGGTGCACATGAAGTAGATTTTACTACAGGATCAAATTGACCAGTTTTTTCTTGTGATACTAAAAATAATGGTGATGAAAGTTTGTCTGTAGCCGATATTGTCGGCTGAATGGTGTAACTGTGGCGCGTTAAGGCGACGGATTGAACCAAGCATTGCACCTGTTTCTCTCCTTCAACGGCTAATGTTTGACTAGAGTGCATTCCTAATTGAAAACCACTTTGATCTAAATTATACAAATTTTTAATTCCAATTTGTGGTATGCATGATTTGATATCAGCTACAAAAGCATCAGCTTTAATTTGAAGTTCAGCGCTACTTTCTAATGTTTTTTTAGTGATAAATTTATTAACTTTCCTAGATACTATTCGATGAGTTTTCTTAAATTTTAGCGACCGATTCGGAGAGGCCTTAAATCTAATATCTCCATAGCCAATCATTTTTTAAGCGTGTAACGCCCATTTACGTATATCGGAATCATGCACTATTGTTCGAGCTTCTATAGCAGCTTTAAAATTATCTAAAGTGTATTAGCAAATTTGCGCAATTTTTTCTTTGTAAGTCCCACCTTTATTTATTATTCTAGTCCAACGTTTAAATTGACTTATAGATAAAACTTTTTTAAATTTACTTTCTACAGTTCCAATTTTTTAATTTTTTGTCTTTCCGCTTCGCCAATATTCTACGGATTTTTGCTTATAATCAAATGTGATTTCTTCGTCATTATTTGTACACGGATTTGTTGGTGCAAATTTAGGATCAGGAAAGTGATGCTGTACTTCGTCTTCAACAATTTGAGCATCAGTATCTTTATAATCTTCATGAAAAAGTAACGTCTCTCCAATTATCATATCAGCTTTATTAAAATCATAAGTGGCATCTATTAATATTTCTTTTATCTTTTCTGATAAACTTATTTATTTGATATTAGTCTCACTACTTGGCAAATTTAAGATTTCAAAGTATACTAATAATAAATTCAATACATTCAAAGAATTAATGTGCATGTTCAAATCTAAAATAGAAGCATTACATTAAAATCCTTTTTCCAAAAACATAGTTTTACAAAAAGTAAAAAATTAATAACGAATTATTATTCATCACAGCAAAATTTTAAGATAAATATTAAATTCAGCATTGAAAACAAACAAGATCGATACGAACTAACACCTGAGTTTTATATTAGTTTAAATCAGTAAAAAAGTTATAACAATAGTAATCAAATAATACATAAATGCTTAATAAACATACTTACACAGTTAATAAAAAACTTTTTTATTCTTAAAATAATTTGTCGAGCTTCACTGATTCGCAGATAAATAATAATGTATACTTGAAAATTCAGTAATACAAGCAACAAATGAATTATTTGAATTCGATTTAATACATTACAAAAAAAAAGCCTTGTATCTCTTTAACTGTTGTTATTAATGTAGTAGAATGTGAATATGTTAAGTTGTTTTTAGCAATTTATATCTACAAAGTTCAATTTAAGCAGCGCGTGACTGCGGCTAGATAAGATTAGGATGAAAAATAACATATACACTACACATACCGACTATTAATAATTTTAACTGTTAATTTTATTTAGTATTAATTAATTTAGTGTTAATTAATAAATTTTGATGCAAATATTAATATTTTAATGTAAATATTAATATTTTAGTATTCATGATGAAAATATATAAACTATTAAAACAAGATAACTTAACTTTATAATTTTAAAACATCTAGACACTTATAATTTTTAAAATTCATAAAATAGTTATTAAAAAGAATTTTATTTTTTTTCAAACATAAACTAATAAAAACCTTTTATGTCATAAATACGGATTTTTACGGCAAGTATTATAATGTCTAATCTAATTGAAAACCGTCACTTAAATAGTATCAAATTATTAGGTGTAGTGAGAAGTAATCCATTATTTTGCCAATAGATGGCTTTGGTAGTCTGTATCTCCCGTTGTAAAAGTGCGATCGGGTTACACTAGATGGCGTTAGAAAGATAAGATTTTGTACTAAAAAAGCTTCTGATACAGTTTTGTGATTGCTTGATTCAGTATTTTTTTAGCACGCGTCAAAGATGGACACCAACAAAGAGAAAATACGCCATATTTTACAGTTTTTCTTCGATAAAGGCAAGAACGCAAGCCAGGCAGCTGAAAATGTGAATAGTGTTTATGGTCCTGATACTGTAATAGCCAATCAGGCGCAATTTTGGTTTCGTCGATTTCGTTCCAGTAATTTTGACGTCAAAGATGCACCACACTCTGGAAGGCCAATTGTCGAAAATGTCGATAAAATAATGGAAATCGTCGAGTCCGACCGTCACGTAAGCGCTGTTTCGATTGCTCAGGAGCTAAACATTGCACAAAAAACCGTTTGGAACCACTTAAATAAGGCTAGATACAAAAAGAAGTTCGATGTATGAGTGCCACACGAGTTATCGCAAAGAAACCTTATGGATCAAATTTCCATCTACGAATCGCTGCTGAATCGCAACAATATCGATCTATTTCTGAAGCAGATGGTTACTGGTGATAAAAAGTGGGTCACTTACGACAACGTCAAGCGACAACGGTCGTGGTCAAATCGCGGTGAGCCGGCGCAAACGGTGGTCAAGCCAGGATTGACAGTCAGGAAGGTTTTGCTGTGTGTTTGGTGGGACTGGCAGGGAATCATCTACTATGAGCTGCTTCCCTACGGCCGAACTCTTAATTCGGACCTGTACTGTCAACAATTGGACCGTCTGAAAGAAGCAATCGCCCAGAAGCGGCCAGCTTTGGCCAATAGGAGAGGAATTGTGTTCCATCAGGACAACGCCAGGCCGCATACATCGATAGTGACTCGCCAGAAGCTCTGGGAGCTTGGTTGGGAAGTTCTCATGCATCCACCTTATAGTCCGGACCTAGCACGAAGTGATTACCACCTGTTCCTGTCTATAACGAATGATTTTGCAGGTGAAAAATTCGCCTCAAGAGAAGATTGTGAAAATCGACTGTCCCAGTTTTTTGATAATAAGGACAAGGGTTTCTACGAGAGAGGCATTATGAAATTACCTACAAAATGGCAACAAGTTATCGAACAAAACGGTGCATATTTGACGTAAATCGTATCATTCTATCTATGCTAAATAAAACCTTCAATTTAATGCAAAAATAATGGATTTCTTTTTACTACACTTAATATAATCTGTTCAAAACAATCAATTTTAGGGTTGATATTTAGGGGTGGTTTTTATTTTCAAAAAGACGTAGTTTTTTAGGTACAAAATTTGGATTTTCTTAAAAATGTATCAAAATTTTTTACAAAAACTACCGATATACTGGATGATTACGTTTGGCGGTGACTTTTTTCACTAAATAAAAAAACGCTAAATAAATAACGAAAAAAAAAAATTCTACTTCTTGTATGTGGCCTAACACTGTAAAGGGTGGTTAAGGGTAGTCAGGGGTGGTTTTTTAGAAAAAATCCGTTAATACGTTCTTAATTATAAACGAAAACGTTAGCGTTGATTTTTTTAAATTTATTTCACAGCATTTGTGGTAAAATTAAAGATGAAAATTGTAATTTGTAAAAAATATAGAATAAGTGTAACGTCAGTATATGACCTCCGTTTTTTTTTTTGTGTGTTAGCCAATAAGTTTGCTCGCTGCCTTTCCGGCCCGCGTTCGCTATATAAAAGAAACGGGACATATCGACCGACCGCATCGATCCACACCCAAGTGCTCCACCACGATAAAGCCTCTCCCCACAATCTACGCGTCGCATTCTCCTCCAACCCGAACCGTTGTGAAACCTAGCCTAAGCTTAGGCAAAGAGTTTGCGATTTTCTTGCAAAACAGATGTACTATTTAAATAGGAAAAAAATGGCCACAATCGTTAATCTTAATTTAAACTAAGTTATATAACGTATTGTCTTTTTTCTTTCATTTCTTTTTATATATTTTTTTTTTTTAATATATATGCACATATATGGATTATGCTATTGAATATATATATATAATATATGGTATATATAACACAAAACGGCCTGACCATGTCTGTTCTTTTTAAAAATAAATTTATTAATAAAAAGTAGTCTGCTTAGACATAATAAAATAGCGTCCCCGCCACAATACAAGACGTCGGGGAGTCATATCATTTCCGTTCTCACACATAATGCTGAATATGATTTTTACAGGTACACTCTTGATGAAGATTTTTCCTTGCATAAATAAAATAATTTATTTAAATTATAGCAAAGAGCTTGCAACCATACCAAGATTGTTATTGTTCATAATGCTGTGCCTGTATTAATCGTACTTCCTATCAATTTTTCGATATTAATTTCATTTTGCAATACTTTTTTTTCAACGATAATTGTAACTATCATTTTAATTCTTTAATGTTATATTAATAATTAACGTTAATATTTTTTAACACATATATATTTTATATCTGAGCAACCTTAATTCTGCGAAAGTGCTTATATTTCTCTGCGAGAAGAAAATTATAGCAATAAATATTTCAAATAACTATAACTATTTAACTATTCATTTTTTTTACAATATTTTTATAAACAAAATTTTATAAGAATAGTCGCGTTTTTGCACTGTCTTAATTTCTAATAACCGTTAATGCGCATCAGTTGATTATTCTAAGTTCTTTAATTTATTCAATTAAAAATAACATAGCAGTTTAAAAACTTGATAAATAATAATTAAATAACTATTGGTTTTACCAAAAATAGCATCTAACGATTAATTATTTATCCGACAGTTCATAACAATTACCTACAGATTAGACAAAATTGTAGATTATAAAAGAATGATTATTCAAATTATTATTTTGAAATCATTTTCTTTTTACCGTTCTACAATCATAAATTATATTTTAATCATAATTTTACTAACCCACGGATATCACACGTGTCCTGTATAGCAATCATTTTTCATTTATTTGAATAATTATTTTTTATTTATCCATTCATATAAATTTGATGCTACTATACAATAAATAATTATAATGCTACTATAAATAATTATAATCTATTAGGTTGCTGCAGATGAAATGGCCGATTTAGCAATGACATAAAGTTGGCTGCAATTTTAGTGTATTATGTTGGCACAAGGTAGCGCAAATGATATGACATATTGAAGTATAAATACTGTTATCTTGGGTTATGGAGTCCTTCCTGTTTTGCACTTCATAGTGATCGTAAAAACAAAAAGAGAAAGTGAACATGGAAGTGAATCAAAAACGGCTACTTTTACTATACGACTTTAAATTAGAGCACAACACAACGGAAGCAACGAGGAATATCAACAGTGCATTTGGACCTGATACAGTTAGCGAACGAACCACTCGGCGGTGGTTTGAAAAATTTTGTTCCGGAGATATGGACCTTGGAAATGAGCCACGTGGACACCCAGGACCATCGATCGATAACGACGAGCTGGATTCATTAGTGGAGTCTGACCCCCGCCAAACCATAAGGGATCTTGCCGAGAAATTAGGCGTTAACAATTCGACAGTTTGCCGCCACTTGCAATAACTTGGAAAAGTGAAAAAGCTTGACAAATGGGTTCCGCATGATCTTACCGAGCAAAACATGACGTGCCGAATGAAGATTTCAAGTTCTCTTCTCTCCCGCAACAAAAAGGAACCGTTCTTGCACCGAATTGTGACTTGCGATGAAAAGTGGATTTTATACGATAATCATCGCCGATAGGCCCAATGGCTAGATGCCGATGAAGCGCCAAGACACATGCTGAAACCAAGTTTTCATCCAAAGAAAATAATGGTAACTGTTTGGTGGTCTGTAGCTGGAGTTAACCACTATTCGTTCCTGCAACCTGACAAAACCATCAATGCTGAGAAATACTGTGCTCAACTAGATGAAATGCATCAGAAATTAATAGTCCAACGACCTAGGCTTGTCAACAGGGATGGAGTGATACGGCTTCATGATAACGCACGACCTCATGTATCGAGAACAACGGTCCAAAAATTAAACGAGTTGTGCTATAAGACTCTTCCTCACCCTCCATATTCACCAGACCTCTCACCAACAGATTACCATTTCTTTAAACATTTGGATCACTTTTTGACAGGAAAAAGATTTAATAATGAAGCTACTGTCAAAAATGCGTTCGAGGAGTTTCTTCGAACCAGAAACTTGGACTTCTACAAAACTGGAATAAATAAACGTGTATCTCGTTGGGAAAAGTGTGTTGTATCTATTGGTACCTATTTTGATTAAATAAATTATGTTTATAAAAAGTTACAGCTGTTTAAAAATTTATTACTAAATCGGCCATTTCATCTGCAGCAACCTAATTCTATTCTGCATTATATTAACTTAAAACCTATAATTTATTTTATGACATTTATTATACATAAATATATAAAATATAATTTATAAGCAAAAAATTAAAAACTTGTAACGGATATAGTGAGGATATGCCCGTTGACAACGCAAGATCTTCCTCAGATCCTACTTCAACTTACGTGTGAAAGGCCTTGCCTAAGGCCCCATTGCCGGTGCTGCTCCCACTAGGCTTGGCTGCTCAGAATGTGTGCCAACAATCGGTCGGCACACCCGCGGAGGCGGCGGTATTCGGGATAGGAAAGCTGTAAGGAACCGATCAATAAAAATGCACCTGCTGCGTGCAAATAGCTTATTGATTGCTAAAAGACAACAAAAGGAATACAAAATTACAATAAGTATTGCGTAGAGGTCCGTTCGGGTAAAGAGCAATTAGTATTGCCTAACGCGCAATACGAATTTGCTAGGTGCGCACTGCGCATACGCTCCCATTTTAATTTGCGCGGCTACACATACACGTGTAGTCTATGGACATTCATTATAGAGAAAGCAATCCTCCCTCTACACTGTTGTGTTTTATGACTGGACGAGTGAGAGCGGTTCTATCACTCGTCTACTTAGTCTATGGTTCAGCGAGAGAGCTCTGTCCTCTTGCTCAACGGCGTGCTTAATGCTTGTGCGGGTAAGAGTGGCTTTCTCTCACTCGTATAACTATTCTACGGTCGCGCGAGTGAGATCGGCTCTCTCACTCGCACTCGCACGGCCTATACGAATTTAATGCAACGCGGTCTCGTGCGTGAAAGGAAAATATATTTCGGCAGATTATAGATTATCGCAGACTGATAAGCCACGAAGTGGCTTATTTCAAATTTATCGGGAGACTCGTCCTCTCGAAACTTTCCTACGGCTCCTCAGAAAATCTCTGTCACGGCGGGAAAGTCATCAGAAGCTGTAACTCGCGTGCGGCTACCTTAACGGCTCAGACGAGAAGACTGAGGGGAGAGCTTCTCCTTCCCCTCACGCGCCTACCGGTTTTCCCGCGTAGCGCCATCGATTGCTTGTTCGATGGCGCCGCGTTTTGGCACGCCGCGAATTGTTGCGCTTTTTCCCGCGTAGCGCTATCAATTACTTGATCTATGGCGCTGCGGTTAGTCACGCCGCGATCTCTGCTTAGCACTACATGGCAGGTTGCCTAACCTCAATAAGCCACCTGTCACAAACTATTGAAATAAATAATTTTTAATCAAGTTAAATTTTATCGACAACGCTGAGAGAAATTCTATTGTAAAAATTACTATTATATTTGATAATATCCTGAGAATATACTTCAAAAATAATCATTTTTCTTATTTATGTAGAATGTTTTACCAGCCTTCCTGTAACATTTATGATTTGGCGTTTTAATTTTTACTATTTTATATAGGACAAACTAAAAAAAATAAAATTTACTAATACTGAATTTAAATGTTACTATAAATTAAAAAAAGTTTTTTATATAACGTAGCATATTTTACTATTATCCGTAGTAAAATTTATAAATACACGGTTAGCTTTTAAAATTTAATTAAAAAAATATTAAAAATTAAAATTTACGAAATAATGTACCGCAGCACGGGCGACCGTTCATTAGTTCTTTGTGTGAAAACAAACGCGTGCATTTTAGGTTAGCGTATTTTGTTTAATTTAATTTTCAGCTTAATAGCAATATCTTATCGGCTACATGAACATAGCAGGGCGAGCGATGGACACGCATGCGCAGTGCGTGTCTCGCATGAAATAATTGCGTGTTGATATATGTTTGTTTTGCCATCCTCAGCAAGGGTTCCACGTCAATTTGTAAACATCTGTTTATAGATTTTAATCATCCTGACTCAATAAACTTGGACGGCGTATAATAGATCCACGTTAAGTTTATTCTCGTCTTATATTGTATAACAAATGATGTATTCATTATCAAAAATATAAATCTGCATGAGAAGTATAAATTTATTATTAGGGTTTGTAAGATGAACATTTATGATAATCATGGAAAAAATGTTTAAAAAATAACGTCTTTTTAAACCAAGCACATTTTACAATTGCAATATTAAAACATCTCTCTACTTCACAGCGAGCACTAGATTTTGACCCAAAAGCAAAATCAACTGGATTTTCAAACTCGCCAAGTTTTATATCTGTGTAATCACTTTTAAACCAAGCGTATTTGAATAAATTTACATACCTCGGTGACGACAATTGATTATGTACTAAAGATTGGAGAATGATTATATTATTACGTCCATGAAGATTTAAATCTTCATTCATTAATATGACACTGTCAAGGAAATGTCTGACATGATTTTTCCATATTCTAAATCCTAATGCATCGAGTGGCTCAATTTTACTTGTTCCTTTTGGTATTAACTCAAAGGCAACTCTTTTCTTATGAGGTTAAATTTCTTGCACTGCTGAAGGATAGTAGCCATTCCATAAATTAATCAACAAAACATTAGTTGAACCAACATTCGGATAGTATACTTCTTTTAGCCAAGTTCTGAAGTGATCTAAAATCAAATAAATTTAAAAAATTTTATAATTATGCATTAAATATGTATAATGTAACGAGTTGGCGGTTTTAAAGTCGAACCACCACCGGAGCAATTAGCCTCGGAGGACGCGTAATTCACGAAAGGTGCAAATATGCTCGCTGCACCCCATTTTTGGTCGCTAAAGTCTTGGACGACTTTGCTCCTGGGTCCGGGCACGATAAGCCGTCTTTCAGACCCAACTTTTCCGTTGCAACGCCATGCAAACGTCGTTGCGAGGTTTATGTGTCGTCCTCGTCGGCTAGCTGATGACTCGGAGAGGGGGGGGGGGAAGCTGAAAGTTTCCTCGTCAGAAAAAAATAAATCAAAAATATAAAATACTTTATAAGAAAGTGAAAAGAATAAATTTACAAAAATTTACAAAAAAAAATTATAATAAATGCTAAAAATAATAATTACAAAAAAAAAACAAAGAAAAAAGAAAAAAAAAGGAAATCAAAGATAGAAAAAAAGAAAACAAAAATATTTAAATAAATAAAATAATTTAACTATTTAATAAACAAAAAAGATATAAATTAAAACAAAGAGTAAATAATAGACAAAATGAAAAAATATTACAAAAAGAATATACGAAGAACGCAAGTAACAAGTAAAAAGATATATTTAGCAGCTGGTCTAAAAGCGCGCTATTCCACGCTACCAGGGCTCACGCACGCTAAGCACGATATGGGTGCGAGAGAAAACGAAACTCTCGCACTACGCCTACAGGAGTGAGAGAGAAAAGTTTCCCTCACTTGCGCGCGCCGTATACTGTAAGGGTGCAAGAGAGAAGACTACTCTCCCGCACTGAGCCCGTTGCAGTGAGAGAGAAAGCGCTCTCTCACTCGTGAGCGCTGTATCTACTGCGAGTACCAGAGAGAAAGCGACTCTCCCGTAATGCGCCGTAGGAGTAAGAGAGAAAGCGCTCGCCCACTCGTGCGCGCCTAGCTTTACGCGAGTGCGAGGGAGAACGCAACTCTCTCGCATTGATCGTACTAAAGTAAGAGAGATATCGCTCTCACACTCGCACGCGCCTGCTCTTACACAGGTGAGAGAGAGAACGCAACTCTCTTGCCCTGACTATACGAAAGTGAGAGTTATGGCGCTCTCTCACGTACTGCGTAAAACGAATAAAATAAAAAAAGGTGGAGCAATCGACAGAGGTCACTCCAACGCAAATGAAAAAATATAAAGTTATGCGCGCCGAAGATTTACAAAATCGACTTTCTATTCGGCTGGCTAGCCGCGCACGCCAAAGAAACAGAAAATGCGACAATGCCGCTGTCACCGAACGGAGTTGCTGGTGTCGGGGTACGTCGCCTCGACTATACGCTCCTGCGTTCTGGTGGCGGTGCCCTCTGAGATGCAGCTCGCAGCTACACACCTGCACAAAAAACACGCACGACCAGGGTGCACCAAAACTACAAAAAAAAACTCGCGCGGGAAAACTTGCCGAGACACGGGAAAAAGATACGCGTTCGTGCGATTAAGATGGCGGCAAATAACTTGAAACGCGTTTATAAAAGGAACGAACTACCCGTCTACTCTGTATCAATGGCCGAGAGATCCTCTCTTTTCTGCGGGAAGAAGCAAGCTTATCTAGCCTGAATTAGCCTATCTTTTCTATACGGCACACGACTATTCTATCTATCGACGTGTACCGTATTTTCCCGCCCGGGGCCTTCACGTTACCGAAATTAAACTTGGCTCGCGGACCGCGGAAGCGCGCAAAATATAAACACGCGCGGAGTACGTAATGTTCTCCGTGACAATTAATACTATAAATAATTTATCAATACATGTAGTTAATTTTTCAGAATTTGAAGCCAGAACGTAGATATTATCAGGTCTAAATAACTTTTGTTACACAACTGGACCAAATTTGATGCTTTCTTCTTTAACCTTTAACTGGTGACATGGTTTTTGTGTAACGTAACTGGTGACGCGCGGCCTGAGAAGCCGCTGCTGTTAAATGGTCTATAGCATCGAAAGTATTTATGCTAGCTTACCTCAGTTTTCAAACTTAGAACCCAAACAACAACCCAACAAGAACCCAAACAAAAAGACAAAAAATCAGAACCCAAAATACGTGCTAAGTTGACGCGTATATCGTACCGTCTGACACCGCTCGGCCTGTGAGACCGCTTGTCACCAGTTAAAGGTTAAGAACTAAAAAAGGAGGCAATAGAAGTCTTTCATCGCCTGAGATTGTAAGTTGAATCGTATAACTATGGCTTGTAGAAGTTACAGATTGTACCAGGTATTGTATTTGGTTTCCTCCTTCAGCCGCCAATGTTCTTCCAAAATGCATTTCCAAATGAAATCCACTTCGATCTGAATTTCAAACGTTTTCTATACCTTTTTTTTTAATAAGTTTGATTTTAATTTAATGGGATTGAAAATCAGTTTGAGAGCCTAGAACATAATTTATAATAAATATTATAGAACTTTAGTAAATAATTTAGCTTTTATTATTACTGTACACGAATTATTCATGCACTAATCGTAAAACAAAAATTTATATAAATTATTTTATCTCAAGCAGTTATAGTAGTTAAAGTATCAAATATTTTCACTAACCATAAGTAAATATTCATTTCTTTGAGAGTTTTATATATGCTGTAGAACTAGACCTAAATTTTGTGCATAAAAATTTTCAAAGCCCTAGGTTTTCTTAATAAAGAATAACTAAATTTATTCTGTTTTTTTTTTAAATATTTTTTGCGATTTAATTGTTTATAGAAAGTTATAAATGAATACATAACAGATTGATTTATTTAAGTTTATACAATATTTGTATAGTTCGCTCTATAAAGTGAATATATGCAAACAACAAAATAATCTAAAATATTAAAAAACTATTTACTGAAATCAATTAACTAACCCAGCAAGCTAAACTTTTCTTCAAATATATCCATAGTGTTAGAAAGCTTTGCCTTTTTTTAGAAAATTTTTAACAAGTTCCACATTTAGCTTAGTACCTAAAAAATATTTCATAAACGACTTATGCTGTGAAGAAGTAAATATATTAAACAAAATTGTACTTACCAAAAGATTAAAAGGATTGTAATGTATATATAAAAGTGTAAAACTATAAAAAAGTTATAGATTTCCGTACACTTCTGAACTCAAAGTCACGTTAGGTATAACTAACGAAATACTACATGGGCTCAGAAGTCCAGGGATTTTTAATGAAAACAAGCGTTTTTTAGGCAATGTTGTATTTATTCCTTAACACAGTTGCCTTCAAGGGCGATACACTTAGTATAGCGATTTCTCAACATTTTGATGCCCTTTCTGTAGTACGAAACGTCTAAGCCTTCGAAATACGCCTCGGTTTCTGCAATGAATTTCTTATTCGATGTGAATCTCTTTCCCTGGAGCCACCGCTTGAGGTTTTGAAACAGATAATAAACGCTAGAGGCCAAATCTGGAGAATACGGTGGGTGAGAAACCAATTCGAATCGTAATTGGTCCCATTTAGCTTTCGCTTTTAAGGACGTGTATGACGGTGCGTTATCGTGATGGTGCAGAACTTTTTTCTTTGCCATATGGGGTCGTTTTTTCTTCATTTCGTCGTTCAGTTTGTCTAATAACGCTGCATAATACTCTACGGTAAGTGTTCTTCCCTTCTACAGGTAATCGATGAAGATGATGCCATGCACATCCCAAAAAACGAAGGCCAAAACCTTCCCAGCCAAGCGTTGGTTTTTTTCCGCCGCTTTGGTCGACTTTCGTGGCTATTCAGCCACTCTGCAGTCAGCCTGTTGGGCTTAGGCGTATGGTAATGGATCCACGTATCATCCATCGTCACAAAACGTCGAAAAATGTCCGCTCGATTACGCTGCAACAACACCAAACCGGCCGTTGAATCATCAACACGCTGCTGTTTTTGGTCGACGGTCAGCAGACGTGGCACCCATCACGTGGATAGCTTTTTCATGTCCAAAACATTGTGCTAAATATATCCCACCCATTCTTTTGAAATGCCAACGGCCTCAGCTATCTCGCGCAACTTCTTTTTACGATCATTTAAAACGATTCGATGCACTTGCTATACGATTTCTGCATTCGTAGCCTCTTTTGGTCTTCCAGAGCGAGGTGCGTCTTCGGTGCTTGTACGACCCATTTTAAATTCACTAAACCACCGATAAACTGTTGTTCTTGAAGGAGCAGATGTGGGATAATATTTCTTTAACCATTTCATTGATTATTCAGGAGTTTTGCCCATCAAAAAACAATGTTTGATCAAGATGCGACATTCCTGTTTTTCCATTTTCTTCACGAAAGCGAAGGTAGTGGAACTTAAACAACTGTAGCTTGTAAACAAATAAACGAAATGTCATGAAACTTTTCACCAAAACTAGTGACAGATGAACCTCTCGAAATGAATCATGTTCATTTTCTAGTGGCGTCACCTATTGAAAAATCCCAGGACTTCTCAGCCCATGTAGTATAATCTCAAACTATTATTGTTTCAGTCGAACGGCTTTATTCATTAATAAAAATAAATGTCACACAAGTAGGTTTACCAAAAACCCTGTAATATGTTAACTTGATATTTCTATTTTCTACATAACAGTGCAATTTATAATCTAATTCAGCTGATTCAATAAATTTTATACGCAAAGAAGCATAATAATTGCACAGTTACCCTTGAAGAAAATAGGGGTTGCAACCCTTTGGCATAAAATTTATTCCTATAGAAGTGCCTTTTCATAGTAAACAATTTGCCGTTGGATTTATTTAAAAACTTCTAAAACTTTTTGAGATATTAAAAGAACTGTTTTTAGGGATGAACTTTAAGGGTGATTTTCACCCTTTAAATCGACGAATTAGCACTTAAAAAAAAATATATTTCTAATATTTTTTTGAGTAATACAATATATAACATAATGATAGAAATCGGTGATGTACACCTGGGGTAGTTTCCTTTTTAGAGCAGCATTTCCATAAACGTTTTTAATCTCCTGATGTGTTTCAGCCACCGTTTTCTTTAAATGTAAGAAGAAAAGCAACACTTCCCGCAAATGACGATTATTTGACACAAAATGAGACATTGTCACACAACCAAAAGTATATGACGCCAAAACAAAATCACTAATGTGCCGAAGCGATTTGTTTACCATATATCTAAGCTTGCTTCAAGACGTTTCGAATGTCGAAATCGACAAGCACTTACTGCTGGAGCCATCTATTGACAAACAGCAGGAACTTAGTTGCGCACCTAATTTGTTTTTTTAATGCTAACTTAACATCTACATACATCTATTAACTATTTATTAGCTATCGATATAATTATTAACAAATTGCATAAAGACTTTTATTGTCTAAATAGCTTTTTAGTAAATAAAATAGCTTACCTAGTGAATGCGTATAACACACATAAATTTTTCGATCTAAAAAAAAAGCGAATCAAAATACTTGACAATCTCTTAACAGATTCGACCCTTTGACCTACACGGTATCAGTCGATTGCGCGAGCCATAGTAAACAAGAAGGTCGGTCGCGCCTCGTGCCATTCAGCTGTTTGGCCGTGTACCCGAACTGGCGCAAAATCTATACTTTTCATGACATGTATATTTCGGTGCAGCAAAAAGAATTGTGAAATAATAAATTCTTTACCACAAGTCAGAGTCGTGATTTTCGTTTATGACACAAATTATTTACCACGAGCCGGACTCGTGGTTATAGGCCGAAGAGTTAACAACCTTCTTTAGCTGAAATTTGAATTATTTGGTAATAGAAAAATTTGGTAATAGGAAAATTTCATTACACTGCTTTACTTACATCAGAAATGATTGCAAATAATGAGTAAATAGATTATTTAATTAATTATAATCAAAATTTGGAAGTCGGTCATTTAAATAAAGTTACATAATCCTATACAATGTGCAAAATGCCAAGAGAACAACTGTATTATTTAAACTTCTTTAAGAAATCAATTTTTTGCAAAAAATGCTGCGACATGTAGTTTGTAAATATACAATTAAATAATGAAAGATAAAATAGGACATATATGTAAAAAATAAAAAACAATCTTCAAAATATGAGGTGTGTTTAGAAAATAACGAGAATTTTCGATTTTTAAAAAAAATATTTATTTATTCGTCTACACTAATGTTGTCGCCTTCAAAGTTGTCCCTATAAGATATAATGCACTTGTGCCGGCGCTTCTTTCAATCCTCGAAACACTTCTGAAACTCGATCTTTGGGATAGCCTTCAGCTCTTTCAGCGATGCGCTTTTCATGTCATCTATGCTTGTAAAACGATGGCCCTTTAAGGTTCTCTTTATATTTGGAAATAGAAAAAGTCACACGAAGCCATGTCTGGCGAATATGGAGGCTGAGGCATCGTTACAGTATTGTTTTTGGCCAAAAATTTACGAACAAGCAATGAAAAGTGAGCAGGTGCATTATCGTGGTGCAAAAGCCATGAATTGTTTTGCCACGAATCCGGGCGTCTTTTTTGGATTGCTTCACGCAAACGGCGTTAAACTTGTAGGTAGTACTTCTTACTGACCATTTGACCTCGTGGCGAGAATTCATGATGCACTATACCATTAAAATCGAAGAACACGGTGAGCGTAAACTTCACATTCGACCATACTTGTCGAGCTTTTATCGGTCTTGGCGATCCAGAATGCCTCCACTGGGACGATTGAGCCTTAGTTTCGACGTCATATCCATGAACTCATGTTTCGTCACCTGTTATAACATGTTTAAGCAATTCCGCATCGTTGTTGACTTCATTTAGTGACTCCTGAGCAACTTCCATTCGCCGCTGTTTTTATTCAAAATTCAGCAGTTTTAGAACAAATTTTGTTGCCATGCGTTTCATGCTCAAAACAATTGAGAAAATTTAATGGCATAAGCCAATCGATATGCCAACATCATCAGCAACTTCTCTGATTGTGATTTGGCGATCGTTCAAAACCATTTCTTTCACTTCTTCCACTTTTTAATCGGTTTTTGATGTACTGGGGCGTCCGGGGCGTTTGACATCTTCAACGTCTTCATGGCCATCTTTAAAACGCTTATACCACTCGTAAACCCTCGTTTCACTCATAGCGGACTCACCATAGGCCGTTGTTAACATTTTACACACTTTGTTACACTTCCTTTCATTTTTTACGCAAAATTTGATACAAATTCTTTAATCCATTTCTTTTTAACAAATGAAAATCGCCGAGCTCACAAAAACACATTTAACCTTTGCAGCTGTCACCAACAAAGTAAACAATGAATACAGCTGAAAATTGTATCATACTTCAGGGGTATGTGTACCAACATAAAAAAAAATGTTGACAATCGGATTCGCTGTAACGTCGGAGCATGACCTCCGTTTTTTTGTGTTTTGTCAGCCGAAAAGTTTTTTACTAACACAATAATCCCCTTCACAACCTACTCGACGCACTCTCCACTGACGTAGACCATTGGAAAACTCAACCTAAGCTTAAACCGAGAGTTGAATAGCCGCTCTCATTAAACTCAGTTTTACTACGATGCAATTTTTACAGACAATCGCACACATGTCCTAATAAAATAAAAACGCTAAGTCAGTCAATACAAATTTCATTGATATTCGACACACAAATTCATGCAAGGTAGTCTTTCTTATAGCGTAATTTAGAACATTGCGCAATCATGTGGAATCTCGTGAATCCTTGTAATACACTCAAAGTAATTTTTTTTATAATTAATTAAATAAAAACAAGTGAATTAAAAAAAATAATTAATTTAAATTAACCATTCGACGATCCTAATTATTACTATTTCACTAGAATAGAATAATAGTCAGCGACCAGCTACATTATTTTATTTTATAAACAAAACTGTACAAAAAGAAATTGTGTTAATAATTACATTTTGTAATCAAAATTATTATTAATAATAGAAATTTCAATATCAATTTACAATTATATTAGCAAATATTTATTTAATAACTTATTTTAGTCAAACAAGTACTCCTCCACAGTCCATTAATTGAAACTTATAACTTTTAAAAAATGACTATTTAAACTATCATTTCACAATTATCTTCTCCTTTGTAATAATAAAATACTCATAGTAATCTTTTCTTTATTATTTAAATACTCATTCTTTATCTAATTATGTAAAATACGACAAAAAACTTTGTTCTATTGTAATATGCGTTAAACCTTAAATACAATTTACATTAACATAATTTTATTGTATATAATAAACCCATGTAATAACTCTGTAAAAATGGATCATCTCTTTCTCTCTAACTCTCACTCTAACTGACCAAGAAGCCGCCAGGAAGAGGGGGGCCTGAAAACCTCGGCCACTCCCCGAATTTCTCGGTCAAAGAAGGAATTTTCTGAGTAGCTTATCCAACGCAGTAAAATACGGCACCAAATGATCACCAAGCAGCAGACCTCAAGCAGCACTTGAGGTAACCACTGGAAAGTACTAGGAGCATTCTTTCTGAAACACGACGATCCAGAATCAACGAGCAGTCACTAGCCCTTGGGTATCCGAGCAGTTAAGTCAACGAGTCTTAGCAACCAATTCAAACTTATCATTGTTTAAAAGAAGAGAAAAAGAAGAAGCAGCTGGCAGCCACTCCAGCGAACGACAGAGAGAGAGAGAGAGAGGACTGGACACCACAGCTAATACCTCCAATGAATAGAGTGAGTTTAAAATTTAAAATTGCATTATATATTCTTTTCTCCATATCTATCTCAATCCTCCAACAAAGTTTTTGGCCGAAAAGCGGCCGATTATTTTGAACACAAGTCACTTTGGTAGGACCTTATCCAGAGAAGGGCTCGAGCCTGCTTCCGATTTAGGAAGAGAGGCTCTTGCAACTGCTCAATTCCGCACTACACACCTCTCCTAAGAACTCTCACGATTATCCTCTGCCAACCCGAGCCCATCAGCTTTACTGCTTAGGCTCGAAAACGGCAAAAATTGCAGTATTGACTGAAATTGAGTCAAAAAGTAGCACTACCGACGTTACAAAAATAATTTTGGAGGCCTCGGAGGCATTTTGCAGAAAAAGGGAGAAGAAATTAATTTTTCTTTTCCTTCTCAAAATCTTCAGAGGAAACTGCGAGTTGTAAGAGTTCGTCCTTTTCAATTTCACTTTTCTCTCTATGTTTGTACGAGATAATAACGAAACGAAAATAAAAATAAAAATTATTGTGACATATTTTAAACAAATTTTAGAAATAAAAGTAAAAGAAGAAGCATTAACAAAAGAGAAAAATATTAAATATAAACATTATAAATGAAATAAAAACTGAATCTAAATAAAAGGAAGTAAAATAGTGAATAAATCAATATAAGATCAAATACAAAGAAAAACTCAATTCAAGAAGGATAAATGAATTAATGATAATTTAGAAAGGTGCAATAATAAAAATGATAATACAAAATAAAGTATGAGTAATAAATCCTGAAAATCAAATAAACAGAAAAAGATAAACAACAAGTAAATAAAAGGAATTGAATAAGATAAACAAACGACAAGATAAAACAGCATAAGATAAAAAAATTTATTATAAGAAATATATAATAATATATCGATACAATATGCAAGTAGATAAAGTAAAATAGAGAAAAACAAGTGAAATAGTAGAGTGAAATAATAAATAATAAATTAAGTGTTAAAGTGAAACAATTTGTTGTTGTCAAAGTGGAATAATACATAAAGTATCAAGAGAATAAAAAGGGATAAATTAAAGGTAATTAAGCAAAAGGCAAATAAATGAAAAAAAAAGGAAAAAAGAAGTGACAAATAAGTTAATAAAATACTAAATAGAAAGAGAATAAATAATAAATAAACTAAAAACCCGATTAATGATAAAATAATAATAAAGTTAACAAAAAGTGTTAGCCGTGCAATATTGATAAAAATAAGTAAATTGTAAAAGAAAGTATTGAAACAAGTGAAAAAGTAAACCACAATAAATAATAAATAAATTAAATCATAAACGAATTAAAAGTAAGTGAAAGAAAGGCAAAAAAAAAAATAAAAAAAAATTTAATGACAACCTAATACAATAGGTGAAGAAATAAATGTATAGGTAAAAAATGCAAAAACAAGCAAATAAATTATAAAAGATAGATGAAGGGATAAAATTAACAAAAAATATAACTAAATTGGAAGCGAGTAATTAAATAAACAAATAATAAACCTAAAATAATAAAATAATAAAATAACGAATTAAACGAAGAGAAATAAATTAATGAATTGAATAAAGTGGAAATTACATAAATAAAGAAAAAGTGCTGAACTAAGCCATAAATTAAAACGAGTATACTAAAAAAAAAAAAAAAAAGTTTAAATAACCTAATTGAACATACATGCATAACATTATAATATCAAAACTTGTATTATTTAAATATTTTCTATATAAATTTTAACATAAGCATAATAGAAGTAATATTACATATACGAGTATCAGATTTCAAATACACATGTTGAGCATCGTTCACACACTACCTTGGTTTTAAAATATAAGTATCAGAATTCAATAAAAAAACTAGCATTATACTAAAATTACAAAACAATAAAAAAAAACAAAAAAAAAAAATATATTAAAATTTATATTATTAAAATTAAAATACGGATATATTAAACTCATCTAAATAAAATTTTTTTTTTAACTAAAAGGAAATTAAAATTAGTCACCTCTTCAACGGCAAATCCTAACAAATAATTATAAACCAACTAATAAAAATTTATACAAATGATACCGCTCCTTCAAGAAGAGAGAAGTCAATGAATTTGCAAGCTGAAAATAAGTAAACAAAAATAAATAAAGTAAACTAACAAGAAAAAAAAAATTTTTTTTAGCCGATAGGTAAAAATAATAAGCAACAATAGAAATAATTTGACCAAATAAATAAAACTAAAACAAGTAAATAATAAATACATTAATAATGAGAGTAAAGTAAGATAAAAGTAACAATCTCCTGCTTAGAAACAAGTATCTCCACATGTTGTCA
Organism: Chalcis sispes; assembly: GCA_949987625.1. NCBI lineage: Eukaryota > Metazoa > Arthropoda > Insecta > Hymenoptera > Chalcididae > Chalcis > Chalcis sispes. The sequence continues at coordinate 42,081,820 of OX465095.1, read as the reverse complement.
CATAACTTAAGACTTCAACATATTAGCCTCAAGCAACAGGGAACAAATTTGTATATTAATTTTTGCATACTTTATTCGAGCGACAAATGACCAATAGGAGACAAACTAGGAAACAAGTCGCTAAGGCATTAAAAGCAGAAAAAGATAAAGACGAAATCGCCGATCACTTTACCTGTAGACCGCGCGTCTCTCGCTCCCCCCAATACCAGTCTTGACTCCCTCGTCAACACTCCCCTAAGAGTAAATGAAGACGTTACAAAAAAAGACATTACTCCCCCTCCACCCATATACCAACCTCCGATCGATCTAAACATCTTAGATCCAGACTTCCTGACAATAACTCAACCTAACAGGGCCGGTTACGGTAAAGACGCCGGAAATAAAGGCGCACAAAAACCGATCTTTGCGAAATCTCTGAAGGACGCCCTCGGTATAGTCCCTAAATTCAACGGAAAAAACATAGCACTAAGCGAAATTTCAGAGGGCTGCAACGAAGCCAGAGAAATACTCAGACCCTACGATGAATAAAACTTAGTAAGACTTATCAGAAGTAGAATAAAACGTAAAGCCCGCGCTGCGATCTTTGGGTTATCATTCCCGGCAGTTGAATCTTTGAAAGACTTTTTCAAGGATATATACGCCAGTACTAAAACTGAGCAACAGTTGTTTGGAAAACTTGGAAATGAGTATCAACGGGATCATGAAAGCGTAATCGCCTTCGCAAATCGCATAAGGGATTTAGGAGCGTAAATTAACGAGGCTCATAAAATAGCTACCGGCACCCTCAATCCCGAATTTAGAGCACAAACAGAAGCATACATAGTAGAATGCTTTAAGCAAGGTCTGAAACCAGAAATATAGAATAGAATAAAGGTAACAAATAACATCTCAGACATCGTAAAGAACGCCATACTGGCCGAAAGGCAAATCGCCTCCAAAACAGCCCTTCGCGATAAACAGCGGGCCCATAAAAAAAGTTCCTTCTACGCGAGCGAAGAGGTTGCGAAACCAGAGCTAAAAAGAATGGAGGACACAAGATACGAGGCACGGATAAACAGGTTAGCAGTATGCCACTTTTGTAAAAAACCTGGACACTCAGAAGAAACCTGTTTTCTCAAAGCGAAAACCTGCCAAATTTGCGCAAAGCCAGGACATACTGCCAATTTCTGCAACAATGATACTGAATGCCAAATATGTGGGCAAAGAGGACATACTGCAATACAGTGTAATAAGAACAGATGCGCAGTTGACACCAGTCAACTATGCAGAGTTGCGGTGCTATAAAAGCGACAGCCCGGCCATATTGCAGGAGTCTGCCGACAACAAAGACCCACCAATGTGACTAATGTACCAATCTGCAGCTATTGTCATATAAAAAGGCACGCGGTCACCGAGTGCAGGAAAAAGAGATATAACCAGGCAAAAAACGAGAGGAGTCTCCCACAACAGAGCGCCATCAGCGAGGCCCCACGAACTCAAGTGCGCTCAGCTCTCCCAATAGAACAGGAAGATATCAGTGGAGAGTTAATGCCATAAAAACTTGTAAAACTGTACCGTTCGTAAGCCTTAGCCTCCTCCAAAATAGGTTCCCCAGCACCCTTATGATCGATAGAAGATCAGAGGTTAGTGTATTAAAAGCACGCGTCTTGCCGGATCACAAATATCTCAAGACCTTAGACGAATTTACACTACAAGGCTTGCGAGGCGAAACAGAGCAAGACTTGGGGAAAGCAAAGGTAAAGATCGGAGAAACAATAATCGAATTTATCATAGTACATAATAATTTTCCGATCCCTTTTGACGGAGTATTAGGAGGGAATTTTTTCGAAACTACTAAAGCAAAATTGGACTTCGGAGACGATACAATACTAGTAAACGATAAACACATTAAAATACTCTGGGACGATGAAGATTACCCGCACCTGATCAAAAATTTGCACAATATCACGAGCGGAACAAAAACTGGACTACCTTTAGTTAAAATACTAAATCTACCGACCTTCACGGAAAAGCAACTATTGATCGACTCGGGATCCAAGATAAACCTTATAAAATCAAGCCTATTACCATCCGAAGAAGAAATTAATACGACAAAAAGATACAATTTGAAAGGGATTGGAAAAAAAATCATACCTACCAGGGAAACGATAAAGATCTCATTGCTAGGAAGTACGATAAAATTTAATGTCATGAAAGAAGACGTGTATATCCCAGGGGAAGGAATATTAGGCTGTGACTCTCTGCGCGAAAACAAAGTACACCTTGACTATCCCAACCGCATGATGACATAGAACGGAAAAACGCAATCCTTCGAGATTGGAAATGCGCTCGACAACATAGATAATAAAGAGGGGAATATTTTAGAAATCGTAAAAGACGAAGATCACGATAGTAATGCAGCTACGAGGAACAGTTATCTTACTTCAGAAAACGAACTTGCTATCGATTTAGACTATCAACTCGAATCGACCGCTGACTTTGGAGACCCTAGGTCTCGCGAAGATCCTGAACTCAAAGAAATCATCGAAGATCACCTACGTATAGACCAACTGGATGAACAAGAGAAAGCATATGTAACCGAATTAGTAAAGAACAATAGAGACAAGTTCTACCTACCTGGAGACGATCTTCCGGGTACAGATCTTATTACGCACGAAATCCCAACAACTAACGACAACCCAGTCCACGCTGAGCAGTATCGCTTTCCGCATTCGTTGAAAGACGAAATAAACCGACAGGTGAATAACTTACTAAAGGTAGGGATCATAAAAAACTCCAATTCACCTTACAACGTTCCGGTTTGGGCCGTACCTAAGAAACCAGACTCAAAAGGCCGCCCTAGATGGCGCATGGTATTAGATTTACGAGCCTTGAACGAAAAAACAATAGGCGATTCGTATCCATTACCTAATATTGAAGAGATATTCGATCAAGTGAGACCAGCCAAATACTATACAGTGCTCGATTTAGCGTCAGGATTCCGCCAGATAAAGATGGACTTGAAAGTCGCACACAAGACGGCTTTTAGCACACCATTCGGCCATTATAAATTTGTATTTTGAATTTGTATTTGAATGCCGTTTAGATTAAAAAACACGCCCGCCACCTTCCAACAACTAATGGACAAACTCTTAAAGGGACTACAGGGCGTAAGTCTTTTCGTTTATCTTGATGACATTGTTATTTACGCAAACAGAATAGAGGAACATGACTCGAAAATTACAACTTTAATGCAACGCTTGAAACAAGCAGATTTAAAACTGCAAACCGATAAATACAAGTTGGTATGGTTCGAAACGGCAGACTCAAATACTAGGGTCCAAAAAGGGCGATTTAAGTTATCTGCATATGATTATGAGATAATTTACAAACCAAGAAAGTTAAATGCTAACGCAGATGCATTATCGCGTAACCCAGTTGAAGAAGGTGCCGTTAACGTAGTAACACGTGCACAATAAAAAAGTAAAGAACCCGCCCCTGATGAAACCCAGGAAAGGCTTTTGTCACCCAAACTTGTGGAACCAATACGAAAAAACCCTAGGGGGAGACCTAAGAAAAGCCAAACGGATTGCCAACATATGGAAGAAGTCGTCCTGCGACCCAAGAAAGACATCGATTACGAAGAGAGCGAAGACGATGATTCCGACGAAGTCGCGGACCCCAAACCCTTCGCGCTTCCATCCAGACCCCGAGTTAACAACGAACAAGATTCCGATCCTGACGAATCTGAGATTAGCGACGAGGAAATAATAAACGAACGACCCGTAATAAAAATAAGGGAACACCTTCACACTCGAAACAATAACATAGTTTATTTCACCGCCTCAAACGGAGATGATTGCGACGAAGGCGCAAAAATATTGACTGAACACAACAAAATAAACACTACCAAAGGTTTTAATAGGCAAGGTACACCGAGTGTAACGCAAAGGTCGGAAGTCCTTATTCGCAGTGTGTATAAAGGTAGAACAACCCGAATCCCTCACTCAAATAAAAAGTAACTTGACTAAAGGATTGACCACTCTAAAAGATTTATTGATGAACCTTAAACAGAGAACTATCAGTATAGGTAAGAGCAAATTTATAGAAAATCTTGAATGGCCCGAAGTTGCAAGCTTAATAAAATTCACTTTCAAAGACACACTAATCAAAACCATAGTTCGTAACGAAAACTGAGATACGTCCCTGACGAAAAACGAGACGAAATATTTTCAGAATTGCACAGATCACCGATTGGAGATCATCGAGGAGTCTCAAAAACCTTCAACCGGATGACGTACAAGGTCGTGTCCAACAATGCCTCGACTGCCAACTGAAAAAGTTGGTACGTTTCAAAACAAAACAGCCAATGGTGATCGCCAATACACCCGGCAGTGTTTTCGACAAAATCGCTATGAATATAGTAGGACCACTTAAACCCACAAGCGAAGGACATGAATATATCCTGACCATTAAAGATCAATCATCAAAATTTTGTTTAGCCGTCCCCTTACAGAACGTACTGCTCACCACTATCACAGACGCTTTAATTAGAAAATTCATATGCCTATTCGGAGCGCCAAAAGCCATCTTAACAGATCAAGGAAAAAATTTCTTGAGTCATCTCATAAACAGGATTGCAAAGAGATTCCGAATTAAGAAAATAAAAACGACTGCCTTCCACCCTCAGTCGAATGGATTATTGAAAAGGTCTCACCACGCGCTCGGCAAATTCCTAAAACAATATACCGACAAAAACAACGAATGGGACGAATGGATCGAAATAGCAATGCTAAATTATAATTCTAGTGTACAGAAAAGCACCAAACACACACCATACGAGTTAGTATTTGGCAAGCTGCCACGACTACCATTCAACGATCCATTACACGCTAGTGACATGCTCCCAACATACAAAGATTACATCACGGAGTTGGTCACGCGCCTAAATGACATTCAAAAACTAGCATATGAAAACCTAATCAAGTCTAAAGAACGCAACAAAAAGCTTTATGACAAAAAAATCAACCCTAAGAGCTTTAAAGTAGGAGACTATGTATTCTTGTTAACCGGACCCAAACCAGGAAAATTTGGCGATCATTATTCGGGACCCCATGAAGTATTAGAAATCCTCAAATCCCATAATATAAGAATACGTTATAAGAAAAGCGACAAAATCGTCCACGCGAACAGGCTCCGCAAATCCCACATAAATCAGGAATTTAAACACAAACGAAAAAAAGGAACACCAATAGCAAAAGCTAGCTATAACCAAGAGGAAGTCACGTAAACAGTCAAATTAACTCTAATAAAAAAGGAACCCTTATAACAATAAATACGCATAAATAAAAATAACAGAAAAAAAATAAAATAAAATAAAAACACCAACTTCATATCATTCGATTATAAGACTAACCAAAAGAAATAGAATAAAATTAACTTTATTTTTCCGATAGACCTGGCAAAAATAATTATTCTTTCATATCTTTTTGTTCCAATTTATAGTCTCATTGGTTACGAGTGCCGACCACGACACCTAAACGTAACCACTGTATCTCTACTAGAAGTAGACGAATGCGATTTCCCTATAACCTCTGTAAATGTAACCCGTCGTTACATACAATTATTACAAGTAGTAAATTATCGTCAAACTCATGTAATACAATGTAAAGTAGAGATACAGCGGACAGTTTACCACTGCGGAATGTTCTCACACAACTCTATAGTTAATCATGGTCAGGCCGAATACATACATGAAATTAGTAGGCACGCGTGTACACAAATGTACAAAACTAGACTGTTTAAATTTGGAGATAGTACAGTAATTAGCGACATAAAAATCAATAGTACCGTGAAGCATCCAATCGTTTACGCAGGCACACTCTCTGAGGATGGGTGATGTTCCGGAAACGTTTACCGAGACCCTTATGGTGCTTGGAAAAACGTAGTTGTACAGGGATTACTTAAAATCACCTTAAGAGAACACTTTGCAAAAATAGACCTGGACAATAACAAAATGCACTTAAGTTCCGGAACATCGTGCACCCTCTTTGAAACATCTTGTATCGACTTTGAGAGCGGTTATTATTTTTGGGACGTCTTACCCCTAGACCAATGTAAATTCGACCGTTGCGGACTTTTATACAAGAGGTTAGCTAACAAAATCACAGACAGTAATCTTAACTATGGAAGAATCATATATTCCCTTACCACAGACGACGTAACTTTTGCCCTATCCAGCAAGGGCACCGAGAACTTATGCGGATACACAGTGGTCAGAACCGAGCACCCTAAGCTGTTCATCCTAAAAACTACCAAAGGATACTTGTTCGCAAAGCCAGGAAGAATAGCGATAGAAAACTTAGACATCTTCGCGTATGTAAATTCTACATTCGTGTAGGTCGAAAAATACATCAGAACACAGATCAAATCTCTGTACCATAACATCTTGCAGCAACAATGCAGGATTAAGAGACAGACATTCCTAAGCGTCCTATCCATAGCCGACAGATTACTAGACAAATTCGCTTACAACCTAATGAACGGACCTGGTTACATGGCTATTACGGGTGAAGAAGTGGTGCACATCATCAAATGCATACCTGTAGAAGTAAAACTCTGACATGGAAAGCACTGCTACGCCGAATTAGAAGTCACCTGGAACAACAGGTCTCAGTATCTAACACCTAAAACCCATATCCTAAAGGATCATGGTACCAGGGTATCATACAATGCCATCCTGCCATCATACTACAGAATAAATAAGAAATGGTTAAAAATTATGCCTAAACCCATGGAAGGTAAGACACCACAAACCCTTAAACCTTTCTTGGCACTCTATTCATTGGAGGTATTAGGCTGTGGTGTCCAGCCCTCTCTCTCTCTCTCTCTCTCTCTCTCTGTCGTTCGCTGGAGTGGCCGCCAGCTGCTTTTTCTTTTTCTCTTCTTTTAAACAATGATAAGTTTGAATTGGTTGCTAAGACTCGTTGACTTAAGTGTTTGGATACCCAAGGGCTAGTGACTGCTCGTTGATTCTGGATCGTCGTGCTTCAAAAAGAATGCTCTTAGTACTTTTCAGTGGTTACCTCTAGTGCTGCCTGAGGTCTGCTGCTTGGTGATCATTTGGTGTCGTATTTAACTGCGTTGGAAAAGCTACTCAGCAAATTACTTCTTTGACCGAGAAATTCGGGGAGAAGCCGAGGTTTTCAGGCCCCCCTCTTCCTGGTGGCTTCTCGGTTAGAGAGAGTGAGAGTTAGAGAGAGAAAGAGAGAGAGAGAGAGAGAGAGGGAGATGATCCATTTTTACAGAGTTTTTACATAGATTTATTATATACAATAAAATTATGTTAATGTAAATTGTATTTAAGGTTTAACGCATTTTACAACAGAACGAAGTTTTTTGTCGTATTTTACATAATTAGATAAAGAATGAGTATTTAAATAATAAAGAAAAGATTGCTATGAGTATTTTATTATTACAAAGGAGAAGATAATTGTAGAATGATAGTTTAAATAGTCATTCTTTAAAAGTTATAAGTTTTAATTAATGGACTGTAGAGGAGTACTTGTTTGACTAAAAAAAATTATTAAATAAATATTTGCTAATATGATTGTAAATTGATATTGAAATTTCTATTATTAATGATAATTTTGATTACAAACGTAATTATTAATACAATTTCTTTTTGTACAGTTTTGTTTATAAAATAAAATAATGTAGCTGGTCGCTGACTATTATTCTATTATAGTGAAATAGTAATAATTAGGATCGTCGAATGGTTAATTTAAATTAATTATTTTTTTTAATTCACTTATTTTTATTTAATTAATTATAAAAAAAATTACTTTGAGTGTATTACAAGGATTCATGACATTCCAGATGATTGCGCAATGTTCTAAATTACGCTATAAGAAAGACTACCTTGCATGAATTTGTGTGACGAATATCAATGAAATTTGTATTGACTGACTTAGCGTTTTTATTTTATTAGGACATGTGTGCGATTGTCTGTAAAAATTGCATCGTAGTAAAACTGAGTTTAGTGAGAGCGGCTATTCAACTCCCGGTTTAAGCTTAGGTTGAGTTTCCCAATGGTCTACGTCAGTGGAGAGTGCATCGAGTGGAGGGGATTATTGAGTTAGTAAAGAACTTTTTGGCTGACAAAACACAAAAAAACGGAGGTCATGCACCGACGTTACACGCCAAACCTGCGAAATTTAAAAATTCCCGTTATTTTCTAAACACACCTTGTATGTTAATATTAAAATTACACAAATTTATCTATAAATTATAAGTTTAAAAAATTGAAAAATAATATTTTATAAATAAGATACCAATCAACTTTTACTGGTTAACATTCTACCTTTTGTAAAAGGTTTTTTTTAAGTTTGTTTTACATGAGCTTTTGATATTATACCTGGATTTTCGTTATATTGTTAACTTATTTAATTCTTAAAATTAATTTTCTTGTTATCCTTTTTTAATTTTATTTGCTGAGATTCTATACTTCTTTATTAAAATTCTTATATTAAGTATATTTTAGTTAATTATATATTTTGGTATTTTTTGTATTTGTATGTATGTTTTAAGATTCTTATGATTTTATCATTTATTGAAATATATATATATATATATATATATATATATATATATATATATACGAGGGCAGTTCAAATATGATGGAGACAAACGCTGTAGATGGCACGCATGTATGTTTTGAAGGTTGTGGCTTGAGTATGTGATAGCTGGGTCCCTTACGAACAGTGTGGCATAGTTTTCGTCGGAAGTGCATGTTTCACGTGCGTGCTACGACCATGAGTAAACGTCAAGTGCCGACCGCCGTTGCCCAACGTATTGTCATTTGTTTTTTAAGTGTGGGAAGGCGTTGAAAACATGAAAATTTTTCTGCGTTTGCAAACTCAGTTTGGTAGTGAGTGCCTGAGTAGGGCTGCTGTGTTTAAATGGGCCAGAGCATTCAAGGATGGTCACGAAACCGTCGAGAATGAGCCGCATGTTCGTCGATCGCGAACCAGCATCACACCAGACAACATTTGCCGCGTAGAACAACTCATTTTGGAGGACCGTTAAATGAATGTTCGAGACATTTCGGCTAAACTTGGCATCAGTATTAGTAATGTAGAGTCTATCATCCACGAACACCTTTAATATCGCAAAATAACGGCGCGATGGGTTCCTAAACTGTTGAACCTCAAGCAAAAATCCACGCAGTTGGAAATTTGTCGTCGCTTGCTGACTCGATACAAGGTGGAGGAGGACGGTTTCTTAACGCGAATCTTTACTACAGACAATACATGGGTACACTATTACACTCCCGAACACAAGGTGTCGTCTAAAGCGTCGAGGAAGAAGATGGGAGGGGCGCCAGTCAAAGCGAAGACAACCAGGTCCGCGGGTAAGGTTATGTGTACTGTGTTCTGGGACCGGCGGGGCGTGCTGTACGTCGATTTCCTGCGCGCCTAACGTTCCATCAATGCTGCATACTACTCTAACCTTCTGAAAACACACGCGAAACCCGCTTATCGCTCGAAATGGGGAGCATTCCAGCAAGAAGTGCGATTCTTCTCCAGGATAACGCGCGCCCTTATACCACGCGTCTCACGCTCGATACAATATCGAAATTAGGCTAGCAGGTACTGGAACACCCCCCCCCCCCCCTACAGTCCGGATTTATCACCCTGCGACTACCACATCTTTAGACCACTGTAAGAATCCCTCGCAGGTCAAAGATTCAACACCGACGACGAGGTAGAGGAGTTCGTGCACACATGGCTGTCCAAGTTGCCCAAGGAATTCTTCGATACTGGCATCAAAAAGCTTTCGGTAAGGTGGACAAAATGCGTAACTTGTAAGGGGAGAGTATCTAGGAAAACTGTAAATTTTTGTAAATTTTTTCGATAGTAATTAAACGTGTCAGAGCATTTGTCTCGATCATTTTTAAACCGCCCTCGTATATATATATATATATATATATATATATATATATATATATATATTATATGTCTATGTATTTAATCTTTAATACAATTAAATTAAATGTTTTACATATTTTAATATTATCTTTACTTTTATTATTAATTTTGTTACTTTTCCTTTTGGTTTTCAGAAATTCATTATACAGGGTCAGACAATAAAACCTTCCGTATTTGAAGTAGCTAGCGTGCGAGTTATAGTTGGCGTACTGATTTGAAAGGGGTACTGTTTGAAAGCGGTGTATGTGCCGTTTTTAGTGTGCGCCATGGCTTAGCTTGGTGAGCATCGTGCGTTTGTTCTGGAGGAATTTATTAGTAACGGTGTTTCTGTGATTAGGACTCAGCGAGCGTTTCAGTTACGATTTAAACTTGGCTGACATGATCGTGTCCTGGATAGAACAAACTATTCAACTGTGGGTGTCAAACTTTGGAAACACAGGTTCAGCACTTAAAAGAAAACCTACTGGCCGACCTCGGACTGCAACAGTACCGAAAAATGTGACGCGTGTGAGAGTGTCTTTCCATCAATCACTAAGGCGTTCAGCACTTAAGAATTCAGCTGTCTTAGGATTATCGGATAGGAATGTAAGAATTCTTCATAGAGAACTTCATATGCACCCTTTTAAAATGATGGTTACCCAGGAATTAAGTGAAAGAGATTTTGAAACTTGTAGAGCTACGTGTGAGGAAATTCTTTAAAATATTCCCCCTAGCGCTTTGTTTATTTCTTCGGATGAGGCCCACCTTTACTTATCAGGAACTGTAACAAGCGCTACTGGGCTGCAGAAAACTCTCGTGAAATTCATCAGCTACCACTACAGAGCCCTCATGTGACAGTTAGGGGCGCCGTTGCTGAATATTTTGTGCGGGGACCGTATTTTTTCGAAGAAAATGGTTGAACGGTAACGGTTAATTCAAACCGTTATCCTCACATGGTAGAGACCTTCCTATAACCTAGGCTAAACCAGTTTCTTGCAGATCATAAAGATCAAGAAATGTGGTTCCAGTAAGACGGAGCAAAAACTCACTCCTCTTGTCATTCTATGGAAGGTTGAGGGAGTTAGTTCCTGGTCATCTTGCCTCTTTACGAGGAGACATCACTTGGCCCCCAAGGTCGCCTGATTTATCGCCATGTCATTTTTTTCTTTGGGGGCACTTAAAGGCTCAAATGTATAAACATTGTCCCACAATACTTCAAGCACTTAAGAAGGCCATTACTCAGGAAGGGGCAGCGATTCCAAGAGAAATGACACAAAGATGTATGGAGAACATCCGGGAAAGACTTCATCAATGTGACAACAATGAAGGTCGTCATTTAGCGGATATAATTTTTAAAACCAAATAATTTAAAATGCGCACTGCTGCAGACGCAGCTATCCCGTGATGCGGCCTTAAGTGCCGACGGACCTTAGTCGTGCAATGGCACTCACGTGCAGTGCCGATCCGATTACAACACAGGATCCGCCTCGAATCCGGCTTTCTATAACGTAAGGAGCCTAAGCTTAAGGCCTTGTTGCCGGTGGTCCCCCCACCAGGCTCGGTTAGTCCAGATGCGTGTCAACAGAGGGTTCACACGCCCGCGGAGGCGGCGGTATTCGGGAAAGAGATGCTGGAAAGGAAGTAAACTAAAGCGCACCTGTTATACGCAGTCAACTTTTATTGAGTCAAATTAGTATATCTATGTACAAAATAAATAATCAACGGACTTGAGATCCCTGCGGAGGGTAACGAACACAAAATAAAATAACGCGCATCTATTCTCCGCAAGGCACGCACTGCGTATGCGTGTCAGTCACTAGTTTTGTTATGCTCCCGTTGCAATGCGTGTGAACTAACCTTAAGCCTCGCATGCTGGTCGGCGGGTTGGTCGCGGCGAACCGGGATTACGCACGTGTAGTCTCGCGCGTGCTTACATACACTAACCTAATACTATGCGTGAGTGAGAGCTAACCTCTCACTAACTCCTCACAATGATTAATTACAATATTTAATCACGATTGCGAGGATTAAATTATCACGGCATGCACGCAGCTAATTAAGTGGTCACTTGCTCTTTATAGCGAGCGGTGAATTTATCATGTAGAATTATCCTCGTGATAAATCTCGGAGTTTCGGCCTAACACGTAGTTGCGTCTTGGCGGGCAAGAAGAGAAGTAGAAGGACCCTCCCTTGCCCGTCTCGTACCTATCGATTTTCCTACGCTGCGCTATCGATTCCTTGATCGATAGCGCCACGTGTAGTCACGCCGCAAACTCCCGCTTTTACCGTATGGCAATTGGCTTAACCTTGCCAGACCATCTGACACATTCCTCCCCCAGTCACTGCTAAACCCTGATTAAGGGGAGGTTCTCATCAAGCACGACCAAAAAATCGATTTTTTTTTTTTCTTTAAAAGTTGGCAAATGTCTCGTAGAATACGCTTGTGAAACCCGTTTTGCCGAATTTAATTTATTTTTAAAGTTATAGTCAAAAAACCGAAGTCGTCTTTTTATGCAAGAATCGAATTTTTGCGGTAGCGCGTATTAATTTGCGTTTTGGTATTAATTTTGAATTTCCCACACTTTTGTGACCATGGCATGGTATTCATATGTATTTCTAGCAACCTCGAATGCCGCTAGATGTCTATACATATATATACACACACATACACACACATATACACAGTATGTCGAAAAAGTTCCCGAACTTATTTTGTAGCGCTTGTACGAGTGGCGCCACCTCTTAGACGATACCAGTACTATGTTGCTACATCCCTCTGGAGTGTCTGAGAATTTTGTCACCAGTATCCGTTCATTAGTTGCCAAAATAGACGTGCTTGAGTGAACGTGTGTTTAGTACCCCGGTGCAAGCTCTACGATGGATGAGAAATTTGAACATCGTGGCGCAATTAAATTCTGCTATAAACTTAAAAAAACTTTCGCGGAAACGAAAAAAATGATTGATTTGGCTTACGGTGAAGGTGTAGTGTCGCGTACAACTGTTTACACGTGGTTCAGTTGGTTCAAGAGGGGTAGAGAGTCGTTAGAAGATGACGAGAGAAGCGGCCGGCCGTCAACAGCTGTTACCGACGAAAACGTGGCTCGCGCGCGAGCGCTACTAAAGCAGGATTGCCACATGTCTCTTAGAATGTTGGCAGACGAACTGAACATGAGCAAGGATAGCGTCGCGTTGGTTTTTAAAGAAAAAATGAACCGCAGGAAGGTCTGCTTTTGATTTGTTCCGCACTTTCTCACACCAGAGCAGAAAAAAACTCGCATCCAATGTTGTCAAGATTTTATCGAGACTTGCGACACCACTTCGGGCTTTCTAACCTCAATTGTGACTGGAGACGAGACTTGGTGCTTTCAATACGATCCTTCCACGAAGCGCCAGTCATCCGCTTGGCTCAGTCCGGGCCGTGCGAGGCCTCAAAAAGTGCGCCAACAAAAATCACGGGTAAAGACGATGCTCATCGCTTACTTTGACTCCAAAGGCCTGATACCCAAAGAATTTGTGCCCTCAAACACCACCGTGAATGCTGCGTATTACGTAGAGGTGTTAAAACGTCTAAAGCGCCAGATTAATCGCATCAGGCCCGAGTACAAGGAACCGGGATCGTGGAGTTTGCTGGATGACAATGCGCCTGCTCATTGTTCGAACATTGTGAAGCGTTACCTTGCCGAAAATAAGATCCCACGCATCAATCACGCCCCATACTCGCCAGATCTGGCTCCTGCCGACTTTTTTCTGTTTCCCAAGCTAAAAATGGCCTTGAAAGGACGATTTTTTGAAGATGTACCGAGCATTCAAACGGCTTGCACCAAGCGTCTCACAGCGATAACTTCAGAGGAGTACCAGAGAGCCTTCGAATCACTCATGGAGCGCTCAAATAAGTGTATATCTAGGAAAGGAGACTATGTTGAAAGTTAGCTGGAATAAATTTCTTTAGATGTAATTTTCGATTTTTTATTTCAAAAGTTCGGGAACTTTTCCGACATACTGTGTATACATGTTGTATTCTGAAATTGACCGCAACTTCAGTATAACGTTAGTCGCCCACGTGCTCTTAAGTACAAAGTTTTATTGTGTTGAATATATTCTAAAAAATGCCTAACTTACAAAAAAAAAAAATACGAAAGGAAGCAATCCAACTAGAAAAAGTAAAAGAAGGTTTAGTGGTAACCGCTATACTGTAGAATGTGACACAGACTTCGTTAGTACATCGGCGAAAAAATTAAGAAGTGCGGATTACGATGATATCATTATAGATTCCGATGCGAACTATGTTATATTACATTTTTAACTAATGTTTTCATTCATTAGTACATTTGTAAAGTGCAAAGATTGTAATAGTGAAGTGAAATTTAAAAAAACAATTAATGCTAGCGTCGCTTTTAAATTAGTTGCTGAGTGCTCTTGCTCACAGCGAACGTGTGATTTAAATCTAATTGTTAATCGTTGTTCTAAAATAAACAGACGTTTAATGCTTGCCGTTCGATGGGAAGAGGTCTTCAAAATTTGAAAATGCTATGTTCTGTTTTGGATCTAACACATTCGTTTAGTAATAATATTTACTATACTTTCATTCAAAATTTACACACGGCAACAAAAGTTTTGTTTGAAGTTAATCAAAAGAAAGCTGCAAATGAAGAGATACGTAAAAATACAGCAAATGGAAACGAGCCTAAAAATTTAACTGTTTCGGAAGATGGCTCGTGCCAAACAAGGGGTTTTTCGTCGCTCTTTGGGTTTGCTACATTGATAGGAAAATATACAAACAAAGTTTTAGATATTGAAGTTAAATCTGCTTTTTGTCAAAGTTGCGCCAATTGGAAACACAAGCAAGGTACTGTCGAGTTTAGTGTATGGAAGAAAAGTCATGAAGAATCATGTAGTGCAAATCATAAAGGAAGTGCAGGAAAAATGGAGGTAGATGTAGCCAAGGAAATGTTTGCGCATTCAAAAGATTTGCTCGACGTGCAGTATGAATTTTATATTGGCGATGGCGACACAAAAACTTTCAAGGCACTTTCAAATTAAAATCCATACGACGATATTACAGTAAAAAAAAAAAGAATGCGTTGGCCATGCACAGAATAGGATGGGCACTCGGCTTCGTACTGCAAAAAAAAATGAAAAGGGCCTCGGCGGTAAGGGTGCTGGAAAATTAACCAATATAGTTATAGCAGACCTCACTATGTATTATGGATAAGCGATTAGAAGATACTCTAATTCAGTAACATATATGAAAAATGCTATATGGGCTATCTATTATCATAGTATCTCAACGAATGAAAATCCTCAGCATATGTACTGTCCTGCAGGCAAAGACAGCTGGTGCAAGTGGCGCGTTGCCGGGGCTTATAACAATCTAACATCATTCAAGCACAAACCTGCTCTATTAGACAAAGTACAAGATGCTATTAAACCTGTATTTGAAGCCTTATCATCAGACGATCTATTAGAGCGATGTACCGGCGGTAACACCCAAAACTCGAATGAGTCAGTTAACGCTTGTATATGGAAATTAGCGCCGAAACATTTACACTGTGGTGCCAAAACTGTGGAAATTGCCGCATACATCGGTTGTTCACTCTTTAATGAAGGGTACACGACTATCCTACAAATAATGAAGTTTTTGGGAATCAACATTGGTCATCAAATATTTAACTTCTGTCAAACAGCCGACGAGAAGCGAGTTTCTAATGCTGAGTTAAATATGTCCGATGCCGCAAGATCAGCTGCACAATCAAGAAAAGCTGAACGAGCAAGTGAATCAGAGTTATATGAGACCGAGGAAGGCTTAATGTATGGGGCTGGTTTCGCTGATTAGCCGAGAGGTACGTTATTTTGTCATTAAGTCAAAAAAATCGCGTACTAAAACTTTAAACGCGTTTTTCTCAAAACCATGTTTTTTGAGACGAGCGGCAAAATATCTTAAAAACTATTATAGATATTGAGATGAATTTATTTTTATTTTAAAGATAATTGAATTTGCTGAATCTTAAACTAAAATCATAATTTTACAATGATTATTTTCATTGTTATTGCACTTTTTAGAGCAAAAAAAAGTGCAAAAAAATATTTTTTTTTTGCAAGTCTGTCATTTTGTTAATTTTCAACTTTTCTTCGTGATTTTAGTTGAAGATCCAGCAAATGTCTTCTAGTTTATAACTAATTTTGATTTTTTGACTTCAAACACAAATTGGATAAGTTACCTTGCCGCCCGTGGAGGTGTCTTTTTTTTCGATGACTATTTTTAAATGCATATAACTAATAAACTATTCAGTATTTTTGTTCAAAAAAATTTGTAAAAATGGTTAATAACATACTTAATAAGTACTAAAAAATTTGACTACTTTATTCATTTCCTTCCATGAGAAAAAAAATCACGTAATTTTTGGGTCGCTAGATGAGAACCTTCCCTAAATAGCTACTTTAACCGCTCACTATGGATTTGGGTTGGGGTTGTAAGGCGATGTTTTAGTGTTCGCGCGTGTCTTATGGGACAAAGTTGGAGCGCTCTGTCTTGTGTCCTTCGCCTTCCCCGTGTACAGTGGCCTTCCTGAGCCTAGTTTCGCACTTGCATTAGGATTATGTCGCGCGTCTTGGGACAATAGCTACCTTACGATACTCGTGGAACATCTTAAAACACACACCGTCTTATAAGGTTGATCTCGCTTCTTGGCCAGCGCAGCGGCCGCACTGTCGCACCGCGATAATCCGCTGAGGACCAGGCCTGATCCAAGTGTGCTCACTAGGAGAGGCCCCACCGCGTCGAGATTTTGGCTCGTCATACTCTCGCCCTCTTCCGTTAGCAATAGTTCGGCAGCCACGTACCTTTCTAACTGCTTAACGTGTACGTGATGGATGGTACAATCGTCTCCATCCTGCAGCTCGTACGTGCTGCTTCTAGGGGCCTTGCTGACCTCATAAGGCCACGTGAATTTATGGGTTAGCTTCCCCGTTATTTTCTATGCGGTGGAAGAAAGAACTTTGTTCTTCTTCCACACTAAGTCGCCTTCCTTAAACGAGAGCGCGATATAATATCGCGCCTATCTATCCTTCTCTCTCGTCGCAATTTTGGATGCGCGCGCGTCAAGCTCTGGTAGCTTCCAGACGCACTCTGCCCAGTTTAGCGCTGTCTTCTCCTGCTGCGCCTGAGAAAAAGCTCTTCACTGCTTACTCGCTTCGCTTCTGGGTGAGGTAGGCTGGCGACCGTAGTTGGGCGTCACCGGGTTTGCTTCGACGGCGCTCTGCTCTGATGTATTAAACGCGAACACCACCTTGTTCAGGAGTTGGTCGTGCGTCTCCTTATTCAGCATCGTCTTGATCGTTCGGTTATTCCGCTTAACCGGATTCACCTGCGAGTAATTAGCCGATACCGTGGTGGGACGGATACCGTGATTCTCTAGGTATCTATCAATTATTCGATTTTTAAACTCTGAGCCATTGTCGGACAGGAGCACCTCTGGTGAGTTGATTCGAAAGACGGCCGGCTCAACGAGTGCCTTGGACACGACTTCAGCTTTCGCCTTCAGTAGCGGGACATATTTGACCAATCTGGGTAATAGATCCTGGAATATCAGGATATACTCAAAGCCTCTGAGGCTGCGGACGAATGATCCCATTACGTCAGCAGCTACTCCCTGCCATAGCCGCTAAATAAGTCTCCTTCCCTTTAAGCCGGCCGAAGTATTCTGCTCCACTTTGCATTGCTGGCAGACTTGGCACCTGCGCACGTAGTCTGCCATGTAGTCTGTCACCTTAGGCCAGGAGTACTGCTACGTGACTCGGGTGTGCGTCTACTCGATGCCAAGATGCTCTGCTGAGGGGTTATCGTGGCTCTCCTGAAGTACCTGCTTCCTCCGTTCTACGCGGAAGACGACCTTCTATGCGTCATCTTCGTCTCGTAGTGCATCCTCGATTCTTGGGTTGGAGTTATACTTATATACTTGACCACCAACCACCTCTAAGCGGGAATGCTTTAAGAGCTCCTCTTGCACCTTTTTCAATCGTTGAAGGTACTATTCATCTTTGGTATCTTCTGCCCAGGATAATGCTGATATGGCTGGCACTTCCTCTTCTTCAAACATCCGTGAAAGGACATTAGGAATGTAAATGAGGGCCTCTTTTCAGCGCTGGATGATAAAGCGATGGCTTTGGAGCTCCAAGGTCCACCGCGCCAGCGTTCCAGTCGGGTTATGGGGGCTACTGAGCCAGCGAAGGCTGCTGTGGTTAGTTATCACCATAAACTCATAGCCCTTCACACGTGGCCTAAACTTCTCGATGGCCCAAACTTCAGCGAGGCACTCTCTTTCAATGACACTGTGATTCCTCTCCGCTGGGTTTAGGGTACGACTCGCGTACTCAAGCGGCCGTTCCTCTCCATCGATAACTTGGAGTAACACGACTCCGACTCCTGTGTCACTTACATCCGTCTGAATGATGGACTCCGTCAAACCTGGGACTCTGATGGATAGGAGCAGAATCTAGTAGTGCCTTTACTTGCTCAAAGACAGCTTGCTGCTCCTCTTCCTATTCATAGCGTCGCCCCTTCTTTTCCAAGCGCGTGAACGATTGGACGATAGTGGTCAAATCCTTAAGAAATTTACGATGCCACGATGCCATGCCTAAGAATCTGCGTAGCTGTCGCAGCTTCTTGGGTGCTCGAAAGTCGATCATAGGATTGGCTTTGGCTGGATCTGGGCGAAAGCCTTCCCGACTCACCAGAACCATGAGATATTTCGTGACGATAATTATGTCAAGGTAGGAGAATGCGAACGGCTCAAGCTTCGGGCCTATCGCCCTATATCAGGAAGGTCGTGTCAGCATAGCTGGGCCCGGATAGCTTTCTTGTAAACTGAAAGAGCCCAAATCCGGGCACGGTAAACGCCGTAAGCGGTCTCATCTCCTCCTTCCACTGTATCTGGTGATATGCACTGCTTAGGTTGAGAGTCGAAATATATCGTGCCCTTCGTAGCTTTCGCAGGATGCTATCCATCCTCGGCAGAGGATAAGCATCCAGCCTCGATAATGCATTGACCTTCCTGAAGTGAATGCAGAATCTTTATTTGCTATTTATTCGCCTTCTTGATCATCACGATTGGGCTTGACCAGCCAGTGTGCAATGGCTCGATGATGCCGCCTCCAGCATCTCCTTCGTCTGGGCGTGGAACTCCTGTTGGATCTTAAGAGAGTCAAAAAAAGGAGAAGAAGGACCCCCCTTGTCCGTCTCGCGTACCTCCTATCGATACCTTGATCGATAGCTTCGCGTGTACTTGCGACGTGAACCCGCGCATTTACCGCAAGGCAGGTGGCCTAACCTTACCAGACCACCTGTCACAATATATATATATATATATATATATATATATATTGGGAGTACAAATTAATTCGGTCCCTTTTTTTGCGGTCGAAAATTCATTTATTTCAAAATAAAAAGAATCAAAAGATTAATCAAAGTATCATCCGTCGCTAGTTACTATTTTTTCTCACCTCTCAGGCAATTTTTGAATTCTATCTCGAAAAAATGTCTCGTCTTTTGAGGTGATCCAAGTTAGAAGCCAATTTTCAATTTCTGCAAAAGAAGTGAACCGATGCCTTGCCAGATCGTGCTGCATCCCTCGGAACCACCAAAAATCAGAAAGAGCAATGTCCAGAGAATACAGTGGGGGCGGAAAAATATCCCACTTGAGCATTTCCAAATATTTTTTCACGACTTTTGCGACATGAGGCCGAGCGTTGTCATGCAGAAAAATAACTTTGTCATGTCTTTCCTTGTATTCCAGCTGTTTTTCTCGTAATGCACAGCTCAAACGAATCAATTGTAGCCTATACCCATCGGCTATTATGGTATCGCCAGGTTGTAGCAGCTCATAGTACACAACACCCTTTTGGTCCCACCAGATATACAACATGATCTTCAAACCATGAATATTCGGCTTTGGTGTTGATGTTGAGGTCGATGGCAACGATTGACCAGGCATAGCGTAGTATTTTTTCTTTTTGGAGTTATCATAGAATATCCATTTTTCATCCCCAGTAACAATTCTATGTGAAAAAACCCTTTCTTTGTTGCCTTCGAATCAGCTGCTCGCAACAGAAAAATCGCCAGTCAATGTCTCTTGGTTTCAGTTCATAAGGCACCCAATTGCCTTGCTTTTGAATTATCCCCATGGATTTCAATCGTACAGAAACTGGTGTTGAGTCACTTCCAATGATTCTGCAAGCTCCTCTTGCGTTTGACTCGGATCTTCATCGAGTAATGCCTACAAGATTTATCAGTTGGAGCATTGTCACCATAAACTTCCACAAGCATTCGATGTGCTTCAGCTGTACCTATCTTCCAATTAAAACAGAAAACTAAAACCTCCTGCTAATGCTGCTTAGTTAACACAAAATTGGACATATTTAATACAGTTAAAAACAAGATCTTTTTATGAAAATTAAAGCGATATAAACTGAATATTATTGGCAGATGTCTAACCTCTCTGAAACTATCGACTTAAGCTGTTACTATTAAATATTCATAATAGCTAGAGCCATCTTTTGAAAACGGACCGAACTAATTTGTACTCCCAATATATACGAGGGTGGTCTGAAAAGTTTCCGACTTAACACAGATACAAGACATTTTTTCTTAATTTTTTTTATTTCTCAACATAGTCTCCTTGCAATTCTACACACTTCTCCCAGCGATGCTCCTATCTCTTTAACCCATCCAAATAGTTCTCGGCGTTTTTCTTTGCAAAATGACTGTTCGCGAAGGTGATTACCTCCTTATTTGACGGAAATCTCTGTCCTCCGAGTGCAATTTTCAAATGAGGGAGCAAAAAGAAGTCGCTTGGAGCTAGGTCTGGTGAGTAAGGCGGATGGTCAAGCAGCTGAAACCGTAATTCGTGGATTTTCGCCATGGCAACTGCTGAGGTGTGAGACGGCGCGTTATCTTGGTGAAACAGGATTCTCTTTTTCTGCAAATGTGGACGTTTTTCCGCAAGTTCTGCCTTCAGCTTGTCAAGTAATGATGCGTAGTATGCTCCTGTAATGGTTTTTCCTTTTTGAAGATAATCGATTAAAATAACTCTATGAATATCCCAAAAAACAATCGCCATTACTTTCCTAAACAAAAAAACAGTTTTTGCTTTTTTTGGAGCCGGTTCCCCCTTTGCAGTCCAGTATTTTAACTGTATTTTTGTTTCGGGCGTCTAATGGTATATCCAAGTTTCATCTACAGTAATTAATCGGCGCCAAAACTCTGATTTATTGCGCCTAAACTGCGCCAATAGAGCGTTGGAAATGTTCATTCGAACACATTTTTGGTCTAACGTGAGTAAACGCGGCACCTAACGTGCGGACAGCTTTCTCATGCCTAAATCTTGATTTAATATGTAGCAAACACGTTCTTTGGACATGTTCATAACCTCTGCTATCTCTCTCACTTTAATTCGGCGGTCGTTAAGCACCATTTGGTGAAATTTAGCGATGTTATTGTCAGTGGTTGCAGTTTTTGGACATCCCGAACGTTCATCATCTCCCAAGCTCTCACAGCTGCGTTCAAATTCAGCTGCCTAATTTCACTGTGGTAAATGATGGTGCAGAGTCCCCATACACAGAGTTCAACTCATTTTGGATTTGCGTAGGCGTATTGCCTTTCAAAAACAAAAATTTAATGACAGCTCGATACTCAATTTAGTCCATTTTCACAACAACACTCACATCGACTTACTCAAACGACTGTCAACTAACAACTGCGCATTCAAAATGGCTGAAACTTTGGTGAGCAGCTGTCAACAGATGAACAACGAAATTAGCTAGCTTTTATTGACGAGTGCTGCTATCTTCACGTTGAGGTCGGAAACTGTTCAGACCACCCTCGTATACACATACAGAATGCGGCAGCATAACTTCTTTTTTTTTAAACTCAATAAAACCCATTGTATGAATCGAAAAATTTTTATTTATTTCTTATAATGTAGGCGCATACCTAAAGGTTTGTTTTACATAGTTTTAAGATCAAATCAGTGATGTCCTCTATTCTTCATACACTGAGTAAACCGATTTCTGGCATTTCTCATGACTCTTGCCAGCATAGCAGGCGTTATGTCAGCGATTTCTTCCAGGATGTTGATTTCCAAATCTTGCAGGATCCTTCGACGATTCACATAAACACGGGATTTCAAAAAACGCCATATAAAAAAATCGCAAGAGGCCAAATCGTGAGAGCGAGTTGGTCACTCCAAATCGCCCCTAATTGAGATGAGGCGCTCTGGGAAGTGTTCCCTCAAAACAGCCATTGATGCTCTTGAAGTGTGCGCCATTGCACCGTCTTGTTGGAACTAAATGTCCCCTAAGTCCAACTTATCTAGCCATGGGAAAAAAAATTCCTGTAACATGCTTACATACCGGTCCGAATTCGCTGTTACTGCGACTTCATTTTCCTCAAAGAACCAGGCACTAATAATTCCAGCTGAGGAAATTGCACACCACACTGTGACTTTAGGCGAATGTAAAGGCCTTTGATGCAATTCTTGAGGATTGGTGTCAGCCCAGTAGCGCATGTTTTGTTTGTGGACGGATCCACACAAATGAAAATGGGCTTCATCACTGAAAAAAATAATAGCGTCCTCAGGAACGACTTCGAAAAAAATCTCACACGCATTCCTTTAAGAATTGAAGTCACGTTTAGAAAGTTCGTGCACAATCGCCATCTCTTAAGGGTTCAAATGAAGATCATCATGAAGAATTCTCCTCACAGAACGATCAGAAAATGCAAGGGCAGACGCATGTTTGCGCCCAGAACGTCGTGGTGATCGCAACATTGAAGCTCTCACTGTCTCAATGTTCTCGGGTAATCTAATGGGCCGAGGGAATCCAGTTCTTCGTTTTGTCGCACTTGTAGTTTGTCTAAACTTAGTGACCCACGTAACAATTGTTTTTTGGTCCGGAATAGGGGCCAACGGAGCTAACTTAAGTGATTTTGGAAGGCATGCTGGATTGTGATCATAGAACATCCGCTCGAAAAATAGGCTTCAACAGCAAAAGCACGTTCTTTACTGTTCCAATGCATGATGGCGACTTAACTATATCAGAACAAAACTTTATAGTCCGACCTTTCGAACGAGATAACTAGCGCTTCGCTACCACATCAACCGACTAAATGGCGCGCATTTTAAAAAAGGAAGTTAGGCTGACGCATCTTGTATATAACTATGTCTATAAACTTAACTATACAATTCACTTCACAGTTTAAATTACCACACTTCCGCATTGCACGACGAAGTTTTCACACACCGAAAATCCAACAGATGAGTACAACACGGGAAAAAAAATTGGTATTAAAAAAATATTTTATCGCTCGATCGTTACCGAAATCGAAAAAAACTGTCTCTTAATTTACGACTTGATGGACGGCAGAAAAAACTCTTAAATCGATAAACAAGAAAACTCTCGTTCAATTGACACACTGCCAAACGGCCGAGAAAACTCTCTCGCGGGCCCGCTCTTCTCCAATACTCAAAGACTTGGTCGCGGGTACATCGTGGGGACTTTTGCCTGTTAGGCATCAGCATAAGTCTTAGTGGACTCCCGAGTCTTCCCTGCGAGTCTCATTCCAATGAGACTACTACTACAGATCACAACGATCAGAGTTCCGATGACAATGACACATAGACCATCGATGAATGACAACCCTTGCCCTTACTGAATTCAAGAAACAATATTAATATATCACAGCAATGTCTGACCTACAAAAGAGACAATCTAGTACACCTTGCATCTAGTGATATCAAGAGCATAGCATCTACAACAAGATCATTAGTTGACATGGAGGCAATGAATCTAATGAATTTGAAAAAGACAAGACCAAAGATGAATCAAATCCTGCTCACACCAAATGAAAATCATAACATAACATCAGTAATTGTAAAAAACCAGTATTTTGATAATCTGACTACGCCAGATTTAAGAACTGCCCTCGCGAACCTTAAAATTGCAATAATTTAAAGAAACCTTACCAGTTTTCACATTGCTCAGAGGGGGGACATGTTGGATTCACTTGAGGTAGGCTTATTAGCCCAACTACTCACGGGAACCTTTGAAGAGCAGAATAAGCAGCCGAAGCAGACCAAGGAGTTTAGCTGCCACGGCTGCAGCAGACCGAATATGATCCCGAGGTACTGCCTGGACTGCTCGTGAAACGATCAGGAAAGAGCATAGACGAGATCCCTATACCCTCCCCCGCCGAGTTTTGGATCCGAGTTCCCGAAGGGGCAACCACCAATTAGCTGGTGAGCGCCAAGGCCGTGCTCGGGCCGACGCCAGACTACCCAGAACAGGGTGCTCCAAAAGGCGCTAGATGGTGGCTGCCGGTGTGCGTAGGAGGGTACACTTTACGCGCGCTGTATGACTTGGGCGCGTCACACACCGCGATGAGCGCCATAGGCTTGCAGATAGCAACGGCGTGTAGACGTGCGGTTACGCAGAGCCAAGGGAAGGGAGCGATCGTGGCAAACGGCCATTACGCTCCCATAGTTATATTTGTCTAACTGCCCTTTGAGATGGCCGGCGTAACAAAGAACATCAAGGTGGCAACACTGCCTGGTTTTCGAACAGATTGTTACCTCGGTGTCAGCTTCATTCGGGGAATCAATGCCGTCCTCGATCCAGCGAAGAACCAGTTGCTCCTACAGGAAACCAGAAGGTAGCTGGCTTATTTTTATAATTGTTATTTACTTTATATTATTTTCTTTGATTATATAACTCACATTATTTCTTATGTTGTAATATTTAAATACAGGGTGACGAACAGGAAGTTGCCTAGAGTAATCACATAATTTTGAGATGAGTGCAGGGAAAAAAATTATAAAAATACATATCAAATCAGTAAAGTAGTCATTTTTATTTGAAATAGGTTTCAGTTTAATCGAACATATCCAAAAGACACATATTAGGTTTTTAAAAAAATTACAAAACCTGGCTAGGGAATAACTATTAATGGTAAATATTTTCTAAGTGATCCCTATCTGAACTTGCACAATAATCTAGCCGTTTTTGAAAACTATGAAAAACTTGTTCAATTTTAGATGATAAAATACTAGAAATTCCTTTTCTAATAGCTTCTCTCAAATCATCTTTATTATTTGGTTTTTCCGCATAACAGTTATCTTTCAGGTAGCTCTATAAGAAGAAATCACACGGGTTTAAGTCCGGTGAATAAGGGGGCCATTTTATATCTGCGTGTGCGAACTTGGGATATCCTAAACCGATGACGCATTCACCATAAACTTCGTAAATAGCTTCAAATACCTCTTAAGTTCTATGCGGCGTAGCACCATCTTGCATAAAATAATAGTTCCTGACTAATCCACGTTACTTAGCGAAAGAAAAAAAATTTGTTAGGATGGAACTTAACGAAATTTTTTATTATTAATCTTAGTGTCTCTCGATTCAGTTTTAAAGCTGCTGCAGCTTTTCTGATTAAATCCGTTGGATTATTCTTGAAATGTTCTTCAACCTCGGCAACCTTATCTTCTGTTGTAACTGTGTATGAAGGACCAGGAAGATCATGACGACGATCGTCAAGAGTATAATAATTGATGAAGTTATCAATTACTCTGAGAAAGAAAGAAAAAAAATTTGAAAAGTTTATTAAAAAATGCGGTCATACGATAAAGTCAAATATAATTTTTTCATTCTTACCTTTGAAGAGTATTTTGACTGGCTACTCTTTTACTTCCAAACTTAGTACGAAAACCTCTATACGCTTCAGTATAGTTTTTATCTCTAGAATAAAAGCACTCGATGAGATACACCTTTTCTTCGTTTGTAAGGTCAGTCATTTTAAAGTACACGTATTGCTCTTTACGGCGTCTCAATAGAAACCGACAACATTCTAGAATGTACCTACGTGGGCCCAGCCTTATACGATACAGTAGAGGGGGAAAGAGATGCATAGAGTTTAGGCAACTTCCTATTTGTCACCCTGTACATATAGTATTAATGTAAAAATATTAGAAAGATATAAAAGATTAAATACTAACTTTTTTTTCTTGTATTAAAATTAAGTAAGTGTTTAACATTTCATATAGTTTAACATATAATTTACAAGATAAAAAGAAACCTTTGATAAATACTTTTTAATCTTTTAATATATTATGTAGCATTTGCATATTGCGAGCATTGTAATTTATTTCTTATTTTTATGGTATGGTATTATAATTGAGAAGTAAATGATCAAAATAAATTTATATGCATTTTTAATTTTTCAATAATTATTGTACAATAATTCATAATTATTAATGTTTTTATTTTAGATTTAAAAATGAGGATCAATCCTATAAATGTTATAAATTTATTATTAGCAAATTTTCAAACCTTAAAAATACCAGATAGCGTGACCAACCATAAAGAATTTTTATTAGCAGAAAAAATTTAACAAATATTACTAGATACTAATGATAAATTTAACGAGGTGGAGATGATTGTTGAAGAGTCGCTAGATTTTCATGAAGAGTATAAAGACCATGATGCAAGAATAGTCAAGGATGAAATACAACATCACTTTCCTGAACCTATCTAGGCACCAACAAATGAATGTACAGAAGATAATAAAGAAGTAGATTTCGATTAAAAACAAAAAGCCGTGGAATTTTGGAGAAGTGGCAAAAAGAAAAATTTAAATATTGAAACTGTTAAGAACAGATTTAAGAAGGTGATATCTACTAGTCATCTAGAACGTTGAGCCCACATAATTAATAAAGGCGGCACCTATAAAGACAAAGTTGCAAGAACTTGTCAATATAACACATTAGACAATTTAAAAACTGGTGTTGAAAAAGGTTTAATTATTTATGATACGTCGGTGGGCCTTACGCGCTAAAAAGAAATCGCCTCTGAAAATTTTTGATTTAAGGCTTCAAGAAGTTGGTTATTACGCTTTAAACAGGCGCATAGAATAGTATCTAGAAAAATAAATAAATTTTTTACTAGGAAAACACTAGAAAGTAATTTAGACCTTTACACAAAAGCAGATGCATTTGTTGTTGACGTTAAATTGTCGGTACCAACGATTGGTATCCAAAATTTGTATAATTCAGATCAGAGTGAATTCCGATTAGAAATGCATTCTAGAAGGACATTAGCAGTTGAAGGAGAAAAATAAGTACAATGCTTGGCACTGTCGGTTTCATCAACAACACACAGTTACACTATACAACGACTTATATCAGCCGCAGGGCAACTACTGTCACCACTTTTTATAGTCTTAAAAGAATAGAGTGGTCAATTTGGTCCTATTGTAGAAGCTAATTCATTTAATCCAAAAAACGTATACGTAGAAGCATCTAAATCTGAAAAATTAACTACAAGTAAGCATATTTTAAACCACTTCTATGCAATGTGATAATAAATAATGTGATAAATATTTTGTGCGATGTGATACTGAATAATTTCGTGCATTTATGTTTTAATTGCAGACCTTTTTAAGATTTGATTAGAAAAAGTATTTTATCCAAATGTAGGTTATCACTCTGTACTATTACTTGATTCTTGAAGTGGGCACTGTAATACAATTGTAGAAAAAACAATGCCAGAAAATAACATTGTTAATTTAAAAAAGATACCAACAGGAACAACAGGAAAAATACAACCGCTTGATGTATATGGATTCCACATCTGGAAGAACTTTGTTCGACAATTTTCTAAAAACGTGATTTTAATGGATTATGATTTTAATTTACATTTAAGAAATAACATAATTAAACTTTAATCTTTAGTCCACCGAGATATACGAATCTCTTTATATATCCCTGGTATAAAAGTGGTTACATCGATGTAAGACCTGATGAATTTGATAATCCTGTTGATTTTAGTTTTAAAGATTCTTGCAGTACAAACTGCAAAATAGAAGGCTGAACAAATATTGCTATTGTATGTTGTTGGTGTAAAAAATTATTGTGTTTTAAACATTTTTATGAAGATTATCATCATTGTCAAAACTTTGAAGAATAAAATTACGTAGCTGTAACTATTAATGAATAATTAATAATGTATTATAAAAATAAGTAAATATTATTATTTTAACTAAATCCGTAGTTTTGGTTTTATTGTATAAAAATAAAAATAAATTTAATTTTGTCATATAGGATTGTAACGTCGGTGGCGCTACTGTGCGTTGGCTTGATGCAACGCTAACAGGTCGCTGCCTTTTTGAGTCTAAGCAGTCAAGCTTACGGGCTCGAGACGGCAGAGGAGTGTAGGAGCTTTACTTTTCTTTCCTTGTAAGGATGCGGTGGTAGAGTTCGGGAATGAGCGAACGTCTAGGCCAAAACTCAGGCCAGTTACGCCACTCTGGATAAGGACCTAACCAGTGATTTGTAGATAAAGGAAGTTAGTCAAAACACAGGCTAACGCTACCTTTCAGAGGATGTAGGATAGTATAGGAAGAGAAAAAAAGAATCATACTATAGAAAAATTAAGTTCAAAACTTACTTTTTATTTGATGATTGAACTTCTATGCGACTAAACCCTCTCTCTCCCTCTCTCTTTTTTCTTGTTCTTATAAGTTTTTCTTGTTTTAAAAGAACAGTTTGGAAAATCAAAGTAAAAATATATATATGTATATGTGTTTCCGCAGGTGCTGGAACGCTTGGTCAAATTGCTGTGGCTCCAGATGCTCTCCAAAATCTGCTTGTCTAGAAGTCCGTAGTTAATTCCTTGTAAATTGCGTAGTAGTGCTTCCCTCGAGAGCTGCCTGAGGTCTGTTGCTTGGTGAAAATTTTTCGCTGTATTTAAGCACAAGGGTAAAGCTATCCCGTAATTTTCCTATTGACCGGAAAATTCGGGGAAAGGGCAAGTTTTTCGGGCCCCCTCTTCTCAGCAGGCCTCTCGGAAGGGCGTCGAAAACCTCTGCGAGGGTGTGTCGTCTTGATGGTGGAGGGAGAGAGATTGAGAGAGCTGTCGATTTTTACAAAATATTTTATAAACTTAAACTAATATTGATATTATTTTATTTTATAAGTGCTTATTTTTAACATAAACTATGCAGAATTTAAACTAGGCTACAAAAAAGAATCGATTTCGTAGCTTAATTATAACTATGACTGCAGTTTGCTTAATTCATTTTTATTGTTTTTTTTTAGCTTTATTATTATATAAAATATTTGTTTGCATTACAATGCTACATAGTATATATATACTGGGTGGCACAAAAGTTCCGGAACGGCTGTATATTTCCTAAGGTGGGGTATTTCGGAAAATGGTCAAGGTCATTCCTTAACCCTTAACAAACAAGAGCATTTTTGTAGAACGATGACCAGTCGTGAGTATGGCGGCATTCGTTCACTAAGGGTTAAGTAACTCAATCCTTTAGTCAATTCTTAAGTGAACGAGGAATTCAATGGTAACCTTTATTTTAACCTTGACGATGTCCTTCAAGGTCATTTCAAGATCAGGTCATGTTTTTTAAATGGGAACTCCCTTTTTTGACATTGGCAATCGAAAGAGTGGGAAATACTACGTTCAAATATGTACTTAGATCATAAGGGCACGTTGACCTTGAAGGTCAGCCAAGGCCATTTAAACATGAACAAGGTCTGGTTATCTTTTGGCATAGGAACTCCCCAGTTTCTTTTTAAACCGATGCATTAAAATTAGCAAGGTTTATGAAGTGTTGACTGTAGGCGTGACCTTGACGATGTGCTTTAAGTTCTTTAAAGGTTATTTCAAACTCTACTCATTTTTTAATAAAAATTCCTTTTTTTAACATTGGCAATCGAAAGAGCGGAAAATTTTACATTCAAATATGTACTAAGGTCATAAAGACACTTGATCTTGAATGTCAGACAAGAGTATTTAACGTAGGATAAGCTTTGTATTTTTTGGCTATCTTAGTCATGACCTTTAAAGTCATTTTGAGGATAACTATTTTTTATTTACTTTTAATATTACCCGGGATCAAAAACTTTGATGTAGTAAAAAGTGTTCCCTCCGCCTGCGCTTAATTTGCGAGAGTCCTTTCGGATTTCAGAATGCTTGATTATCTATTATCTTTAAAATCTGTGTCCTTATTATTTAGTGCGTTATTATTTATTATCATTATATTTAATTCATCTGTAATTTATTTTTATCATCATTAAATTTAATGCAGGTCGAATTACCTTTGAAAATAGTAGTATTTTCAATTTTTCTTTAATTTTAAATTTCATAATTAATTAGAATCTACTCTTCTTTTAGATTACCTTGATTAATGTTTGTCAACTCACTTAGGATTGATTAGGAAGTGTTTCATTCGTTGATTACAAATAATTCGATTTAGTTCCTATTTTGCATTATTAATATTTCTTTTTTAAAAAGTCTTTTACTTTTCTTACTAATTGTTTTTATTTCATTAGTCACTGACTAATTCAAGACATTATTTTTTTCTCTTTGCACAAGTATTACAACTTATAAATAATTTTTTTATCACGATTTACTTTGTGGCTTAATTCTTATAAAATACTATGGCGCATGTTAAACTTTTAGAGCGAGAGGGAGAGTATCTTTATTAATGATGCGTAGTTGGGGTGATCGAGTGCGATCTTACGATTAAGTTCGAGATCTATTTTTTGTTTTATGATTTTTTTCATTTCACTTTTTTATTCAATTTCACGTTTCGTAATGAAGAAGGTGATAATCATATCTCAAAATCAACTGTCTCAAGGACTATACAGCGCTTCGTGAATCATGGATTTATTAAGGGGAGGTTCTCATCAAGCACGACCAAAAAATCGATTTTTTTTTGTTTGCTTAAAAAGTTGGCAAATGTCTCGTAGAATACGCTTGTAAAACCCGTTTTGCCGAATTCAATTTATTTTTAAAAATAGAGTCAATAAACCAAAGTCGTCTTTTTACGTACTAAATCGCGTACTAAAACTTTAAACGCGTTTTTCTCGAAACCATGTTTTTTGAGACGGGCGGCGAAATATCTCAAAAACTGTTATAGATATCAAGATGAATTTATTACAAAGGTAATCAAATTTGCTGGATCTTAAACTAAAATCATAATTTTACAATAATTATTTTCATTTTTATTGCACTTTTTAGAGCAAAAAAAAGTGCAAAAAAATATTTTTTTTTGCAAGTCCGCCATTTTGTTAATATTCAACTTTTCTTCGTGATTTTAGTTCAAGATCTAGAAAATGTTTTTTAGTTTATAACAAATTTTGATTTTTTTATTTCAGACAAAAATTGGATGAGTAACCTTGCCGCCCGTGGAGGTGTCTTTTTTTTCGATGACTATTTTTCAATGCATATAACTAATAAACTATTCGGTATTTTTGTTCATGAAAATTTGCAAAAGTAGTTAATAACATACTTAATAAGTACTAAAAAACTTGACTACTTTATTTATTTCCTTCCATGAGGAAAAAAATCGCAAAAATCACGTAATTTTTGGGTCGCTAGATGAGAACCTCCCCTTTAAAATCTTGAGAGAACTGGTCGACCGAAGTTCATAGCCGAAAAGGATCAGATTATAATAGCTCCAGGATTTGTTGAAGATCCTCATCTTTCTTTACGTAGAGCCAATAATCAGTTTGATGTTTCTTATTAAACAGTACAAAGGGTTTTGAAAAACATTCATTTTCCTTTTTACAAAATTCATTTAGTACTGAAGCTTAAGAAAAATGATCCTGATCGTCGGATAAAGTTTTGCGAAACAATGATGAATCAAATCAATAAAGATCCTCTGTTTTGATACAACATAGTTTTTTCATTGAAAGGCAAAGTAAACAGACGCAATTGTCGATATTGGTCCAACACAAATCCTGATTGGATGTTAGAGAATCACACTCAAAATCCACAAAAGGTAAATGTTTGGACTGGCATTTTAAATGATTCTCTTATAGGCCCTTTTTTTATCGATGGTAATCTTATTGCTGATAAATATGAAGAATTGTTTGAAGATCAAATTATACTGAGAATAAGAGGGCTAGCAGGTGCTGATTTTCATTAAAAATGGCTCCAGCAGGACGGAGCAGCCGCTCTTTATAGTAGGCTCGTTCGGACATATTTAGATGGCCAGTTTTCTCATAGATGAATTGGAAGAAGAAGTGAAATCGAGTGGTCTCCTAGATCTCATGATTTAACGCCTCTTGATCATTTTCTATGGGGCGATTTAAAGAGTAAGGTATACGCAACTCAACCACAAAATTAAGATGAGTTGTAGAATCGAATACTCCAAGAAGCTGCGCCAATTAACAAAGAATTGATACGTAATGATCTTGCACATTTTTACAATAGGATAGCTTTTTGCCAAGAAGCTAAAGGATTACAGTTTGAACGTTTACACTAAATTGCAAGTTTTCATAGAAAATGTGAGAGGCTAGGGGACTCACGCAAACCAAGCACCCCAAACGTGAGAGGCAAGGGAACTCACGCAAATCAAGCAACCCAAAGAGAACAGATTTTACTACGTCCACGCCATGGTTCCTGGGTAATGCTGAAAGTAAATGAAAATTAAAATTAACATGACCTAAGAGGACATCGTGAAGGTTACGCTTAGAATCATCATTTCATAAACCTTGTTAATGTTAAACGTTTGCTTAAAAAAAATTGGGTAATTCCTATGCTAAGAGGTAAGCAGACCTTGCCCAAGTTTAGACGACCTTGGCTGACCTTCAAGGTCAACGTGTCCTTTTGTCCTGAGTGCATATTTGAACGTAAAATTTCCCGCTCTTTCGATTACTAATGTCAAAAAAAGGAATTTTTATTAAAAAATGAGTAGAGCTTGAATAACCTTTAAGAAATTCGAAGGATATCGTCAAGGTCACGCCTACAGTTAACACTTAATAAACCTTGCTAACTTTAATACATCGGCTTAAAACAAAGTTGGGGAGTTCCTATACCAAAAGATGACCGGGCCTTGTTCATGTTTAAATGGCCTTGACTGACCTTCAAGGTCAACGTGTCCTAATAACCTAAGTACATATTTAAACGAAAAATTTTTCCACTCTTTCGACTGCCATTGTGAAAAAAGGGTGTTTAAAATTTAAAAAACAAAACTTGACCTTAAAATGACCTTGAAGGACATCGTCAAGGTCAAAATAAAGGTTACCATTGAATTCCTCGTGGAGAGTTACTTAAAGATTGACCTTGACTATTTTCCGAAATACCTCACCTTAGGAAGTATACAGTCGTTCCGGGACTTTTGTGACACCCTGTATATATATATTAGGTGTAGTAAAAAGTAATCCATTATTTTGCCAATAGATGGCTTTAGTAGTCTGTATCTCCCGTTTTCAAAATGTGATCGGGTTACACTAGATGGCGTTAGAAAGATGAGATTTTGTACTAAAAAAGCTTTTGATACAGTTTTGTGATTGCTTGACTCAGTATTTTTTTAGCACGCGTCAAAGATGGACACCAACAAAGAGAAAATACGCCATATTTTACAGTTTTTCTTCGATAAAGGCAAGAACGCAAGCCAGGCAGCTGAAAGTGTGAATAGTGTTCATGGTCCTGATACTGTAACAGCCAATCACGCGCAATTTTGGTTTCGTCGATTCCGTCCCGGTAATTTTGACGTCAAAGATGCACCACGCTCTGGAAGGCCAATTGTCGAAGATGTCGATAAAATAATCGAAATCGTCGAGTCCGACCGTCACGTAAGCACTGCTTCGATTGCCTAGGAGCTGAACATTGCAAAAAAAAACGTTTGAAATCACTCAAATAAGGCTGAATACAAAAAGAAGTTCCATGTATGGGTGCCAAACGAGTTATCGCAAAGAAACCTCATGGACCGAATTTCCATCTGCAAATCGCTGCTGAATCGCAACAATATCGATCCATTTCTGAAGCGAATGGTTACTGGTGATGAAAAGTGGGTCACTTACGACAACGTCAAGCGACAACGGTCGTGGTCAAATCGCGGTGAGCCGGCGCAAACGGTGGCCAAGCAAGGATTGACAGTCAGAAAGGTTTTGCTGTGTGTTTGGTGGGACTGGCAGGGAATCATCTACTACGAGCTGCTCCCCTACGGCTGAACTCTTAATTCGGACCTGTACTGTCAACAATTGGACCGTCTGAAAGAAGCAATCGCCCAGAAGCGGCCAGCTTTGGCCAATAGGAGAGAAATTGTGTTCCATCAGGACAACGCCAGGCCGCATACATCGATAGTGACTCGCCAGAAGCTCCGAGAGCTTGGTTGGGAAGTTCTTATGCATCCACCTTATAGTACGGATCTGGCACCAAGTAATTACCACCTGTTCCTGTCTAAAACGAATGATTGTGCAGGTGAAAAATTCGCCTCAAGAGAAGATTGTGAAAATCGACTGTCCCAGTTTTTTGACAATAGGGACAAAGGTTTGTAACACATCGTTCAATAAGTCCCGAAACTAACCGAGAGATGGTGCTAGTAGTACCAAACTGGCCACGTTTCCATAGAGTGCGAACCTTTACATGAAACGTGTAGAGATTTTACGTCGATCAGATCACAGACAGCAGAGTTATCAAGGTTGGAGTAAAGTCACTTTGTAATTGGTTTGAAAAATGGAAAAAAGCGAGTTTCGCGAGTTGATAAAACATTTTTTTTTAATGGGTAAAAACACTGAAGAAGCCCAGCAATGGCTTTAAAAACATTACCCGGACTCTTCTTCATCCAAACCAACGATTTGTCGTTGGTATGCTGAGTTTAAACGTGGTCGTACGGACACAAACGATGCGAAACGTTCGGGTAGGCCATTGGAAGCCGTTACACAGAAAAATGTGAGTAAAATGTTAAAAATTGTAATAAAAAATCGCAAAGTAAACGTCCGTGAGATTGCAGAAATGACACAGATATCATCTGGAAGCGTATTTACAATCCTTCATGAAAAATTGAGCATGAAAAAGGTTTTTTCCAAGTGAGTGCCGCGATTGCTTTCAGTGCAACAAAAACAGCAACGAGCTGACGATTTAGAGAGCTGTTTATCGCTATTTACTCGCAATAAAAAGGATTTCCTGCGTCGATACGTGACCATGGATGAAACATGGATACATCATTTCACTCCGGAGTCGAATCGGCAATCATCTGAGTGGCGCATGGCTGGCGAAAGCCGCCCAAAGCGTCCAAAAACGCAGCAATCTGCTGGCAAAGTCATGGCGTCTGTTTTTTAGGATACACATGGCGCAATTTTTATTGACTACCTGGAAAAAGGTAAATCGATTTAAAGTGATTATTATATTGACTTTTTGGTACGTTTGAAGAAGGAGATCGCAGCAAAACGACCGCACATGAAGAAGAAAAAAATCCTTTTTCACTAAGACAATGCACCATGCCACAAGTCCATGAAAATAATGGCAAAATTAAACGAGTTGGGCTTTGATATGCTTCCCTACCCCCCGTATTCGCCAGATTAAGCCCCCAGCGACTACTGGCTCTTTGCTGATCTTAAAAAAATGCTTCAGGGAAAAAAATTTGGCTTGAATGAGGAGGTCATTGCCAGAACTGAAGCCTATTTCAAAGCAAAGGATAAATCCTTCTATAAACATGGTATAGAAATGTTAGAGAGGCGTCAGAAAGATTGTATTACTCTAAAAGGAGATCATATTAATGAATAAAAATGATTTTTGAAAAAAGATGTTGTTTTCGTTGTTAGTCTCGGGACTTATTGAACGATGTGTTACGAGAGAGGCATTATGAAAGTACCTCCGAAATGGCAACAAGTTATTGAACAAAACGGTGCATATTTGACCTAAATCGTATTATTCTATCGATGCTAAATGAAACCTTCAATTAAATGCAGAAATAATGGATTTCTTTTTACTACACCTAAAATATATATATACACGGGGTCTGGCTATTAAATAACGAGACTGGTTACAAAAAAGGGTTTTATTATAAAAATTATTCTACATTTGAATGCTCTTCTTTAATATACTCCTCTTTCCACGACACACACCTTTCCATACGTTGTTTCCATTGATCGGAGCAGTGCTGGAAGTCTTCTTTGGTGAGGGCCTTTAGGAGCTCTGCCGTTTTTTGCTTTACCGCTCCCATTGACTCAAATCGAGTCCCTTTCAAAGCAGATTTTATCTTCGGAAACAAAAAAAAGTCGCACGGTGCCAAATCTGGCGAGTACGGCGCGTGTTCGAGCACTGGAGTGCGCTTACCGGCCAAATACTGCTTCACAGATAGCGCGTTATGGGCAGGTGCGTTGTCCTGGTGCAAAATCCATGAGTTGTTCTTCCACAACTCGGGCCGTTTCTTACGAACTCGTTCTCGCCGTGTTGCCAAAACTGGCAAATAGTAAGTCTGATTGACAGTCTAACCCTCTGGAACCCATTTAGTCATCACGATACCGTTAATGTCAAAAAAAACGATCAACATTGCCTTGAATTTTGATTTGGACATCCTTGCTTTTTTGATTCTGGGCGATTCAGGCGTCTTCCAATGCATCGATTGCCGCTTTGTTTCAACATCGTATTAAAAAATCCACGTTTCGTCGCAAGTAATAATGTTTTTCGTCAGTCCGGAATCTTTTTTTAACCTTTCAAGGAAATCTGAGCAGACCTGTTGACGCAAAAGCTTTTGGTCAGGAGTCAGGTTTTTTAGCACCAACTTCGCACAGACTTTTGTCATGTGTAATTCCTCGTGTAAAATTTGTCTAACCGTTTCTTTATCGGCGTTTACAGCCTCGGCAATCATGCGAATGCTCATTCGACGATCTGCACGCACAATTTGGTTGATTTTGGTCACTGTTTCCAGAGTTGAAACAGTGACAGGGCGACTTGGGCGTTGGTCATCTTTAGTGCTCACTCGGCCCTCACTGAAGCGCTTACACCACTCAAAAACACGCGCACGAGATAGAGAATTATCCCCATAGGCCTCTTGCAACAATTTACAGCACTCAGTTGGAGTTTTTAAATTTAACGAGAAATTTGAGATTGATACGTTGCTTCTGTTTTTCGTCACACATGGTTTTCGGCACGAGAAAGAAACACGTTTGTGTCAAACCGCTACTGCGCAAATACAATAATAGTGACGAGAACGTATTTTGGTACGTGCATAGACAAGATATCTAGATACCCAACGCACTAATCGTTTTTTTTCCCACCCTTATACGGCGCCCTCTAGGCACGCAGTCTCGTTATTTAATAGCCAGACCTCGTATATACGAGACTGCGCGCCAAGAGGGCGCTGAAGAGGGGTGGGGAAGAAAACGAGTAGTGCGTTGGGTATCTAGATATCTTGTCTATGCACATACTAAAACATGTTCTCGTCACTATTATTGTATTTGTGCAGTAGCGGTTTGGAACGAACGTGTTTTGTTCGCGCGCTGAAAACCATGTGTGACGAAAAACAGGAGCAACGTATCAATCTCAAATTTCTCGTTAAATTGAAAAAAAACTCCGACTGAGTGCTGTAAATTGTTGCAAGAGGCCTATAGGGACAATTCTCTATCTCGTGCGCGTGTTTTTGAGTAGTATAAGCGCTTTAGTGAGGGCCGAGTGAGCACTGAAGATGACCAACGCCCAGGTCGCCCTGTCACTGTTTCAATTCCGGAAACAGTGACTAAAATCAACTAAATTGTGCGTGCAGATCGTCGAATGAGCATCCGGATAATTGCCGAGGCTGTAAACGCCGATAAAGAAATGGTTAGACAAATTTTACACGAGGAATTACACATGACAAAAGTCTGTGCGAAGTTGGTGCCAAGAAACCTGACTCCTGACCAAAACCTCTTGCGTCAACAGGTCTGCTCAGATTTCCTTAAGAGGTTAAAAAAAGATTCCGGACTCATGAAAAACATTATCACTTGCGACGAAACGTGGATTTTTCAATACGATGTTGAAACAAAGCGGCAATCGATGCATTGGAAGACGCCTGAATCGCCCAGAATCAAAAAAGCAAGGATGTCCAAATCAAAACGCAAGGCAATGTTGATCGTTTTTTTCGACATTAACGGTATCGTGATGACTGAATTGGTTCTAGAGGGTTAGACTGTCAATCAGACTTACTATTTGCCAGTTTTGGCAACACGGCGAGAACGAGTTCGTAAGAAACGGCCCGAGTTGTGAAAAAACAACTCGTGGATTTTGCACCAGGACAACGCACCTGCCCATAACACGCTATCTGTGAAGCAGTATTTGGCCGGTAAGTGCACTCCAGTGCTCAAACACGCGCCGTACTCACCAGATTTGGCACCGTGCGACTTTTTTTTGTTTCCGAAGATAAAATCTGCTTTGAAAGGGACTTGATTTGAGTCGATGGAAGCGGTAAAGCAAAAAACGGCAAAGCTCCTAAGGGCCCTCACTAAAGAAGACTTCCAGCACTGCTCCGATCAATGGAAAAAACGTATGGAAAGGTGTGTGACAAGGGAAGGGGAGTATATTGAAGGGGAGCATTCGAATGTAGAATAGTTTTTATAATGAAACCTTTTTTCGTAACCAGTCTCGATATTTAATAGCCAGACCTCGTATATATATATATATATATATATATATATATATATATATATATATATATATATATATATATATATATATTATAAAGGAATTTAACTTGAAATTGACGGTTTTATAATTGTCTATAGTTTATGAATAATAATAATTGTTCCGTTTTTGTTGAATTAACACGACATAAATTTTAAGCAAAATATCTCATAGTTATAATTTATTTTTATTAGGTTGTTTTAACCTTGTGCTTAAGTGTAATTTGATTTCAAATTTACATTATTATTGCATAAAATCTAGACAATTATGGAAACGTCTTATAATTTAAATGTCATTGCTAAACTCTAACTATAATCTTGATTATTAATTATAAAATATAATTTAAAATAATTTTTAAACTAATTAATTCTAAATTAAAAATTTTAAACTGACGAATTTTAAAATATAATCATAAAATAATTTTAAAATAATTGATTATAATATAAATTTAAATCTAAGTATAATTTCAGCTTGAGAAT
Source organism: Chalcis sispes (assembly GCA_949987625.1). Taxonomy (NCBI): domain Eukaryota; kingdom Metazoa; phylum Arthropoda; class Insecta; order Hymenoptera; family Chalcididae; genus Chalcis; species Chalcis sispes. The sequence continues at coordinate 42,042,945 of OX465095.1, read as the reverse complement.
AAACAAAAAAAATATCATTCTTACTAGAAGCTTCAATTTTAATTATTATTTAACATTTTATATAAAAATTCACATTCGAAAATTAATGCAAAAAATAGAAACCTTAGGTGTTATTTAGTAGTTAAGAATGATAATTTTTATAAAAATGTAAAGAAAAAACGCGAGAAATAGCTTTTATAAAAATATAACATTTTCGTCAATGCTAGTTGTTAGTAATAACTATAGTTATAATATTTATATGCTTATTCGTAATATTAGTTTTACAAAATATTTTGTTTATATATTAATCTTAAAATTCTAGAGCGTTTTAATTTAATCATTATTACGTATAATTGCGTTATATATAAAATTATTTGTATTTACGATTAGATTTTACATAAAAACGTATAATTAAGTATATTTTTATGCATGTTTTTCATAAGCTTAAAATTTAACGCTTGCATTTTCTTAGCTGGATTAAGCTTTATGTATTAAATGATTATCTCGATTATAGAAAGATAAAATGATTTATCCGTAATAATAAATTATATTAAATGTGTATAAATGAACTTTTTGCAGCGAAAATTATTACATAGTGCTTTATCTTTTTTATTGCGAGAGAAAGATACAAAAATTTGTTATAAATTTTGTCATTTTATTTTAATATTTTAATAATGAAAAAGAACATAGTCAAGCTTTTACAATCTTTAAGTTATTAAGAAATTTATTATCGTGAAACATTATCGCAGATATTTCTGTAAAATTCTTTTTATGTCTGTTTGTAATAGTATATATATTTTTCTTTTTTAAAAAAAAGAAAGACAGATGCATTATTTGAATTAAAAGCATAGTTAAATTAAGTTATATTATCGCAGCTATTTTTACATAAATATACGTGTATTTTGAGAGTTTATTGTTTTAAATAACCTATTTGTAGTTGTTAGCAACAATATTAGTTTTTATAATGTATAAAGATATAAATTCGTTATTAATAATATTATTTAGAAAGAGGAATTGTTTTACACAGGTATTTTGTTGAAATAAAATATGTAACTGTTAAAAATTTTATTTTAAAATTTTAAGTTATTTATAAGGTTCGAAATTTAATTTAACATATATACAACAATTCAAAAGAGTTTTATTATTTTATATTTCGTACGTAATTTTTATATTTATTTTTCTTCTTTCATATTTTTATAAAAAGGCATTATTACAGTTATGTGACAATTTGTTTTTGCGATTGAAAACAATTTTTTCTCGAAACATTTTATACAATGTGCGAAAATATGGTGTGTGTGGCATTTTTGAAGATCGCAACTTCTAATCTTTTTGTTAAATATTGCACTTTTTATATTGTTTTTAGATTTTTTGTTAATTGCATTTTTTTGAAGTATAAGTATCTGAGAATATGACCTGGAAATTTCAAGTCGATCCGAACAAAATTGACTGAGATATGAGCGTTGAAAAAGAATAATTAACTGAAAGAATAAACTGAAATTAAAACTTCAAACGCGTTTTTCTCAAAATGGCATTTCTGAAGTCATTAACCAAGATTACTCAAACACTAATAAACCGATCTTCTTGAAATTTTTACTTTTAGCGTCACCCGGGAATAACAGAGTTTTTTAAAACGTATTTATCTACAGAATTCTAATTTGCAGAACTCAATGTGTATTTCTCGAGATTTTTAATTCGGTAACGATTTTTGTACGCATTTTTAATTTTGTCGATTACAGCGACATCTGTCACAAATCTAAAAAATATTCCGTACAAAATTTCCATATTTTTCGACGCAGAATCAGAATCTGCAATATAAAATTGGGGTACCGATTTCAGATTTTTAAGTTGAAACCGCTCCATACGGGGGTTAGAGAGGGGGGGGGTCGATTGTTGTGTCATTGCATGTCCCTTATCCAGATTAACAAATTTTCCTCTTCTACTTTCTAATATGCGTAGTTGTTGAGCTATTCGCATCGATAGATTAAAACTGCCGATTACAGCGCCATCTGTCCCGCATCGAAAAAAATGTTTGAAACAATTTTCATATTTTCCGACGTAGAATCAGAATCTGTAATAAAAAATTGGGATTTCCATTTAAAATTCGCGATTTGATCCTCAAATACCCTTCAAATTTGACCACAAGGTTAACGCCAAGGTCAGCGTTGGACGATCCCTTTTAATCCCTACGACTTTTGTCTCAAACATTTTTTTAAATAACCATCTCCCTTCGAAGTTATTTCGAACGATAGATTAAAACGGACCGCCCTGTATATATATATACATATATACGATCGATATATACATATACATATATACGGGGTGTGATAAAATATAAGGTGACTTATCATTTTTTATTGAAAGTATTCATTTATTCATCCAAAATTATATTATCTCCTTTAAAATAATCCCCCTCTATACAATGCACTGATGCCAGTGCTTTTTCCAGTCGTCAAAACACTTCTAAAATGCACTGTTGGGTATTGCCTTGAGCTCCTTCAGCGATGCAGCCTTAATCTTCTCAATTGTCGCAAATCTTCGTCATTTCATGGGCCTTTTTAATTTTGAAAAGAGGAAAAAGTCGCAGAGGGCCAAGTCTGGTGAATACGGTGGCTGAGACATGATGGTAGTATTATTTTTGGCTAAAAAACTACTCACTAGTAACGACATGTGCGCAGGTGCATTATGATTATGTGCGCTGGCACACGTGCCATACCCAAAACATTAGTTAAAATCGATTGACATGAGCCAAACGATATATTAAGATCATCAGCTACTTTTCTAATCGTTATTTGACGATTTTTCAGCACAATTTCTTTTACTTTCTGAACATTTTCGTCGCAAACACTAGTCTAATCTTTACGCCCCTCACATAAAAACAACACATGTTATATAGTCGAAACTGTAAACATATGATCGTGACGAGTGGACCAACATAACAAAAAAAAAATTTTTAAATTAGAGTGTACAGAGCGCGCGAAATTCAAAGTCACCTAACTTTTTGATCACACCTCGTATATATATATATATATATATATATATATATATATATAAAATAAAAGGATAAAGCATACAGAGGAAATTGTTATTGTTTATTGAGTTGCCCCCGACTCCTCCAACTAATTTCTTTCCACGCGGGGATTCGAAGCAGACTTCGAAGCTCCAGCAACGACCAGAAATCTCAGGTAAAGGTTTTTATTATCAATCTCAATGTATTTATTTTTGTTAAAATATTCCCTTTGCCATGTCCAGGTGCTCCTTTATCCAATGGGGCAGAGGTGTTCTTAGGAAGTTCCGTAGGTTAGGGCTGACAATAAGATCGTTTTCAGATCGGGATGCGCGAGCAGGCCCGTATAGGATGGGTTGGTGGGTCCTGCATTAAAATAAATATTAAAATTTCAGTCTGTACATGTTTCCTCGTACGTAATATGATGTAAGACGCGAAAATAAAAATGATGTAAAAGTATATGCTTGCGATGCAAACAAAATAGATTGGATATTAGATAGTGGCTGCTCAGACCACATTATAAATGATAAATCTTATTTCTGCGAGTATATTATTTTAAAGAAACAGATAAATGTAAAAGTTGGTGACGGTAGAATTTTAAAAGGTACAAAAAATGGAAAAGTTTTAACTTATTTTGAAGTAAATGAAATAATGAATAAAATCAATATATCTAATGTATTCTACGTTAAGGAAACAGATGAAAATTGAGTTTTGCGAAAGTAACAAAGGAAAATAAAGTTATTTTGGTTGACAATACGTCAAAAATTTATAACAAGAGAAATAAGTTAATTGTAATAGCCTACAAGTAAAACGGGCTGTATAAAATAAATAGTTACTTAGATAGAAGCAAATATTATACTTCAAAAAATAATGAAAAAGAATAAATAACAAGAAAGGAAAGATATAGAATTTTGGGTCATATAAATTTTAAAGATTTAGAAAACACGTGTAAAAATTAGTTAAATAAATTAATTAAATAAATTAGTTGAAGGTGTACCGGATAAATTAGAGTTAATATTTTAAAAATGTGGCACGCGTATTTAAAATAAAATGCATAATTTACCTTTTGAAAATAAAAGAACCAGAGCCACATAAATTCTTGGAATCATACAGTCTGTCAAGTAAGAGCGTGGTCGTGTTAATTTATAAAAAAATTTATTTAATGAAACTTTCATATTTATATATACATTGTACACATTACAAACAATGATGCAATTCGGTCAATAATGTGTCCAGTCACCACCGGCGTCGATAATTGCCTGGCATCTCCGAGGCATGCTTTCTACTAATTTGACGGCGTATTCTAGTGGCAAGGATCTCCAGATCCGACGAATTTCGTAAGACAACTGCTTCAAAGTGTATGTGCGTCTTCCACAAAGCTTCCGTTTAATATATTCCTACACATTTTCAATAGGGTTTGCATCGGGCGACTGCGACGGCCAATCCAATGTAACGATGCCAGAATGAGTCTTCCACTGAGTACAGAGCTTGCTGCGATGTTTAAGATCGTTGTCCTCCTGCAGAATCCAATCTTCATTTTTTGTGATAAACCATTGTTTGGCAGATGGCAGTTAAGCCTTTTTGTAGATTTTTATCATTTTCTCGGCATTTAGGTTGTTAGTAAAGAGGTGCAAAGTGCCGAATCCCTGCTTTGAGAAGCAGCCCCAAAGATGCACCTTTATTCCATGTTTTACGGTCCGCTGAACAAGCCTATTGGTGGTAGTTGACCAGGCTCGCGTGAGGACAGAACGTGCCTATATAGAACATTCATCAGTAGAAATGACATTTTCAAAATCTCTATCAATATTCTCATGCGCCCAAGCGAGTCGCTTTGTCACATGTTTTTCAGTCAACAGAGGCTTTTTCATTGTGTTGCGCCATTTCAGATGATGAGTACGAAGACAGGTTCGGATAGTTTTGTAGGATATATTTAAACCTTTTGCCATTAATTTTGCTTGTCCTTGCCGCAGTGTTAAAGCAGGATTCCGCGAAAACAGATTCACTATTCTTTTTTCATCTTTTTTGTTCACTTTTCCTATCGAGCCACGTTCTGGTAAATCATCGACATTTTTAGCCACTTTATATCGCTGTATCCACTTCTGTACAAATGCCTTCGACTTTCTCATATATTTAGCAGCCGCTGATTGCGACATTTTGGGACCTTTCGGGTGGATGCAAAGGAACACAGCCTCGTAGCGCGACGCGTACTTAGTACTCATGGCGTTTAACGTGATTCTCTTTCAAAAGATCAACGACAACTGAATTTTTGTTGACAATGAATCAAGGACAAAGCTTTCCTCTATCGGCTTGCGAAGAAATTAAAGCGAAATCTCCAATTACCTGTCGGTGAAGTTGAACACGCTCTTACTTGACAGACTGTATATACAGATTTAAATGGGCTCCATGCGACTATAGGTTTTAACGGCTGGAAGTATTTTTCAACATTTATCGATGATTATAGTGAATGTGCTTTAATATATACAATAAAATCAAAGTCCAAAGTTTATGAATGCCTTAAAGAATATATTAATAAAGTTGAAAATTCGACCGAAAAAAGAGTTGAGAAAATAAGATGTGATAACGGAAAAGAATACTTGAATAGAAATATTTATGAATTAATGTGAGATAAAGGAATTTTATCAGAACCTTGACCACCTAATGCACATAAGCTATATATTTTGCAGAGCTAGCTAGCTCCTAAATACAAAGGGCCGTTTAAGAACATAGAGGTTTTATCTCCGGCGGTTTACTTTTTAGACATAACCGCGAATCGTAAAAACGCGAAGGTGCACACGTCAGAAATTAAGAGGTATGTATCCCTGCGGAGATAGTGTCCGGATCAGGTAGGAGTAGGTGGTGTACGTGACGAAGATTTTCGTGAGGATTTGCGGTGAAATGTACAACATGCCCGTAATTATATATAGTTTTTTTATATTATGTGTTTTATTTTCTTTTTTATAAGAGATTTTGTGTTTTGTTCGGGGCTGCCATTCGCGTTTGTCTATGGACGATGATTTTGAAGGCAATGTAGAGAAATATGAGGCCTGGGAGAAATGGCAGTTGACTCAGGAACAGATGGAGGTAAATGAAAAGGTTCCCTTCGCCAGCAAGCCAGGGTCGGCCGAGCGTACACGACCGGCTGCAGGACCTAAGAGCTAGAACAGCTAACGAAGGAGCTCGACTGGTGTTGATCAAGCAGCGCGGGTCCTTCCTTGCTGATCTAGCTTCAATCCCGATAAACCGGAGAACCATTTACTCGCCACCTCACGTATGTTTTAATTGTTGCCAACCAGGGTATTCTCGGGCAGCTTGTCAGCGTCCTCAATGCCGTAGATATCGTTTTAATTGCGATTGAAAGGATGTAGACTAATTATTAGATTAATTCTAACGATTGTTAGGAACTTCTAGAAAAAGTTTTTCTTAAGAGAGAATTGGTTTTTTTTATTAAATTTGAGAAGGTAATATGGCGAGGGAAGACAGAAAGGAGAGTAAGTGCCAGTATAGGATATCTAGCGTATATTGTTTTTTTTTAATGAATTTTTTGCGAGAGTGAATGTTTGTGTATGATTTGATTCACGTTCCCTCTCGTCCGGTTATTTTATTTTATTAAGATTTCAGCGTCGTGGGTGCTTGTCGCGTCCGAAGGTGTGTGAGTAGTTTGCGGTAAATTCGCCCGGTTCAATGGGTTGTTAAGCGATTAAGTCAGCAGTACGTCCGTTGTTTCATTTATATTGAATGCTTCCTTCTTTGTTTAATTACTTTGTATTACGTTTAAATTATTTTATTATTAATTTTCTTTCGTATGGAAACCAGATCTCAGATTGCTAATTAAATAATTGAATTATGGTAAATTCTTCGACATTTCTTTGCTTCTTTGTCGCGACGCTGTGGTGTACTTTTCACTCGCATAGAAATTAATGAGAGTGCCAATTTGTTGTATTCCTCCACAGGGTCTTCTTCTCTTGATTTTCCATCGTCGGTGCTCAATTGGTCTATATTAGTTCTTCTTCTATATGTGCTAATTTCGTTGGTTCCAACCTGCGTTAACCTGTGACTTTAGACGTACTCGGTATTGTTGGCATCTCGTATGGTTCTGGAGTCATTAAAGGTGTAAAGTTTGAATCCGGTGACCACCCCAACCCGACCTCACCGATTTAGATGATTTTCAGATATGTTGTAGTACTAAAAAAAATGTAAGACATGTATTTTTTTTTATCGGCGGACAAACACTTTAAAGAGGTGAAATCCACCTCCAAAGTCCCCCCCCCCCAAATCCTTTTTTTTTGATATTTCTCAGCATCTAATGAATATTTTTGAAAAAAACAAATTACAAAATTTTAGTATTTACTAACCTTAAGTATAAGCTGTATCTATGACCAAAAGGGTTGCAACCCCTATGAAAAAAAATATAAAAAACTAAATTCTTAATAGTATTTTTTTTTGTAAATATCGCGGTATAGCCTCAAAAAAATTAAAAAAAAAAATTGTTGTGAATATTTTAGGATATTAAATTTGACACGTTTTCGCTTTTTTTTTTTTAAAGCACCCCTAACTATCCTTAACCACCCTTCACAGTAATAGGCCACATATGAGTGGTAGAATTTTTTTTCTTTATTATTATTCAGCTAATCCGTAAAATAAACTAAATTTACAATAAAAAAATCATATTCAATTATTTTTTCTTCTTAATATTATCAAAAGAGTGGAAAAAGTCACCCCTAAATGTAAATATTCATTATATCGATGGTTTTTGTCAAAAATTTTGATATATTTCCAAAAAAAAAATTTCTAGACGATTGGAAAAGTTGAGAGTATGAATGCTGTATCTAAAAAACTTCTTTTTTTAAAGGTTAAAACCACCCCTAATTTTAAACCCTAAAATCGATATTTTTCAACTGATTATAATTTTGTACCATTAGAGTTATGGTTTTTAATAAAATAAATTGCAAGAATATTTGTCTAAAAAAGCATGACGTATTAGGTATGTTATGACTTACTATGACTAAGGATAGCAACTCTTATTTTATGGTATATTTTTTACAAATTACAATTTTCATCTTTAACTTTACCACAAATGCTGTAGAATAAATTCAAAGAAATTAGCGCTAACGTTTTCATTTGCAATTAAGAATGTATTGTCAGATTTTTTCTAGAAAACTACCCCTGTGTTACATGACGAAATTTTAATAATTAAATTGAATTAAAAACTTATAAAAAATAATTTAAATTAAAATTAAACAGTTCAATGTACTACTGCAACACATAAATGTATACGTTTAATGTGTGAAAATGCTGAGCGCGCAGTTCAACGAACTCTGTACAACAGAGTGTTAGAAAAAGGTGGGTGATACTTGCACTCATGCTGAAAATTGACTCCTATGGAAAAAACTCAGGAGACATGAAAAATAAACGTATTCTTTGTGACGTGGTGTTTTGCACCAGTCACATGAGGAGGCTAATACACAGCCTGTACGCTTCCTCGTAGCCTGCTGTATCCCCTTTTACAATCTTGGCAGCCTCGCAGGACTGCCACGCTCACCCTAACTAACAGCCACGCAGGGCTGTACATACTGTACCTTCCCCAGGTACAGGGGCTTCGAGCTCAACCACAGGCTCTAGCGAGGAGCTAGTCTCAGGAGCCCCTGGCTATTCAAGGCAGTGCTCGCACACACTGCAGCAGGGTTCCTCTCCAAGCTCCTTCCTCTCTAAGCTCGTTCCTGTCCTTGTAATGGTCCACGTACCTGCAACCTCCCAGACAGTAATTAGACAAGGAAGGAAATAATTATAGCAGCTGTACCTTAAAAGAGAAGTACAAGCTGCCACACAACATCATAGGAAAGTGGAAGAGAAGGTTAGAAGGCAGGCAAACACATGAGCACAGCATTTAAGTGCAAGTAATTACGCACCTGGAGGTGTCTAATAGTGTTGCCTCGCTGCCGCTGCAAGCAGGCTATAGCTGTCACCGACACCACTGCTTCGCTTCCTCAACCGCTCGCCGTCCGATCCGCAGCTGTTGATCCGCCGTACTGCAGCACCTGAAAAAGAGAAAGAAGAAGCAAATGAGTCGACGCCTACCAACTATGGAACGCGTCGACTTACCTGGACACCTGAAGTAGATTCTCACTGCTCCAGGGAAGAAACACAACCAACTGGCACTCGCGAGCGGATAACCTAAACGCGCGCGGCTGGCGAGCAGTAATGTCAACTGCCGACAGCGCTGAGCGCGCGTGGCGGCTGCGTCCCGTAACGTACTTTACACGTACGTTGCGCCGGCGCCGAACGATCATCAAAAAGCCGCGCTCGCGAAAGTGCCACGCAATAAGCTTCTTGTTCACTCCACTCGGGTCCGTTTGAGAAACAAGTTGCGATATCAGCCGTAGCTTTCAAAGAGTAAAAACGATACGAGCGTGCGAGAAAACCGTATTGTAGTCCGAAGCGTGAAAGAATATTTGGTAAGTGCACCATGGTGCAGCAGCTGTTACCAGGAGGCATCCCTGCAACGAATCGTCCCCGTATCCTTCCCGGCTGCGTGTGTGCGACCGCGTCGCGTGATACGCACCATTTTCGGTCGTTGTTGGAAGCTGTACGCCCGAGACCGCTCTAACCGTAAGTTAGCCGCGCAACGAATTTGCCGTGCGAGAAACCGCGCTACACGATTGTAGCTGGCGCCCTGGGCTCGCGTAAAAACGCGATAAATTCTTGTATTTGCAATTTAGTTTAAATAAACGTATGTGTTCGTGTGCTCAATTTTTAAATCAGTCGTTTAACTTGCACTAGCAAGCAACCTGCTTCCCTTCCTTTACATTTGTACGCCACCCTGATCCCCGTGGCGTTACATCTTATAGTCAGATATTTTTCCCACACACCTTTAGTGAGTTGTGTTGCTCAACTCGCCTCGGCACACACATTTGAACAAATAAAATATCCAAAGTTGCATTTTAGTTGGGAGGCGCGGGGAAGGCTCGGGAGTCCACCGAGGCTCCCACCGATGCCAAATAAGCAAAAATCCCCACGATGCCTTCACCTCAAGGTCTTTAAATATGAGTACCAACGGGCTGCGAGGAGTAGACTGTAGTGACTGGGGGATAGAGTATAGTCTAATTTTCATCGCGTTAACGACAAGTAGAAAAAAAAAACTTTCTCATCTTTTAATTTTTTAACATTTTCCGTCACGGACTACGGCGCGCATCGTGCTGTGTTGTGTAGCATAAAAAACTGTGAATTCAAATAAAGTTATTAAAAGAGACAGTATTATTAATCATAACTTTCCACCCTCACTCCTCACGGCGATCCCAACGAAGAACGCAGAGGTCAGGGACACTCATCACAAGGTAAGCTTTTAATCATTTCTATTAATGTTTCGTTAATTATTAAGTAATGGGGCAGAGGCGGCAATCCCCCCCCCCCCCCGAATTATGTGTTCGGCGCAACAGTAAGGGTCCCTTCGGTTCGCGATTCGCGGGCGGGTCCGTACGGGACGCGTTGGCGGGTCCTGCAATAAAATAAATATTAAAATTTCGTGTTGTGCGTGTAGCCCCGCACGTAACAGCGAAATTTTTGGTGGAGGTGCCGGGTAACCGCCAACACTGAGGGACTTTTGTTGTATTAATTATGTCAATTATATTTGAATTATTTAATTAATTATTGACAAAGATTAGTTTTCCTTTTTTTTTGAAAGCGCCTTTTATATTTTCGTTTATATTGAAATATTTTTACAATTTTCTAAAACATTTTCAACATAAATGAAAACAATTGTCAATAATCTTGAATTATTTACATTTTTTGATAATTGTTAAAAAATTCGTCTATATAACTCAAAAGTTTTGAAATTAACAAAATTATTTTATCTTGCATAAAATATAGATTTATCAAATGTATGAAATTTAAAAGAATAAGTAATTAATATATTTTTTTAAAAAAGTTTCAAAATTTCTAAGATTAAAATAATGAAAGGAGTAAAGTTACCTGAATAATAGTGTCTTTCAAAGTTATAACTGATTTATAAAATCTTCTATATTGTGAATTTAAAAGTAGTAATAAAATAGATTACAGTTTGACATAATTATTCAAAAAGGAAAAAGTCTTGATTATTTAAGTTAATTTTACATAACTATTAAATTATTAACATGATAAATAAAATTTTTATTTGAAATATAAAGTAATCTTAAATGTACCTAGGTTGAATGTTGAAAAGACCGAAAATAATAATCTATAACAAAAAAATTATTTTTTTTTTCCAAATTATATAAAATATATATGGGTGTATAAATTAATGTTCATTTATTAAATATCAAAATAGTGAGACCTCAATCGCTATAATAATTCATAAAATGATAAAAAACTAGCAGTATAGTAAAGACAATAAGTATATATATATATATATATATATATATAAAAATATTTACCAGTCTTATTGAAAAAGCAGATAAACAGTTTAAATTAATCTAGTAACAGCTTGTTACAAGTTACTGTCAAAAATGTTATATAGCAGCTACATCTTTCAATGCATTTGGTAATTCAGAAATCAAGTAAAAAAAAAAAAAAAAAAGGGGATTCCACTGCTGGGACCAGATTTATTTTTGTAGATTTACAAATTTCATAGAGAAGAATAGGCATTTTGATATTTGTTTGTCAGTAGATTTTATACATTATATTTTTAAATTGTGTATCTCTCAATTCAAGTCCTTCCACTAAGCTGAATTTTTTTTCTTTATTTTTGACTAGCAAATGTTATTAAATATTCTATGGTTGAAACAGAAATATAGAAAAGAAATAGAATTAATATTTCAATTTTAAAGTTTAAAAACTAATTTTTACATTTTTGTAATTCCAACCAATTTTAATCTTGAAAAAAACCATTTGTGCAACTTATTCAAATACCGCAAATAATAATGCGTTAAATATATTATACCATTTTTAATTTACATAATACTTTTTCTAAATTAATCTTGTACTTGATATTCAAAAGTATCAAAATTTAGTATTTCGAATGTTATACTTTTCTAATGGTAACTATTAATTCCTTTTTATATCGTCTATGAATTTTTATCAAGGTTGTGATCGATCTAACTACATTTAGAAGCTTGTTAAAATTATTTAGTAATTATTTACAAAAACTAAGGATGATAACTATAACATAAGTTATACAAAAATTTTTGAAAATTTTAATCAAAGATGTTTTACTTTGATAATAACAAGTTATGATAAAGAGCAATTTAATGTAGGATATTAAGTTGTATTATTGTTAATTGTGTTATGGAGATTATTGTTAAACTTGCCTTCTTTCTCATGTCTGAGAAAATATTTTTTTTGATTATGTTACACAGATTTTAAATGACTAAAGCGATTAACTGTCATTTATTGTATAGTTATTAAATTTTCATCATATAATAGTGCCTATGCTTGAAAATTCGTGCAACATTTTATGACAAAGTATGTAAAATACGATTGAATAGTGGAAAATTTTCTCTGCTTAGTTGATCAAAACAATGTGTGTACGTTTAAATTTCAAGAATTAATTAAAGTTAAGGTAATTCTTCTATTAAATATCATTACATATATTGAATATATTATAATTTTATAGATAATATTTTAAAAAAAATATTGATTTTGATATTTTCGTACATTAAAATTTTAGTGCATATTTTTTTTAACAATTATTAATTTATTTTATTAAGAATGATTTTATACCTTTAAGAGAATAGCTTTAAATGTTTATAATATATCAAAATACTATTTTTTTAATAAACTTTTACGGAGAAGTTATAATAAAATTGTATGTTAATTAATTTTGCTTAATTTGTACCGCAAATGAAAAACTTTCGTTTAAAAATAAGTATTTTATAGAATGTCCATTTTTAATAAATTAATTAATTTCCAAATTTTTATTGCTAATTAATAAGGAAGTGTCAATAAAATTATTTTATAAATAAAGTCGTTAAATTTATTAAAATGAATATACAAATGTATTAAATATATAAAATATATAAAATAGGCCGTTAAAATTAAAATTATATTTTATTTTAATAAAATTGTACTGATTTAAAGTTCTAAATCTCTTACAGTTAAAAAATTAAAATATTCTTGTATTAAAATTAAGAAATAATTGATGAACATTTTTAATAATTTAAACCTAATTATTTTGTTGTTAAGGTTTTATTACTTACGTGTTTGAAAAGTATATTAAAAATTAATCATATTATTAAAATTAATATACCAGATATATTGAATTCAAATTAATTAATGATGTCCATTAATCCAAACTAAAAATTTGTATTAAATTTATTGATTCTTTTTTGCATCTAAGTAATTAGGTTATATTATTATTTTATGCTTTGCAAAAGAGAACTGGTATAAACCTCACCGTGCGATATTCCGTCGGATCGCCACAGCGATGAAATTATTAAAATATTGATAATAAAGTTTTATAGGATGAAATGTTCTTATTTTTTTTGACAAATGTAAATATTTTTATTGTTTTATTGTGAATACAAACATTTTTATTTTTATTAGAATGGTCTATATGTTGATAATAAATATATTAAAATGATTTTATTCTATGTCTTAAAGAGAATTAATGTAGTTCTCTCCGCGCGAAGCCCGGCCGTCGGATCGCCGCGATGTGAGTATGATTATGCTACGAATGCAGTGGCAATTTTTACATTGATTCAACAAAATACCATGCGAAAAATTTTGTTTACCATTATATAGTGGATGTGAGATATGTGTATATGTATGTATATGGCATACATATAAGTAAACAATATATAACACATCGTTCAATAAGTCCTGAGACTGACCCAGAGATGGTGCTAGTAATACCAAACTGGTCACGTTTCCATAGAGTGCGAACCTTTACATGAAACAAGTAAAAATTTCACGTCGATCGGATCACAGACAGCAGAGTTATCGAGGTTAGAGTAAAGTCACTTTGTAATTTGTTTGAAAAATGGAAAAAAGCGAGTTTCGCGTGTTGATAGAACATTGTTTTTTAATGGGTAAAAACACTGTAGAAGCCCAGCAATGGCTTAAAAAACATTACCCGGACTCCTCTCCATCCAAACCAACGATTTGTCGTTGGTATGCTGAGTTTAAACGTGGTCGTACGGACACAAACGATGCGGAACGTTCGGGTAGGCCATTGGAAGCCGTTACACAGTAAAATGTGAGTAAAGTGTTAAAAATTGTAATAAAAAATCGCAAAGTGAAGGTCCGTGAGATTGCAAAAATGACACAGATATCATCTGGAAGCGTATTTACAATCCTTTATGAAAAATTGAGCATGAAAAAGGTTTTTTCCAAGTGGGTGCCGCGATTGCTTCCAGTGGAACAAAAACAGCAACAAGTCGATGATTCAGAGAGATGTTTATCGCTATTTACTCGCAACGAAAAGGATTTTCTGCGTCAATACGTGACCATGGATGGAACATGGATACATCATTTCACTCCGGAGTCGAATCGGCAATCATCTGAGTGGCGCATGGCTGGCGAAAGCCGCCCAAAGCGTCCAAAAACGCAGCAGTCTGCTGGCAAAGTCATGGCGTCTGTTTTTTGGGATACACATGGCGTGATTTTCATTGACTACCTGGAAAAAGGTAAATCGATCAACAGTGATTATTATATTGACTTGTTGGTACGTTTGAAGGAGGAGATCGCAGCAAAACGACCGCACATGAAGAAGAAAAAAATCCTTTTTCACCAAGACAATGCACCATGCCACAAGTCCATGAAAACAATGGCAAAATTGAACGAATTGGGCTTTGATTTCCTTCCCCACCCCCCGTATTCGCCAGATTTAGCCCCCAGCGACTACTGGCTATTTGCTGATCTCAAAAAAATGCTCCAGGGAAAAAAATTTGGCTCGAATGAGGAGGTCATTGCCGAAACTGAAGCCTATTTTGTAGCAAAGGATAAATCCTTCTATAAACATGGTATAGAAATGTTGGAAAGACGTTTGAAAGATTGTATCGCTCTAAAAGGATATTATATTGATAGATAAAAATGATTTTTAAAAAAAAATGTTGTTTTCGTTGTTAGTCTCGGGACTTATTAAGCGATGTGTTGTATAAAAAAATTATATATATAAAGAAAAGTGAAAGTGAATAAAATAAGTGGAAAAGTGACAGTGAATAATGAAGCAAAAGGATAAACTAAATAAAAATTTTTATTTAATAATAACATTTTATATAAAAAAAAGCAAGAAAAATATTTTATTTAATAATAATTTTAAATATTTAATAAAATTATTAAATTTATTGAATTTATTTCAAAATGTGTTCATGTCAATATAATAGTGATGCTGTGAATAATTTTGGAAAAGAATATAGGATTAAAAATTCAATCAGAAATGATAAAAGAAAAGCATTTTTATTAAAATACTTGGTATATTGAATAAAAACTCTAGATATTAAAGTGTTTTATTTTGAGATCTAATGCCGTTCTTTCCGTGATTTGCCCGGCCGTCGGATCGCCGAGGCATGCGAGTGATCATGCTAGGAATGCAGCGATAAATATTACGTCACGGCGAGATAACGCGCAGCTGATCTTCAAGGTTCTTTTTTCTTATTCTCTCACATGTGAATTAGAAGTAATTTAAAATTTTATAAATAAAAATAATAAGCAGAAGAGAAAGTGTGAAAATGTGAACTTGTGATCTTTAACTATTCGCTCTGTGTCAAAAGGAGTAAAAGTTAACATTAGTGTAAAAGTGGTCTATTAAAAAAAAAAAAAAAAAAAAAATAAATGAAATAATAGATAAAAAATGAAATGCGCGAATAAATAAAAGTGAATAAAATAAAAGAAATAATATCAATGAAATAAAGAAGAAAAATAAAGGAAATAATAATAAAAGTGCTTGAATAAATAAAACAAAAGAATAAAACAGAAGAATGATAAGTAATGCGAATAAATAAGAGAATAATAAATAAAATAAACGAAAGATAAATAAAGAAAAATAAAATAAAAGAAAGTGAAGTAAAAATATATGCGCGAATTAAAATAAAAGAATAATAATAATGTGCAGCGAATCAATAAATAGAAAGAATAAATAAAGGAAAAATAATAATAAAATAAAAATAATATATAAATGAACAATAAGTAAAATAAAGAATAAATAAATAAAAGAAAAACAGATAAATAAATTGCAACAAAAATAAAAGAAAGGAAAATAAAAAATATATAACACATCGTTCAATAAGTCCCAAGACTAACCCAGAGATGGTGCTAGTACTACCAAACTGGCCACGTTTCCATAGAGTGCAAACCTTTACATGAAACGTGTAAAAGTTTCACGTCGATCGGATTACAGACAGCAGAGTTATCAAGGTTAGAGTAAAGTCACTTTGTAATTTGTTTGAAAAATGGAAAAAAGCGAGTTTCGCGTGTTGGTAAAACATTGTTTTTTAATGGGTAAAAACACCGTAGACGCCCAGCAATGGCTTGTAAAAAATTATCCGGACTCCTCTCCATCTAAATCAACGATTTGTCGTTGGTATGCTGAGTTTAAACGAGGTCGTACGGACACAAACGATGCAGAACGTTCGGGTAGGCCATTGAAAGCCGTTACACAGGAAAATGTGAGTGAAGTGTTAAAAATTGTAATGAAAAATCGCAAAGTGAAGGTCCGTGAAATTGCAGAAATGATGCAGATATCATCTGGAAGCGTATTTACAATCCTTCATGAAAAATTGAGCATGAAAAAGATTTTTTCCAAGTGAGTGCCGCGATTGCTTTTAGTGGAACAAAAACAGCAACGAGTCGACAATTCAGA
This sequence comes from Chalcis sispes, assembly GCA_949987625.1. Taxonomy (NCBI): domain Eukaryota; kingdom Metazoa; phylum Arthropoda; class Insecta; order Hymenoptera; family Chalcididae; genus Chalcis; species Chalcis sispes. The sequence continues at coordinate 42,026,194 of OX465095.1, read as the reverse complement.
GAGCTGTTTATCGCTATTTACTCGCAATAAAAAGGATTTCCTGCGTCGATACGTGACCATGGATAAAACATGGATACAACATTTCACTCCGGAGTCGAATCGGCAATCATCTGAGTGGCGCATGGCTGGCGAAAGCTACCCAAAGCGTCCAAAAACGGAGCAGTCTTCTGGCAAAGTCATGGCGTCTGTATTTTGGGATACACATAGCGTGATTTTCATTGACTACCTGGAAAAAGGTAAATCGATCAACAGTGATTATTATATTGACTTGTTGGTACGTTTGAAGGAGGAGATCGCAGCAAAATGATCGCACACGAAGAAGAAAAAAATCCTTTTTCACCAAGACAATGCACCATGCCACAAGTCCATGAAAACAATGGCAAAATTGAACGAATTAGGCTTTAATTTGCTTGCCTACCCCCCGTATTCGCCAGATTCAGCCCCGAGCAACTAGTGGCTCTTTGCTGATCTCAAAAAAATGCTCCAGGGAAAAAAATTTGGCTCGAATGAGGAGGTCATTGCCGAAACTGAAGCCTATTTTGAAGCAGAGGATAAATCCTTCTATAAACATGGTATAGAAATGTTGGAAAGGCGTTGGAAAGATTGTATCACTCTAAAAAGAGATTATATTGATAAATAAAAATGATTTTTGAAAAAAAATGTTGTTTTCGTTGTTAGTCTCGGGACTTATTGAACGATGTGTTATATATATATGTATGCGGATTAAAATAAGTGAAATAAAGCAAATGAAATAATAAATAATTAATATAAAGAATAACATAAAGAAAGAAACTGCGTTAAAACAAAGTAAAAGGAAGTGAAAAGAAAAATATAAATATATAAACATGAATAAATAAAAAGTAAATAATAAAAAAAAAAAAAATTATAATTACAATAAATGAAAATAACGCGATAGTGAGTAAATGAAGTGTTTTTAATTAGACGAAATTAGTGATAAAGTGTGAATAAATGATTGTAAATTGAATGAATTATTATAAGCGAAAATATTAAGGTCACAGAGCGAAGAAAGTCGATTCTTTGGAAAAAAAAAAAAAGAAGATAACACCTTCTGCTTCGATAATTATTACAATATTACTGAATAATAATGTATGCGTCATATACCATATTATTGTACCATGTTATTAACCATATTATAAATAAAAACATACAAGTATATACATTTATTGTGTCATGATTATCCCTATACTAATAATCTCCCTTTTAGATTAAATTAACATATTAATTAAAAATTGACATATTTAAAATTTTTTATTTTTTCTAAAAGCATTATGTATATTTAAGCTATATTAATAGTAAAATTATAATTTTTTCTTATTTTAGAACTTTTTATTATTAGTAAGAATTTAAAAAAAAAAAAAAAAAAAATTTCATCCTTTTTCAATTTTCTGCATGCAGCAGCCATATTCATACTATTTCATATGTAACAGCGCATTATATTATAAATATATTATATTGCATAATAATGGAAAATTGTCGCTCGAAAAGGTTAGATACGCCTTTTTCTCCGTGAACCGATTTTGATGGAATAATGCTTGTACGTTGCTCGGAGCTAAGCTTAGGTTATCCATTGAAACTCTTTGAATATACGTTTAATAATTTCGGAGATTAGCGCGCACAAGCAAACAAACAATGTACACAATTTTTAATAATAATCTTTGTAATGCTATTTCATTTTCTACAATACCCGCAATCATTTTTTGGTAATTACCTTTAATGTACAAACAGGGCGGTACTACTCTTTCATTATAGTGCAGATTGTTTCGCGAGACTTTATTATTTTACGATGACTAAGTTAAACTTGCATGTATTAAATTAATATTGGGAAAGAAATACTACTGTATAAGTAAATTAACCAATGATACATTGGCTTCAAGAATTATTGCGTCGATGAGAAAAGGATCAAGACCTGATCCTTATTGTTCTAGTAGAATTATGCGCTGCTTGACTGCCGTTGGCCTGCAAGCCGCGAGTGCTTTCGCGGACAAGAGTATTTCTCTGCCGAGTTAGCTATCACGTTGCAACCAAGTGGCCGATAGCAGAAGGCGATAATAAAAAAAAAAAAGTATTTTGAATTAAGTATTATACTTGTTGTAAAATTTTTGTCACCCTAAGACTCGTTACCAAGATGCCGTGAGGGTTTGCCGCACCTGACTCATAACTGAGTTTGTCAGGTGTTAAGGCCCTCACGATCGAGTGAATGAGCGGCAGGTGACAACCTTCTAATCCTAAGTAAATCTCACGAAATAGTTGGTAGGGTTATGAAGCAAGATTTGTTTTTTCCATATCGATTAGGGAAGAACGGATCAGGTCATAACGGTATCAATAAAAAGGAGATTTCTTTTATCCTTGCAACCCGACATGGCCGTAACGCTATTTTGATATAGCACACATTAAGAGGCAATGTCCCTCCTGGTATTCCCTCCTAGTCGGCGAGCATATGATTTCGATTACCGCTGAGAATCTAAGTATGGGCAGAGGGGTCACCATTAATCAAACCTCGCCACAAATAAAACCTAACAGGTCTTTAAGCCGAAATATCGGGCCGCAATAACACTAACAGAGACAATGTATCATGAAATTCAGGCAAGATAGCGGAGGGAAAAATTACATTACTAACAACAACCCATAATCATTAACGTTGTAATCACCTTGGTCTCGATAACTAACTGCTGGGTAACTCATGCGAATCAACAATCCTTCATAATCATTTTATCATAATAAACCATAAATTGAATACAATCTACTATAATAAATTATAAATAAACAATATACTGAATAATAGTAATACTAACACTGACAATATAATCGTTAAATAATTAATTTAAATACGTTCGCGCTAATTAAATTATCAATAAAATTTATTATTAGTGATTAAATAATGTTTAAAATTTTTTTTTAATTCGTTATAATTTAACATATGATTGAAAAAAAAAACAAAAAAACAAAAAAAGAAAATTGATAGGCCATGTGTTTAAGAAAAATACATATATTAGTAAATACTTGATCATCCCCTTGGAAGTGATCGAATGATATATCTCAGCCGTAATAGGAAATATTGAAATAATGTTATATACATGTTATATAATGTTGTATAATACTAAATATATATATATTTTTTTAATACAATACCAATTAATTCCTTCTACTATAATTGAAATTTTCAGCTATATATATACTTATAGATTAGTATATTTTCCCAATCGGAGGGGCCCTGTTGCAGCTGATCGTAGATTCTTATCCCTTTGCTTATGACAATCTCCTATTCTGTCTCATAATTTATTTTTTTTTCTTTCTCCCTTCATATCCGCAGCAGGCTTGAAAAACGAATAGACAAACGATGGCGGTACCAAGAATAATGGCACTAGTGGGAATTTTCATCATGGGCGAGTTGGTACATTGCCACCGCACAAAAAAAACCCGAAGGATGAAAGCAAGGAAAGGAACCAAGTACTTAGCTATGGACGGGATTCTTTTTAAGGAGATTTATTTACATGTACTCAAGAGGATACAAGGACAAACTAGCACGACCATAAGGCCAGGGACGAAGTTTCTGATAGACCTCCTAGAGGGAGAAGGCATAAGCTTAGCTTCCTTCATAACCATCAGCATATCCCAACAACAGAAGGAGAGGTATGAGCTGCAGGAGGGGAACAAGACATTGCAATACCCTGAGTTAACCCCAATTAAAAACGGAATGACCTTTGATGATGGGATTGAGGAAATGCAACTCCGCGAATCCATCGAATGCGGTCACTACGCCATTGACCACATACGAACTCTGCCCCTTCAGATATGGAGACGCTTACTTCGGGTCCGTCACTTCTGGAGAAGACTGTGCTATATGTCACCAGCCGTTGCCTATCTGGAGAGACTGTAAAGCGTGCTTGGTCAACTGGCTGGGGGGTAATACCGAGGATGTGAACCCAGACGCCTGGAAGTGCAGGAATCCACAGCACCAAAGGGATTTAAACAACTGGACGACGTGTAGAAAATGCCAAGACCAGCCGGCAATTATCATCTCCCGGGACGAACCCAGGGATGATGAATACACCGAGTGGCGCCGCACAGCGTGGGATGACTCCCCTCGCGTCTGGGACAAAAATGTGTTGCCACCCTACTCAAAGGGGCAGTGTGAGAAGTGCAAGTGGCCCCTGCCTCTCTGGAGAAGTTGCTTCAAATGCATGACAGCCATAGCCAACGGAGACCTGGATGTAGAACCAGTAGTGGAGCGGTGCAAAGATCAGACACACCGACGAGAGCTGGACGAAGCAATTCTTTGTAATCACTGCAGAGAATTGCTACCACTTGCCATCGACCCCAGACAGGAATATGCGCAAGAGGAGGAAGACACGGAAACCGAAAGTTAATTTTTCCTCTCCTCTCATTTTTATAAAATTTTGTTTCTCCTCTTTTTTTCTTTTTTTTTTCTCTCTCCTTCGTCATAGCCCCTAATACCATTTTTTCCGAAAAATCCTGGCCACCTTCCAAGGCAAATGATGATTAGTAAGGCCAAACATTGAGCCAAATTTTATTGGCATTGGGCAACCGTACTGATGCCTCTCCAACTCCTCTCCTATTCCCCCTTCCGTGACACAGAACACGAGAGATAGATAACAACTCATTAAATAAACATTACAATTGAGAATCGGGCAATTGCATTTATAAACAATATCATCCAATAATATATGACGCCTCTGCCCCTATCTTTATCATATTGCCTATCTTAATTAGTTATAATTCAATATCTGATAGTTATAATCGAATATAATAATAAATACAAATTATACATAAACATATATATATATATATATATATATATATATATATATTCATAAACATCTAATTATTTCTGCTCTAAAGCATCCATAATTACGAAATAACACCAATATCCACCCATTATTACAACGATAATATATATAAGTATAAACTGGACATCCGCATCGGTTGCATCTTGTAAAGCTAAATAACCCCAAGGACAGAATCAACGAAGATCGAACGTTAATATATATTGGGATTAACAAAAATACAATCTAGAAGAAAAAAAAAATCAGAATAAAGTACACAGAGGATAAGACGGAGACCAAAACAATTAGACCAAATTTCAAGACCAACATGTTCGACGCAGCGAACCCAATTACCCCCAACCTACATAGGAAAGGAGAGGAACCTGCATACCATACTCGAGGTGCAGATGAAAACACCGATGAATCCATCCGAGCCCTGGTGACTACAATGGCATCAAGTCTCAATCTGAAGAACGCCATTAAGAATTTAAAAACCTTTAATGGATACAACAGACCACTTAGGGATTTCCTAATAGATATCAGAAATGAGGCTGCTCAACTTTCGGAGAGCCAACAGGACACGTATATAAAAAACGTACTTGGGTGTTTAGAAGGAGAAGCCCGAGACTGTATCTATGGATACGCGTTTAAAGATGTAGAGTCCTTAGTAAAACATTTAAAAGAGCGATTCGCGCCCGGGAAGGATTATTCTTACTACTCAGAGAAAATACACAACATAACAATGAAAAAAGGAGAATCAGTTGGGATGTTCTATGACAGATTAAATATATTATTAATAGGAGCCCGTGGAGCATTAAGGCAACCAGGAGTGACATCACAACAAATAACCGAGCGGATCAAGCCATTAGAAGAGGTAGCGCTACTAATGTTCAAAAAGGGATTACCAGCAGAAATCGCCACTACGCTGCACAGCCAACGGCCCGCTAATTTAAATGAGGCGTATTAAGCCGCAGTAGAATTAGAAAATCTGATTAAAAGGCACATCTTACCAGACGCAAAGCCTAGACATAGACAAATTAAAGGTGATGAGGAGGATAACGAATACTCGAGCTTAATTAAACGTAAAAATAATAGGCCCTATACGAAAGGCCAAGGCAGCATAAACTATAGACCAAACAATCGTGAATATAGTCGTAAAAACGTTTGAGTCATAGCGAAAGAAATTCCATCACCAGGAGCTTGGATTAACAGGACTAATGGCTATAATACGAATAGACAATACGGACTAACGCAATACCACGACCGAATGGACTATTCGCGACAAGGACATTGTCGTCCGATGTATCGCTTCCCATCCAGAGGAAATTATGAGCATCCGAACGGACTTCTGGAGCAGTATCAACGGACTAACAGGAATGGATACTACGCACAATATAATAACGATTCACGCTTATATAACCCCATGAGGGAAAATTCCAGAACAAGATACGCTAATCACCAGCCGAATTACAATAACAACGACTACGCCAGGAATTACTACAGGGTAAGAACTTATTATGGAGGGCCGTGAAACTTGGCAGGACAAGCGTGGCCTAATTAATCCTGGAGAAGATCAGCTAAAAATCCCACCCAAAAAACAGGACCAACAAACAGTAATTTAAACTCGATAGGGGCTTGTCACGAGATCCCGCTAAAGAGCCCATACAATACCGAATCGACCCCATACGCAAGGAGACAAGAGCCCCCGATAACGAGAGACAGATCCTGCTGGTCCAAAACAAAACACAGAGACCATTAGGCGAATTAGTACGTGTGCAAGACCTCGAGAAGAAGATTCAGGGGATGACGAACCCACAGTAATAAGGCTGCGCATCCGTGAGGGTCGAGTACCATGGTTGACCTTTATGATAGATAATGGAGCCTCGGTTAACCTAATTAAACTCGGTTTCTTGCATCCTGATCTTCAGATTGATGTAGGCGATATAAGTACACTAGGTGGGATTACATATGAAACCGTAAAAACTTTAGGTACCACCTATTTAACCATACAAGGTTCACCGGCGAAGTTTCATGTTGTGACGGATAAATTCAAAATTGACCAAGATGGGATAATTGGACGAGGCTACTTAATAAAGGAGGAAGCCGTTATATCAAATTATAACAAAGCCCTTATAATAAGCGGAGATGTTATGCATCCTATTCCTTACCAATCAACAAGTGATCAACATAAGCTGAGAACCAAAAAGATATATAAAGCAAGTGACCCTTGCAAAGAACATATTGATTTATCGGAAACTTTCATAAGCAAATTGTTCACAAACAATCAAGTAGATCTAGATCAATCGTCCCTCGACCAACAAAAATCCGAACACAAATATATATTAAAAGGAAGAACTAGACAAGTACTCCAAATCGCTATCAAGCCCAGCGAGTTGAAAGAAGGATATCTGCCCAAATTAGAACTCAACAATGATCAGGTATATATAGGGGAAGAAATAGTACGAAATGACCATAATACTTGCTGAGTGATGGCAATAAATACCCAAGAAGAAGACATCTGCGTAAACATAGACCCTGTGGAAATTCTGCTGTTTGAATATGCTACCCCCAAATTCGACCCTCACACAGATACTAAACCAGAAACGCCACCCAACACAATAGGCCAGCAATGAGAACGAGCTTAGTTACTACGAAGTTTAATTCGAGTCGGTCACCTCAATCAGGAGGAAAGAGACAGCGTGAACCAGATAATAGATGAGTACTGTGATGTTTTCTTATTGCCAGGAGATCCCCTCCATTTTACTAATAAGGTGGAACACGAGATACCATTAGAAAATAATGTACCCATACATACCAAACAATATTGACAACCCCCAAAACATAGAGAAGTCATAGGTGACCAACTAAAGAAGAAACTAAAGGACGGTATTATAGAACCCTCGAATTCACCTTGGTCCTCTCCCATTTGGGTAGTCCCGAAACGACCAGACAGTCATGGTAACCCCCGTTGGCGAATAGTTATTGACTTCAGGGAGTTAAATAAGAAAACTACAGGGATGCATATCCTCTACCCAATATAGCAGATATTTTAGATAAACTAGGAGGAGCAACTTTACATGCTTCGATTTGGCCAGTGGGTTTCAACAGATACCTATGAAATCAGAAGACAAACGCAAGACCGCCTTCACTACCCCAAACGGTCACTACCAATATGTACGCATGCCGGAAGGGTTGAAGAATGCACCCGCTACGTTTCAGAGACTAATGGATAACGTATTGAAGGGACTCCAAAACACAGAAATGCTGGTATATCCCGATGATATAATAGTATACGCAAGAAATTTGCAGGACTACAATAGAAAAGTAAGACAACTCTTAGATCGCCTGAGAGATGCTAGACTGGTGCTTCAACCTGACAAGATTGAGTTTTTACGACGTGAAGTACCTTTCCTAGGGCATGTGATCAGCGAAAGAGGAGTTAAACCAGATCCTAAGAAGATTTCGGCTGTAAAAAGCTTTCCAAAACCAACTACTATAAAAAATATTCAACAATTCTTAGGCCTGGTAGAATATCAGGACTCCGAAGGCCTGATACACAAAGAATTTGTGCCCCCAAACACCACCGTGAATGCTGCGTATTACGTAGAGGTGTTAAAACGTTTGAAGCGCCAGATTAATCACATCAGGCCCGAGTCCAAGGAACTGGGATCGTGGAGTTTGCTGGATGACAATGCGCCTGCTCATTCTTCGAACATTGTGAAGCGTTATCTTGCTGAAAATCAGATTCCACGCATCAATTATGCCCCATACTCGCCAGATCTGGCTTCAGCCGACTTTTTCCTATTTCCCAATTTTCATGCTCTCTCACGCCCTCTCTTTCTTTTTCTCTCTCTCTCTCTCTCTCTCTCTCTCTCTAAAAAATGGTGACGTTACTTCTTCTATTCGACTTCAGCAAGGCTTTTGACACAATATTACCGACACGACTACTTGAAAAATTGCAGTCGATGGGAATTTCCAGGGCAGCTCTCAAGTGGTTCAATTCTTATCTATCAGATAGAAGGCAAGCAGCTAGCACTACCTCAGCTGGCAACTCCGACTGGCTGAGTACGAATCTTGGTGTGCCACAGGGATCTGTCTTGGGACCCCTTCTCTTCTGCTTATATATTAACGACTTACGTGACGCACTTGACACTACAAGCATTCAGCATATATTTTATGCAGATGACCTTCAAATATATATTCAAACTTCTATAGACTGTCTTGATGGGGGGATATCAGAGCTTCAGCGGGCAGCCAAAGCAGTTTCGGATTGGGCCGTGGATGCCTCTTTAAGACTCAATACAAGTAAAACTAGGGCTATTTATTTTAGTTGCCAAAGATTCGTTAACGAACTTTGTGAAAAGCAAACCGTTGTTGATCTTGGAGATGGTGTCTACATCCCCTTTTCCGACACTTTAACCAGCCTTGGGATGATTTTAGATTCAAGATTATCATGGAAACCCCATGTTGATAATTTAACGAAAAAATTTAATAGAGTGTTATATAATCTTCATTTCTTTTGGAAATATACCTCCCAAGAGCTGTGTAAGATGCTTGCTGAGGCGCTACTATTTCCTCACCTAGACTACTGTTCGGTGGTCTTGCTGGATGCTTCTTAAGAGCAACGTTATCGACTGCAAGTCTTACAAAATTCCTGTGTTCGATACGTGAAGGGTCTAAGGGGGGACGACCATGTTTCTCTTCATCGGGAATCTCTGGGTTGGCTGCGTTCTGATATGAAGGGACACTATTTTATGGCTCTACTTATGTACAAAATGATACGCATGCGTGTTCCTGACTATTTAGAGAGTCTCTTCTCTAGATTTGTGCCCAGGGGACCTCTTAGGGGTGAAACTAAGAAACTCGCTGCTTTTCTGATGCGCAATGAGACTGGAAAGCGCTCTTTCCAAGTTCAAGGTGCGCATTTATGGAACTCTCTGCCTACTGACATACGAAACATCTCGTCTCTCAGTGGGTTTAAAAAAGCGGTCAAGAGACACTACCTCGAACTCAATCAGTAACGTCTCTGTGTTATTTTATTTATATTTTATTTATGTTAATTTATTTATTTATTTATTGTGCGTTGTATGTTTGTGATTCTTTTTAATTGGACTTGTATGTGTATTTGTTGTATTTAATTATCGGCGATATCACTTGTTTTATTGACAAAATTTATTTTAGCTTTATTAGTTTTTAGTTTCCTCGACTGTGATATCACGTGCAATATTTTTTATAAATATTAAAAAAAAATTTTTTGTATTAATTTTGTATACACATACGAATAAACATTTTATCCATCTATCTATTTATCTCTCACTCTAACGCAACGCAATGCAGACCGGCTGCCCGCGACTGTTTCTCCAGCCGACGGAGGCCTATCGCTTCCCTAGACTCACCACGGATCCGCTACCACACTTCCTTGCTCTCTCTTTTTCTCTCACGCGCTCATTTCACTCGGACAAAATGAGGACACTCGCCGTTGGTGTTTACGTAACTCGTCCGCTCGCCGTGGAACGCCGGGCTGTTCTTCTCCTTGCCGCGGTCCTTGACACCGGCAGCTTCTGCCCCGGAGAAGAGCTGCTGAACCTTGAGATTGGCCTGCCCGTTCGTCAACGGCTTCCTCCTCAATCTCGGCTGCAAAAGCCGCGGTGGCAACCCCTGGGGGGCAGAAGCCGAGTCTGACTCGGCCATGCCTAGCCAGGGAGACGAAGATGAATACGTGGTCGACGTGTACGCTGAGAATCGGCTGTTTTTATTTTTTTCTCTAAACGGACATGTTGTTCCTGCGCTGTTTGACCCAGGTGCCATGGTTTCATTTGTGAGCGTTGAGGTTGCGGAAAAGCACAAGGGGAAGTAGCAACCGTCGCACGTCGTAGTTAAAGGCGTGACCGGCCGGGCTAGTTGAGTAAGGGGCTTGCTCGAAGTATTTATCGAAGTTAATGGGAAGCAAGAGATGTTGCAGCTCCATATAGTCAACGGAATTAAACACGAGGTTATACTCGGCATGGACTTCTGTCAGAAGCTGCACATTGAAACAGTGTTCGATGAAGGGTTGTGAAGAGTGAGTGGATGAAATGTGGAGATTTTCAGCCTGAAAAAGAGAGTGGCGTGGAGAACGCGGATATTTTTGCTGAATCTGCGGGTCTGAGTTAAGTCCAAGACGAACAAAGGCGGCTGGTCGCCGAGCTGATCAATAGGCTCATACCACCGCGCTCGCAAGTCTTAAGCTTTATGATATTGATCGAACACCATATCGATGTTCAAGACGCCAGACCCGTACGACATGCACCTCGGAGAATGGCTCCTATGATCATGGAATTTGCGCAGCAAGAAGTCCAGCGTAACACATCGTTCAATAAGTCCCGAGACTAACCCAGAGATGGTGCTAGTAGTACCAAATTGGCCAAGTTTCCATTGAGTGCGAACCTTTACATGAAACGTGTAAAAATTTCACGTCGATCGGATCACAGATAGCAGAGTTATTGAGGTTAGAGTAAAGTCACTTTATAATTTGTTTGAAAAATGGAAAAAAGCGAGTTTCGCGTGGTGATAAAACATTGTTTTTTAACGGGTAAAAACACCGTAGAAGCCCAGCAATGGCTTGAAAAAAACATTACCCAGACTCCTCTCCACCCAAACCAACGATTTGTCACTGGTATGCTGAGTTTAAACGTGGTCGTACGAACACAAACGATGCGGAACGTTCGGGTAGGCCATTGGAAGCCGTTACACAGGAAAATGTGAGTAAAGTGTTAAAAATTGTAATGAAAAATCGCAAAGTGAAGGTCCGTGAGATTGCAGAAATGACACAGATATCATCTGGAAGCGTATTTACAATCCTTCATGAAAAATTGAGCATGAAAAAGGTTTTTTCCAAGTGGGTGCCGCGATTGCTTTCAGTAGAACAAAAACAGCAACGAGTCGACAATTTAGAGAGCTGTTTATCGCTATTTACTTGCAATAAAAAGGATTTCCTGCGTCGATGCGTGACCATAGATAAAACATGGATACATCATTTCACTCCGGAGTCGAATCGGCAATCATCTGAGTGGCGCATGGCTGGCGAAAGCCGCCCAAAGCGTCAAATAACGCAGCAGTCTGCTGGCAAAGTCATGGCGTCTGTTTTTTGGGATACACATGGCGTAATTTTCATTGACTACCTAAAAAAAGGTAAATGGATCAAGAGTTATTATTATATTGACTTGTTGGTACGTTTGAAGGAGGAGATCGCAGCAAAACAACCGCACATGAAGAAGAAAAAAATCCTTTTTCACCAAGACAATGCACCATGCCACAAGTCCATGAAAACAATAGCAAAATTGAACGAATTGGGCTTTGATTTGCTTCCCCACCCCCCGTATTTGCCAGATTTAGCCCCCAGCGACTACTGGCTCTTTGCTGATCTCAAAAAAATGCTCCAGGGAAAAAAATTTGGCTCAAATGAGGTCATTGCCGAAACTAAAGCCTATTTTGAAGCAAAGGATAAATCCTTCTATAAACATGGTATAGAAATGTTGGAAAGTCGTTGGAAAGATTGTATCACTCTAAAAGGAGATTATATTGATGAATAAAAATGATTTTTGAAAAAAAATGTTGTTTTGGTTGTTAGTCTCGGGACTTATTGAACGATGTGTTATGTGTGAGCAGGGGATAATAGAGCTGAGCGCCATTGAGTGGTGCAGCGCGCCGGTTATAGTTCGACAAGGTGAAAGTAAATATCGATTGTGCGTCGACTTTAGGGATTTAAACGAAGTCACGCGCGGTGATCTGTATCCGATGCCGAATGTGGGTTCGATTCTCAACAAGCTTTGAAAGGCGCAGTTCATTTCGAAAATCGACTTCAAGAAGGCTTTTCACCAAATATTGTTAAGCAAGGCGAGCCAAAAGTATACAGCTTTCGCTGTACCGGGGTCGGGGTTGTGGGAGTTTTTGAGGATGCCTTTTGGCCTCAAAAACGCCCCTATCGTTCTTGTTCGGCTAGTCGACGCGCTTTTCGAGCCACAGTTTGAGCCGAACGTCTTTGCTTACCTCGATGACATCGTCGTGGTAACGGAGACGTTCGAGGATCATCTGGTTTGGCTTGAGAGAGTCTTGCGAAGACTGGCCGAAGCCGGCCTTGAGGTGAATAGAAAGAAGTGCGAGTTCTGCTGCTCAAGGGTGCAATTCTTGGGTTCTAGACTGGATCGAGAAGGTTTGCGGCTCGATCCTGATCGAGTTGCCCCCGTTCTGGGGTTTCCTGTCTCGAAAAACGTTAAACAGTTACGTTCTTTTTTGGGCACGGTTACTTGGTATTTGTGTTTTATTTTACACAAGTCAGAGCTTAAGGGGAAACACCACTGTAGGATTTTCAAAAAATCAAAATTTTTTTTTGTTCTAAAGTATACCTTATCATCATAGAAATCATGTAGCAAAGTTTTATATAGTGGAAAAATCTCTAAGTGTTTGAAATTTTAAATTAGCACGGCGCCTCTTCCGCGCGCTGTTGGTATTGAAATTTAGAACATCTATTCGCCAGGCGGTACTAAAGATATCTGTTTCTTACTATCAGAAGGTATTCTTGCTGACTATAGATACCAATTTTAAATTTAAATCTTTCAAAACTGTACACTAGCTCTGTTAGTTGAACGTTAGTAGAGAACGCTGAAGTACGTATTTTTCATTGTTTGTATACAATCGGCTTTTATTTTGAAATAAGTTGTGTATTTGTATGGTGTTTAATATTGTTTCTTATGCAGATTTCATTTATTAAATTGCGCTATGAGTGGAGATAAACTGATATATCAAAATGAAAAAGGAGTTAACACACCTAGTGGCAAGAAGTCGAAAGCGCGCTGTAGACGACCTATCAATCGCCATGAAATAGAGGCGCCCGATGATATAAATGTCAGTGCATCAGCTAAGAAACTTAAACTTTCGGAAGATCTATATGACGTGAAAGTTGACGCATTATCGGCTATCGTATCATAAGTTTTATTTCTGTTTTTTCTGCGTTTTCGAACTATGTTGTATGTAAGGTTTGTAATTCCGAAATTGAATTTACTGAAAGTTCTATACGAGGCTTGGGATTCAAGTTAGTGATATCCTGTAAAAATTTTGATAAAAAAGAAATACCAAGTTCTCCGTACGTCGGTCATGGCTATGAAATCAATCGGCGTATTATACTTGCAATGCGAATGCTCGGAGTTGGTCAACACGGGATAAAAAAATTTAGTTGAATAATGGAACTGTCTCACCTTGTTTTTCAAAGTAATAACGATAAACTCATTGATAATAAAGGGTGATTCATTATGAGGTTTGATTTTCAATAGGCTTTTTTTTACAGATCCCGCGTGACTCCTGTCAAACTGTAATGTAATTTTTATTCAGTATTGTTTGACAAATCATCATGGAAAGACTTAAACCGCAACAACGTATCAAAATTGTTCAGCTGTATTACGAAAATCAGCGTTCTGTGAGAAACGTTTTTCGTGCTCTTAGAGCAACTTATGGTGTGCATCGTCGACCTACCGAAATCACTATGGTCAATACCATCCGCGAATTTAAAACCCAGCATATATTATTGGATGATACTCGGCCGATTAGACCACATCCAGCACGTACAAAAGAGAATATAGCGGCTGTAGCTGAGAGTGTGACTGAAGACCGCGACGAATCGATTCGGCGTCGTTCTTAACAGAAGGAGAATCTGAAAGGCCAATTATATGGTGCAGGCATTTCAGACTAGAGGTATCTTGAATTTATCCATGATTTTTCAATAACTTAAACATTAAACGAGTTTATCTCGGAACGACATTTTCTAAACTGGCCGGACTCCTTTCTCAAACAATTTTTGTTCGATTTACTTGAAATTTTTACAGTATGTTCGAAACTAGCGTCTGCTAGGAAGAACATAGGATTTTTTTTTTGTATTGTATATTCCAATTGTTATTAACAATTTTCGAGCGTTTTTTTTTATTCTTTTAACATTTATTTCAGAATGACGTCATTTTGTCAAAAATTAATTCAAAACAAGAATCCTACGTACTTCTCTGGTTGTTATTATGCTTCATCCATAATTTTTTGTTTAATAACCATAACCTTAAAATTTTAGGAGAAAACGGTTTGGCCGCGAAGCCATGAAAAAAAAGGCGTTTCTGGAGAAATGCTGGGGAGCTGCCATTTTGTTTTTTAAAGCTCTGAAAAAATTCAAAGAAAATACTAAATACTTGTTTAATAAAGATCTTTTAACAAAATTTCGATATGTTCTTTGGTTTTTGTGAAAAAAATTCCCAAAAAATGACTTTTTTTTTTACCTCTACAGTGGTGTTCCCCCTTAAAATACCTCTGTTTAAGTTGCTCCGTAAACATCAGCCGTGGGTATGGGAGGAGAAGCAACAAGAGGCGTTTGAGGTTTCGAAAAGAGCTCTGGGAGAGGCACCGGTGCTCGTTTGTCCCGATTTTTCGCGGTCGTTTATGGTGCAGAGTGATGCGAGCGACTATGCGATAGGAGCCGTGTTCACGCAAGAGGACGAATAAGGCAAGCACCCTATTGTGTATGTCAGCCGATTGTTGAATTCGACCAAAAAGAACTGCACGACTACAGAGAAAGAGTGCCTTGCGCTGCTGTAGGCTATTAAGAAATTCTTGCCGTACATCGAGGGTTCGAATTTTATCGCGATCACCGATCACAGTGCTCTCAAATGGTTACAAAACTTAAAAGAGCCTACATGCAGACACGCGCGATGGGTCATGGAGATGCAGCAATGGGATTTTGATATAGTGCACAATAAGGGTGCTACATCATATTCCTAATGCTCTCTCCAGGTTAGTTCCGAGGGACGAAGAGGAGATAGCCGCTTTAGAATCAGTCTCAGACCTTTGGTATATTGAAAGGGCGAACGATGTGCGGCGATATCCGAATAAATTTCCCGAGTGGAAATAAGAAGACAGGCTGCTTTACCGTTACGCTCGCGATAACCTGTTGGATCTAGTGACCCTCGGAGAAGAGGGGTAAAGATTGGTGGTGCCGGCAGAACATAGAGTGAGAGTGTTGGAGGAGGGCCATCGCCATCCGTCTACGGGTCATTTCGGTATCGAAAAGACCCATGACAGAGTGGCAAGCGAGTACTATTGACCTGGTATATGTCGCGACGTTCGAGACTTCGTCTCACGTTGCGACTTGTGTCAGCGCTATAAGGTGTCTCAGGCGGCCCCTCCAGGCTTGATGGGAAAGAGAATTGTAAAAAGGCCGTAGGCAGCCGTCGCAGCAGACGTAATGGAGTTCCCCCGCAGTAAAAGCCAGTTTAAATACATCTTGGTGTTTCAAGATTTATTTACTCGCTGGGTAGAGCTCAAACCTTCACGTGTGGCCAATGGGGAAGCCGTCGTTCGAGCGTTTGAAGAGCTTGTGCTT
The DNA here is from genome assembly GCA_949987625.1 of Chalcis sispes. Classification (NCBI taxonomy): domain Eukaryota; kingdom Metazoa; phylum Arthropoda; class Insecta; order Hymenoptera; family Chalcididae; genus Chalcis; species Chalcis sispes. The sequence continues at coordinate 42,009,997 of OX465095.1, read as the reverse complement.
TTCCGATGGGAGATACCTGATTTTCTGCTCACGGATAACGGGACGGCGTTTGTTAATAAACATCTGACCGAGGTCCTGAGCGAATATGGAGTCAAGCACGTCACGACGCCGCCTTACCATCCGCAGGCAAATCCCATTGAGCGTTCGAACAGAACGTTGAAGACGCTTATCGCGGCCTTCGTCGAAGCCGATCATCGGAGATGGGATGAATATCTGCACAAGGTGCGGCACGCGATGAACACGGCGGTGCAGTCGAGTCTCAAGGTTTCTCCAGCATTTTCAAATTGTGGGAGAAACCCTCGGCCAGCTAAGTGGTTGTAGAGAGGGGTAGAGAAAGTTAGCTCGAAGCTGGGATTGGACCCGAGCACCTGGGCCGATCGGCTTAAGCGTCTCAGTGCGTTGAGAGACGGTGCGGCGTCATATTGATGAGTCGCAGAGGCGAAACAAATGCCGATATAATCGGGGATGACGATTCGCGGTGTTCAGTCTTGGGGATACGGTGCTGCGACGAGAGCGGGTTCTGTCGAACATGGCGAAGAGAGTTCTATCGAAACTCGCGCCAAAGTACGACGGACCCTTTATGATCAAGGAGGTACTGTCCCCGACAGTCTATCTTCTTGAAGACTCGGGACGTATATCCTCAAAGGCGCATATCTCTGACCTGAAGAAGTATGTGCCTCTGCGGATCCTTTTTGGAGGGGCAGAGTAAATAGAGCACAAACTGGGTGGTACAGGGTAGTGTAAGGGAGCAAAAGACTGTGGCAATGAACACCATCGCCCGCCACGAAAGTCGCTGGTAGAAGTAACGGGAAGATCCTTGCAGCCGTCCGAAAGAGAGGGGTGCTATCGTCGACGACTTGTGCTGAACTTTCCCTCCTATGAAGAGGTAGAGTTCAGTGGCGGGCTTTGTGACGGAGAGTCATAGGTCGTCGACGAAGAACGTAAATGTTTACACTTTTGTGCGACAGTCTCCAGGTTGCCAGCTTGTATAAGCCCGTTGAGCCGTGAAAATGTGGGCTTCTCAAAAAGCCGGCAAAGTTTGGAAATCACGCGATTTTCTAACTTGCGGCGACGATCGGCGAGGAATTTTGGAAGCCGTGAGGGAAGGGTAGAGGAGAGTGAGTGCAACGAACAGTTACGCTGTGCTCTCCTGCGAGTGAGTCTTCGCTGCACGCTCCCGCGAGGACGGTAGAGATAAGTCCCGTGGTTTAACTTGAAGTTTTGTTCCTCTGTTATTAGAGTGAGCGTCGTGAGTAAAGTAGCCAGGGATGAAAGAGTGCGAGAGAGAGAGTGTTAGGAAGAAGGACAGATAGTGCGAGGAAGCAGAAGAGAAGACGAGGAGCGACAGCGAGGAAGTTAGACGGGGGACGAGAAAGGCAGGTGTCAGCGGGCGGCGACTTGAGGTTGCTACCGCGACAGCCGAGGTTGAGGAGGAAGCTGTCTACGAACGGGCAGGCCATTCCCGAGGTCCAGCAGCTCTTCTCCGGGGGAGAAGCAGCCGGAGTTACGGACCGCGGCAAGGAGAAAAACAGCCAGGCGTTCCACAGTGAGCGGACAAGTGACATGAACACCAACGGTGAGTGTCTTCATTTTGTCTGTGTAAAATGAGCGCGTGAGAAAAACAGAGAGAGAGAGAGCAAAGGTGTGTGGTAGCGGGTCCGTGGTGAGGGTGGCGAGGAATTGCCACTTCCCTGCCCTAGGGAAGCGATAGGCTTCCGTCGGCTGGAGAAACAGTCGCGGGCGGCCGGCCTGCATTGCGTTGCGTTAGAGTGTGTGTGAGAAAGAGAGAGAGAGAGAGAGAGAGAGAGAGAGAGAGGGCGTGAGAGAGCATAAAACATTCATTTATTTAATTTTCGTGCAAAGCACGCAGGGTGCGTATAGCTATTTCGGCTACGACGTGGTGCTTCGTCACATATCATTTTTGTAAAACATTTGTTGTATAATATCTTGTCATGTATTGATAAATATAAAAATAAAAATATTATCATATGTTAAGTAATAATGATAAAATTTATAGCTTATAATAAAAATTATACCGCCCTAAAATCCTAAGCTCACAAACCTGAGGTCAGCACTTTTAATCCTATAAATTGTGACGCGATTCTCGCGCAAAAACATTTATATATATATATATATACACATGTATATTCAATTAAACCCGTAAATAAATTAATAAATTTAAACGAGACACGGACTAGCGCCGAAATAATATCAATTTAGATTAAATTTTCTGTATTCTTCTCTTTTTTTTTTGCAACGCGAACGTGAACATGAACGCGACTGGGTTGCATAGCAACCAAATGATGAAGAGAGAGAGGCGAGAAGAGAGATAGAGAATAGTAATGTATTACAGCAAGAGAGAGGAAACTTACACGATGCAAAGAAAAATTGTGATGCGCTTGAAGTGCATTACCAGCACCTCTATCCGCAGTGACAATGAGGATCCAAGAAGCAACGAGAAGAGGACAACAAGGAGAATCATCCGCGTTGAGGATATTGTCACTCGCCACGTGGAGGCGGTGCGCCATGATATGCGCGCCTCCAAGCGATCATACGCCGTCATCAGTCACCCCCGCACTTACACCCGCAATGTTTTTGTGCACGTTCGGGCATAAAACGTCACAAAACTTCAAGCTCACACATCGCTAGCTCAAACTCCGTAAGCCAACATACCTTATACTGATTAACTCTAGGCCCATAAACCTTAAACCTATAATTTTCAGCCCTATAAAATTCAAACTCACACATCAGAAGCCCTTGCATTCCTAGCCTACAAACCCCAAGCCAACACAACTCAATCCTGAATTTCAGAAACAGAAAAAAATAGAAGAAAAAATAATTGAATATGATTTATTTATTGTTAATTTAATTTATTTTACGCATTGGCTAAATGATAATAAGGAAAAAAAAATCCACCACTTATATGTGGCCTATTATTATGAAGAGCGGTTAAGGATAGTTAGGGGTACTTTTTTATAAAAAAGCCGGAACGAGTCAAATTTAATATCCTAAAAAATTTACAAAAATCTTTTTAATTTTTTGAGACTATACCACGATATTAAAAAAAAAACAATACTATTAAATGTAGTTTTTTTTTTATTTTCTCATAGCAGTTGCAACCCCTTTGATCATAAATACTGCCAATAGTTAAGGTTTTTAAATACTAAAATTTTGCAATTTGTTTTTTTTTAAAATATTTATTAGATGCTGAGAAATTTAAAAAAAATGGATTTTGGGGAGTGACTTTCGAGGTGGATTTTACCCCTTTAAAGTGTTTGTCCGCCAATAAAAAGAAATACGTGTCTAATATTGTTTTTAGTACTACAACATATCCAAAAATCATCTAAATCGGTAAGATCGGGTTCGGGTGGTTTCCTTGTTGGATAAGGCTGCTGGGGCTATTTCCCAAAATAACGAGCTTAATCTCCAATTCATTTCTTCTCGTCTGAACACCATGGAAAATTTGACAAGGGAAGGTTGGGAACCAAGGAAATATATAAGCATAGCTCCTCCGTGCACGTAATTACGTACCTGGGAGTGTCTAGGAGCGTTGCCTTGCTGCTGCTGCTAACAGGCCATCGCTGTCCCCAGCACCACCGCCTCGCCTTCTCAGCCACCTATCGTTCTGATCCGCCGCTATGTCACATATGTAAAAGAGAGAGAAGGGAAAAAATTAGTCGACGCCTACCAGCCATGAAACGCGCCGACTTACCTGGACTCCCTGGACATCGGGTGAAGATTCTTGCCACTCCAAGGAAAATATAAACAACACGAGCACTCGCGAGCGGATAACCTAAAACGCGCGCTGCTGATGCGCGGTGATGTCTACTGCCGACAGCGCTAAGCGCGCGCGGCGGTCGCGTCGCGTAACGTATTTTACACACACGTTGCGCTGGCGCAGAACGCTTATCTAAAATCCGCGCTCGCGAACGTGCCGCACCGAGATTTTCCATTCACTCTGTCCGGTTCCATCTTAGAGAATAGTTGCGAAAAATAATTAGAGTTTGAAAGGGATACGAGCCTGTTAAAGGCGCAAAGTCTTAGTACTCATGCGCGTAGAATATCTGGTAAGTGCCCCAGGTGCAGTGGCTGTTACCAGGAGGCATTCCGTCCACGAATCGTCCCCGTTGTCTACCCGGCTGTGTGTGTGCGACCGCGGCGCGTGCTACGCGCCATTTTGCAATATTAGTATTTGTGTGCCCCCGACCGCTCTAACCGTGAGCTAGCCGTGTAAACGGAATTATCGCACACTAAACCGCGCTACACGTCTGTAGCTGGCGCCCTGGGCTCGCGTAAAATCGCGAATTGAATTATTGTATGTAATATTAAAAGCAAAAAAACTGTGTTCATTTTGTCTTCGTTTAAATCGGTCTGTTTAACGTGTGCTAGTAAGCAGCCTGCCCGCTTGCCTACATTTGTACGCCACCCTGATCCCCAGTGGCGTTACAAAGCTTATGTGTGAACTTACAAACTGTTGCTTTTCGATACGTGTGTGCCTGCGCGTTTCTATCGAATATGTGTGCGTATTTACATAGACATAATTTAATTTATTTTATTCTCTTATGTACTTTATATATGATTGCATAGGATTATCGCATTAATTTAAGTTCATGCAATTACGCAATATTGACTATTTTGATATATATAAATAATAGCGAAGTAACAAACAGTCAAATATAAGTACCTAGCGGTTTTTTGTTTAATATCAAATTAATATTATTTTTGGATAAATGAACCATAGCATAGTTTCTTATATCGCTATTTTATTATGTATGTATGTATGAACATTTTTCTACTTTTTCTATTATTGCTCATCAAAGCACTAAGTTATGAGACTGTATGCTACTGTAATAGTGTTAGTCGCAGGTTTACATGCACTTATTCATGTTGTGATGATATTGTACTATATATTTTGCCATTTACTTAATTTATTATAATATATTATATTAATTATAATAACTTATCATGGTTTGCTATGATAATTGTTGTTTATCTATCTAAGAGTTATTATAATACCTTATCATAATTTAGTATAAGAAAACCATATTATATTAATCTACATAACATTGTTTTTGTAAGATAGTATTTTCAAGATATTTTTCAAGATAAGTTTATAAATGGCAAATTATTATTTTATTATTTTATTATTATAAACTATTGTAAATTACTATTTTGATTCGCGGAATCATTATCAAATTGCGTTGCGTAACCATTTATCGTACTATCTACTGTTTGCGTAGCATGAATGAGCATGTGTGTCCAGTGTGCAATCTTACTATTGAGAGTAGTTTGAAATCAATACGCAAGTGCAAATTATGCGGCAACGTATTCCAAGCGGCTTGTCTAAAAGGTCCATGGTCCTGGGACTTTATTCTGTATCAATCCGCAGTCTGCTGTCAATCGCGCTCACCATTAATTTCTGCAGTATCTATCACGTCTTAAAATAAAGCACAATCTCTGGGTGATTCAGTGACTTTAGTTTCTACGTCTTACGCATCTACTGCAAACAGTAAACTTAGTAGCAAGCGCTTTATTAGCACACGTTTACCGCCATCACCTACAATCTCTTGATTGTGGAAAGCTGCTTGTTTAACATTCGAGTCACCGAATAAATCAGTCAGCATGGACAATGGTATGTCAGCATGGTTTGCGCAATGGAATGCAACTCAATACCAGCCGTTTAAAGAGTCTGTGAACTCACAGCTTGCATCCATCTACACGAGACTTGACGCGATGGAATCAACCAATACTGAGCTACGTGAACAGCTTTCTGCCACTCAAGCCTCTGTTGCACAAATCGATCGTGACATTTTGCTCACGGACTCTTGCGAGATTCGTATTTCAGGCATTCCTAATGCTCTTGCAAACGACCATTCACAAGCAATTAAGCGCGTATTCGAAGCCACTAATAACGCTAATCATTTGAACTTTGTCTCGATGATTCGTGTATGACCACTTACCACCTCATCACCGAATATCAATGCACAGAAAAACCACGATATCTTCTTGCTTGTGATCAAGGTTGTCTTGAAAACAGTGTGTGATAGTATTATTGCCAAAGCACATCTCTTGCGGGACAAGAAGGCCCAAATTATCTTTAGCACCGGTGGGGACCAGCAGGTGTTTATGACGCCAATCTGGCCCCAGCAAGTCTTCACAATCTTGCGTGCTGCTAATCAAAAGCATAAGCAGCTTGGTTACCTCCGCCCAATTGTTCGCAATTTAGTAGTGTGCATGCGACCTAACGAAAAGTCTTCACTGATTCCAGTCCGTTCCCTCGAGGACTTAGATCGGCTTACCCCGCGTTCAAATAATCTATAAGGATCTGTTGCTCAGCCGGTAAACTTAAAGTCTCGCGAATATTTTTTGGTTTGTTATACGAATATTAATCATCTTTCGGCTCATTTCAACGACCTCGAGTTTTTTATTGAAAATAAGTGCTCATATGACATTATCGCTTTAACAGAGACATGGCTTTTAGCCGATATTCAAGATACACCCTACTAATTGGCTGATTTTAAATAATTACGTCACGATCGTGTTGGCAGAATGGGTGGTGGGGTGGCTCTGTATGTCAAAGAGTGCTATCACTTTACAATAATCTTTCAGTCAAATTCTCAATTCAATAACATGCCCGAATATCTGATGGTAGAGATTAAATCTGAGGCAATAAAAATTCTTGTCGTTGTTGTTTATCGTTGTCCTCACAGTGCTTATCCCACGGCTTTATTCGAAGAGCTTACAGATATTCGCCAGAATTATTCTGATGTCATCATAACGGGTGACTTCAATTTTCCCATGCACCTAAAACATCCAGATTCTGACTTCTTTCGAGAACTTTTTCGTAAGCATAGTCTAAAGCTTGTTCAATCTGATCCTACTCACCATATTTTTCATGAAGATGGTTCTTCGAACGATACATGGCTCGACCTATTTGTCGTCCCATCATGTAGATTAGTTCGAAGTTACGGCAAATCCGTCACACCATTTGAAGCTGGCCACGACCTAATTTCGTTGGAATATTCACTTCCATCGTCGTTTGTCACACCGAAGATGCTCTCTGAAATCTAAGTGTGGACCATCTTTGCAATGAGTTCAATAGTAAACTAAAAAAGGTCTTTCTGGCTAAGCCACTTGTATGTACAGTTCCTTCTTCACCTATATCAGGATCGTCCCTGAGTCCATCCAAACTAAAGGACAACTCCATCTCAGTCAAAATTCAACGATTAACAACATCGTTACTTGAGATTTTCGACAACTTGGCACCGGTGCGAAGCATATCGATTCGTGCTAATTTAAAACCTTGGGTGTCTAACGACATCCGTCTCCTCATTCAATCGAAACGGGCAGCGTACCGCCGTGCCAAATTGACAGGTAAAATAGTTGATCACTTACTGTTTACTACATTAAGATCCAAAGTAAGTAATAGCATCAGCGTAGCAAAAAATTGTTATATCGCATCTATAGTCGATTCTTCATCCGACTCCAAAATTCTGTGGACTCAACTAAGAAATACAGGTGGTATCACGCAAAATATGGCGTCACCGCTTCGTTACTTTTCGCCGCAGATTCTAAACATGCATTATGCTTCCATCTCGTGTTCGACAACTCGATTGCGATTTCTAGACATTTCCGACGTTTTGAGCAGATCTTTGAACGCTAACCCATCGAATATATTTTCTTTTAAACCGATATCTGCAAATGATATCGATCGGGCCCTTGCTCACACTAAGAAAAACAGCACTGGAGCAGATGGCGTTGCACTAGATATGCTCAAATTAGCCTACCCAGCACTTCGTCCCTATTAAGTCAGACTTTTCAATGGTTCCGTCTAACATGGTATTTTCCCGGACAGCTGAAAATTAGCCACAATGACTTCCCTCTCTAAAACTCATCCTCCGAAATCTACTGCCAGTAATGTCAAAACTACTAGAACGCACAATCCATGACCAATTATCGAGTCATGTCGGTGCTTATCAAATGCTGGATGCACACCAATTGGCTTTTCGAAAACATCACTCTACTCAGACTACCCTTCTTGGCTTTACGAAAGAAGTACGTCTAGCGATTGATAAGTATGAAGTGACCCCACTTGTAATGTTTGACCTTTTCAAGGCATTTGATTTAGTCTCTCATAAACTTCTCCTCAAAAAGCTTAGGGCGCTCAACTGCTCCGACATCGTAATTAGATGGTTCGCCAGCTACCTATCGGGTAGGCGCCTAGCAATGCGTGCTGAGAACGGTGTTCTCTCTCTCTCTCTCTTTCTCTCTCTCTGTTGAGATCTTTACGGGAGTACCTCAGGGAAGTGTACTTGGTCCTCTTCTTTTTGCAATCTTTATTAATGATCTTCCACAGGTTCTTAAGTATTTAAAGCACAGCATATACGCCGATGATACACGTATTTACTAACACTATCACCCGTCCGAGCTTCACGTTTTCATGCACAAGCCTAATGACGATGCCTTAGAAGTCTTTGACTAGGCTCGTAGGAACTCTCTGAGACTAAATGCAGACAAAACTGAATTTATTATCTTTGGCAGCCAACCTTACATCTCAGCTATGGATCCCGATGCTCTTCCACCAATCTTTATCAAAAATACTCCCATGAAATGTTCTAGCCAAGTGTCTGACTCAAACGTTTGTCTCACCTCTACACTAAACTGGAATGCGCAAGTTAGGCAAATTGCATGTCGGGTTTGGCGTACTTTTTACACCTTAAGATTTTACAGACATGCACTGTCTCGAAATCTAAGGCAACGACTGGTCGAGGCACTAATCTTTCTCCATTTTTAATATGCATGTGTCATTTTTAACAGCCTAACTCAGAAGCAAAATGCAAAGCTTCAGCGTCTTCTGAATGCTTGCGTTCGTTTTGTATTCGGTTGTAATCCGTGGGTGGCACTAGCGACACCGTATCATATTTCGCTCGGTTGGTTATCAGCTAAAAACAGACGCCTACTTTTTGCCGCCTTGCTGGCGTTTCAAATCATTTCTACGGGTCAACCTATTTACCTAGCTAGGCTCTTTACATTCAGTTCGAGTATCTTAACCCGGCAGGTCTCAGCTCGTAGAATCCCACTACCTTTGTTATTTTCTACGCCGCGTACGAAAACTTTGGCGAACTCTTTCCATATCACAACATTAAAACTCATTAACCAGTTTGCAGCAAGACTACCTACGTTTGATTCCCATTTATCTTACGCCTTCAAATCAATACTACGTAAGCTCTTAATGTCTAAAGAGGTCGCACAGTGGCGTTTCCGAACTTCACGCGATAGAATCATGGTATTAAACCCGGTTCTTCACGACATCACACTCAATAGATTACTGAATCTATTGAGTGTAATTTCGTGGGTAACCAGGCACCATGACTACTTGGCGGGTTGAAATTTGGCTTCAAACTTTTACCGATGGTGTATTTAATCTAATCTGATCTAGTCTTACTTTTAGCGAACTATGTTATAAATTATAAATTATTAATTATAAGTTACGGATTGTTGTTGTTATTGTTATTATCACTGCGATCATCGGCATATCAATTTTCTTTTCTTAGTACGAATGCTTTGGCATAACCGGCTATGTTATACTATTACTATATTATATTATATTCACAGCGTATTATTTACCTTACAAAAGCGAGTAGTATTATAATGCATCATTTTCTATAACATTGTAAAAGTTTATAACTGTATTATTTCTTTTTCAGGGCTGCATGAAATTATATCCCGTAGCCTCAATAAATATTATTCTATTCTATTCTATTTACTCTCACACCGCTAATTAAATTTTTGTGCTGTTTGTTCTGTTCTGAGTAGGCGGACCCCCCAGCACCGCGTTGCAAATAGCAGTAGCAGATACTTCGTTATAACACATTGTTCAATAAGTCCCGAGACTAACAACGAAAACAACATTTTTTTTCAAAAATCATTTTTATTTATCAATATAATCTTCTTTTAGAGTGATACAATCTTTCCAACGCCTTTTCAACATTTCTATACCATGTTTATAGAAGGATTTATCCTTTGCTTCAAAATAGGCTTCAGTTTCGGCAATGACCTCCGCATTCAAGCCAAATTTTTTTGCCTGGAGCATTTTTTTGAGATCAGCAAAGAGCCAGTAGTCGCTGGGGGCTAAATCTGGCGAATACGGGGGGTGGGAAAGCAAATCAAAGCCCAATTCGTTCCATTTTGCCATTGTTTTCATGGACTTGTGGCATGGTGCATTGTCTTAGTAAAAAAGAATTTTTTTCTTCTTCATGTGCGGTCGTTTTGCTGCGATCTCCTTCTTCAAACGTACCAACAAGTTAATATCATAATCACTGTTGATCGATTCACCTTTTTCCAGGTAGTCAATGAAAATCACGCCATGTGTATCCCAAAAAACAGACGCCATGACTTTGCCAGCAGACTGCTGCGTTTTTGGACGCTTCGGGCGGCTTCTGCCAGCCATGCACCACTCAGATGATTGCCGATGCGACTTCGGAGTGAAATGATGTATCCATGTTTCATTTATGGTCACGTATCGACGCAGGAAATCCTTTTTATTGCGAGTAAATAGCGATAAACAGCTCTCTGAATCGTCGACTTGTTGCTGTTTTTGTTCCACTGAAAGCATTCGCGGCACCCACTTAGAAAAAACCTTTTTCATGCTCAATTTTTCATGAAGGATTGTAAATACGCTTCCAGATGATATCTGTGTCATTTCTGCAATCTCACGGACCTTTACTTTGCGATTTTTTATTACAATTTTTAACACTTAACTCACATTTTCCTGTGTAACGGCTTCCAATGGCCTACCCGAACGTTCCGCATCGTTTGTGTCCGTACGACATCGTTTAAACTCAGCATACCAACGACAAATCGTTGGTTTGGATAAAGAGGAGTCCGGGTAATGTTTCTCAAGCCATTGCTGGGCTTCTACGGTGTTCTTACCCATTATAAAACAATGTTTTATCAAAACGCGAAACTCGCTTTTTTCCATTTTTCAAACAAATTACAAAGTGACTTTACTCTAACCTCGATAACTCTGCTGTCTGTGATCCGATCGACGTGAAATTTTTACACGTTTCATGTAAAGGTTCGTACTCTATGGAAACGTGGCCAGTTTGGTACTACTAGCACCATCTCTGGGTTAGTCTCGGGACTTATTGAACGATGTGTTATTATTGATAATGTTGCATGCCTGTTAATTTAAATTGTATATTTCTTTTAAATAAGTTTTTTTTTGTGTGTTGTATCATGCCTATATTTTTTGTGTTTGCCGTATCCCTGGTCAGTATAGTTACTGATAGCACCGTTCGCTTATCAGGTGGCCATTTTTTTTTTCTGCAATCGGACTCCACCTTACGCGCATTTTCCCGCTATTTCCCCCACAATTATTATTATCTTTTTTTATAGCTTGTTGTGGACCGCGACTGTCTCCCGCTAGCTTAACCTTTCCCCGCATGACTTGTTAGTTGTGTTCATTTTTTTTCGTTTAGCAGCAGCTGTTTAGGTGGAAGCCAACCCCCTCGGCAGAGCTAACCGAGCGTGTACTCGAGCTATTCGTCTATGTTTTGGAATCTACGTTGAGCTGACTATACAAAGCGTTGATATTTGCTCTTTTCGTCGTTACGTCGCTCTCGTCGTTGCAACTTTCTCTATTTTCTTATTGTGGTCTAGTATATTTCAAATTTGATGCAGAATAGATTGGGATTGCGCCGCCAATCGTGACATGATTTCGCTGGAATTTGAGATTCTTTGGAGTTCCATTCGGTACGCGATTTATACGATAACCGATGGGCGCGTATTAGAAGGCGCGCAACGATGCAGACTTAACATCGATTGCGATATCTACGTAGTGCGGTAGCGGCTGGAAAGGTTCGAGCTCCGACGCCCTCTCGGAGCTGATGCCGCTCCATGAAACCCCGCGCAGGATGAGCGCGCAACCGACCGCCGTCTTTCACCACTCGACGCAGAACCCATTATTCCGCGAAGTTCAAGTCCGAACTTCGACTCCCCTGCGCGTCCGCAAGCGCCTTACGTTTCGGTTTTCTCGCAGCTGGCCTCACGCGCATGGGATAGTACCCCGTCGGAGACGGCCCGGACGCCACTTGGCGAGCCTAATACCCGCTCACCACGCGTGCGCATCGCCGATACCGAGCCGGAGAGAGCTCGTGCGACGAAGACCCTTCTGCTGCCCCGCGCGCAGTTCACGCGGTTACAACAAACGGATGGCCGGCTCGGTAGAGCTTCCCCAATGGAGTTGACAAACCCCATTAGAACGTACGTCACCAGAAGCAACCATCAGCTACCGCATCCCGCCCACGATAGGCCCTGCAGCCGCCCTAGAAGAATTTGTCCCGTTCTGGACATACGTGGTTGAGAGTCAGGGGCTGACAGATGACCAATGGACCGCGGCAACGTGTCCGGAGCCAGCAGCGGACGCTCCGTTAAGACGGCGAAAGCCCAAAGTACAGCACTTCAAAGCAGCGCAGGTAACCGCACCGTTCGGCGATTTCGCTGCACAGCCACCGCCACTCCCTTTTTGGCTCGTCACCGTGAATCGTAGAGCGTTTCCGAATAAAGAATTTTGCGCCCTGCACTCTCCGTCACCTAAAGCCCGACTGCCGCATCATTTGGCACCACCGCTGCCTTAGCCCTTAGCAGACGCCAATCAGCAGCCGCCACACTAAGCGGAGAGGTACCACGTACCTCTCATACCTCTGCCCGAAGCTTTAGCGCCTCAGCACACGCAAACTAACGCCACGCAGTTTTTTTTCGATAACTTTACGTTTCTGCGCAAAAATCAGACGTGCGATATCCAAAAAAGTGGCGCATTTTCTTCAAGGGCGTACAAAAGCAAGACTCTGAAGCGTTCTTGACCAACTTGAATCAGTGTTGAGAGTCATACGGTCTGACCCTTGAAGATATCATCGAAGCCTTGCCGGAGGGCCTCAATAGAGAGGCCTAGTATTGATTTCGCCGCGAACACAACCGCTGGCAGACGTACGCTAATTTTGTTGACGCGTTTCGGTTGCAGTATTGCGCTGACAACCTGCAAGACCGCTTGCGCCAGGAGATAAGCAGACGGACACAAGGTCCGCAGGAGGATGTATTTACCTTACTGCTAAAATTTCACAACCTGCTCGATCAAGTGCGACCGCCGATGTCGTTTTTCGAGCAATTAGACTGCACGTGCCGCAACCTCCATCCCACATATAGGTAAGCTGTTTCGCGCGACCGTGTTTGTGGTTTCGTAGAGCTTCAGCGTCTGGGGAAGAAGTTTGAAACGAAGAAATTGCAGGGCAAGGCTTATCGTCCGCCTACTCCACCCAAGGACTCGTCCGCCTACTCCACCCACGACCCAAGCTGCTCCCGTTGAAACTGCCAGCTTGATAGATATCGATGACGCTACTCATCGTACGGATTTCGTCGCTGTCACGGGCGCTATATAGAATCGCCTCCCGCACAAACAGCCGCAATCTAAACACCCAGCTGCGCTGCAAGTTCGAACTCTGCCAAAAAAGCCGCGTCCCCCAACGGTTACGCACGCAGCAATTTACATGTCATCGGCGGGGACGCAGACCCAGATACCGCCACTTGTCTAACCCGCCGACGTGCCCTCTCAGTGGCAGCGTATTTCCAACTATTACGTGGACAGCAGCACCGCGCCGCCGCGCGGAGTGGTATATGCTGCCAACAACCAGCATGATACCTCGCCACAAGCTCGCAAGCAGCGAGAGCCGAGTCGACGCTGTAACCAACTAGGGCATTACGCTGCGGAATGCCCGAGGACCGCGAATTGTTATAAAAGCGGGCAGTCAAATGTATTACGCAAGGACTGCAACCGATGCAGAACTACTTCTCGGTCGACAAACGAACAGTAGAAGACTCGTTAGGAGCCTGCGGGTCCCCGCGTAGCTGAAACGCGGCTCCGCGCTAAGGGCAGCTTAACCCTGACCCAACGCACCTGTCACCGCTGCGCGACGCAGTTAAGATTTCCGCCGCAACGGAATCTCCCGCATCAGCACCATTAGATTGGTCATCGTCCCTAATCCAAGGTAACCCGCATCTCCACGAGGTACGGCTATTTTTTAATATTGAGCTCAATGGTTTGAATCTCAGAGACTCGCTACTTACTATTACTGGCTGGGTATCTACTATGATACGTATCGCTACGTACGCGCTTGCCAAGAGTGCCAAACGCACAAAGTATCGCAGCAAGAACCAGTTGGCTTGATCGGGGAGCGATACGTTGATAGACCATGGACGGTAGTGGCCGCGGACGTAATAGGGCTGGAACTGCCGTCAAAACGAGGGCACCACTATGCCATCGTGTTCGAAGATCTCTTCACGCACTATATCAAAATTCGTGCGTTACGAAAAGCCAACGCAAAGAGTGTATTGCAAGCGTTTGACGATTTAATAATAAACCGATGGGGCTGTCCCAAGGTCCTGCTCACGGACAATGGGACCGAATTTGCGACTCGAATGGTAACCGAGCGACTGCAGCATTACGGAGTGACCATTCTTCCGTACCATGCGCAGGCCAACCCCGTGAAACGCGTTAATTGATTGTACGATGATTAATAGCTTTCTCAGCAAAGACCACCGCGAATGGGATCTGCATCTTAATAAATTCTATTTCGCGCTCAACAGTATAGTGTATTCATCTACTGAATTCTCCCCGGCGTTCCTTAATTTCGGCCATAACCCGACACCCTACATGATTATCTGCCAACATCTCGAACATCTCGCTCCTTTACGTCCGCCCAAAGCAGAACAATGGCTTAAACGCGTAACCCGCTTACCCGCGGTACACGACCTAGTAAAAAGACACATCTAGCAGGCGACCGCGAAACAATTAGCGCACTACAACCGTCGTCGGCGCGACGTTAAATATCAGGTAGGCGATTTAATACACCGCCGCCAAAACCACTTGTCCTCTACCAGAGAAGGATTCGTGGCAAAAATGGCACCGCGATTCGTAGGGCCGACAACCATTGTCAAGATACTCTCACTAGTAGTCTACCTTGTCGAAGATGCCAACTTGAAACCACGTAGGCGACTTAAAACTCTATTTACCGCCGCGCAACGCTAATCGCATCCTTCCTTTGCCCACAGCTATAACGATGTCAAAGGAGCAAGAGCCGCAAGAGGAAGGATCACTAAACTGATCCGCAGGCCTTGAGGAGGATTTGCCGCCACCGCCACTGCCCACACCCGCTTCACCGCAGACGAAGGACCCGGACCACCCATTACCGTCACCACCGCCCTTCGCTGAGACCATCGGCACCGTAGCGATTGCGGCCAGTGGGCCTCCGCCACCTTTCCAGCCCGTCGAGGACCTCGCCGCACGTCTTGCGGTAGTAGAAGCGCGTTTAACGCAGGTTTGCGCCTGGGCCGCGTGCGTTGCCTTCTCCCTGCCTACACTACCCCGCGCGGGACGCGACCGCTGCCCAGATGGGCAGAATCACGGCCACGTGACTCTGCCGGCTGTTCCTCAGCGCCGAACGACGAGCATAGCGACGCAGATTTCGCCGCTTTTCCGCGCCGCGGCCTTGACCACGCGCATCCCAGTGGACACCACCCACCGAGCACGGCACTTGGCAGCGAGAGTGCTGGAACTGTGGCACCGACGGCCACAGTTTCAATACGTGCCCCTGACTCTAAGGGGTATTTTGTACGTTTTGCGGCACGCCTGGAGTGCCACTCCCCGAATGCCTGCGACGCCAGCAGGAATACGAGCGCCGTATTGAACGGCGCATCGAGGCCTAGCTGCGCCGGGAGCGCGAGGCCGGGAATGAGTTCAGTTGTTTTTCTCGTTTTTAGTTTAAGATAGTTTCAGGTAAAGTAGCTTTAGTTTCATGTATCCTAGCTGTAGCCTAATAAATAAGTCTAGTTTATAAGTAGATCTAGTTTTATATTTTTGTTTTCGTATTGTAGCCTAGCTTTAAGTCTAATAAATGAGTCTAGTTTGTAAGTAATAAAATTTAGTTAAGGCTAGTTCAGTTAGTAAGCTAATGTGTAAGTTAGATTAAGCGAGCGGGCCTTAATCCTAACGAGGAAGTTTTTTTTGTTTTTAATTTTATCCCTCCCGCACCGCCCGCGTTCCCTTCAAGGAATATTTTGTTATTTTATACCATGTTACCGTCACCTACATTTTGTTCTTTTTTTTTATTGTAGAAATATTATAATTTATATTATAAAGATCAGTGTTGCTCATTTACCACCACCGCCTTATCCGGCTCATCTCGCCAGTGTGCCGCATGTTTTTTTTTTTTTGGGTTTCCCTTGCCCCCTCTGTTTTTTTTTGTTTTTTTTTTTGTCTAATTTGTTTTCCCACCGCACCTTTTTTTTTGTTTTGGTTTAACCAAAAGGCACCCCGAGCCAGCAGAGCATTGCCTTTTCTTTTCCATTTTTTTTTATCACTTTAGTTTCTTGTATTTTGCTTCCATTTTCTTTTAATTTTTTTTTGCTGCTACTATTATTACCCGCGTTGGCGCGAATCGCTCGTCCCACCAGCAAGTCACAGCTGCATGCCGCACTCGCATCTTACTACGAACCACTCTCCGACGAGGCAACGAGTAAACTCAGCGTGCTTACTATAACCGCCCACTGGTAGCCGACCACCAAAGGTAACCAATTTGCTTTTTTCATTTATCGAACAGTAATGCGGTTGTCAAATAATACCGCTGCTGCATCAGGTAAGCACGGTATGATCAAAACTGTTGGCTAGAACCTTCAAATCTTATTGACATGTTTTTCTTTCATAAGCAGCAATAATCGAGGATTGTATTTAAATAATACTTGTATTAATCTCAAGTATTTAATTTTTTTGTTGCTTCTCTCTGGTACGTGTGGTATTGGATGTTGGAGCGGGTTATAAGAGACCGCATCGTTAGGACACGTCGCGTTACTATAATAGAAATTTTAATTCTTTTTGGTTTTTTTTTTGTATTGTACTTCTGCCCAAGGGTCGAGCCAGTCGCGCGCAAATAACCGAAAGTCTAGTCTAATTCGTTAAGTCTCGCAGTTCGCCTAGTAATTTCGCGTGCACCCGTACACCAAGTACACTTCAGCTATAACACTGACTGAGATTAGCCACGTTGAAGAAGATAATAACCGCGCAACGGCGTTCCATTGCACACCTACACTGTTACAGGTGAGACCGCTCACCTTAGGCCAAGTGAGAGCGCTAGGCGGACGCAAATAAGTTCGATCCTAGTTAGGATCGAACAGTGATCATGGAGTCGTTTTACTTTCCCCATAATCACCGTTTGACGGGAGTAGAAGAGTTGTGACGTGGTGCCTTGCACCAGTCACACGAAGGGGCCAAAGCGTAGCTTGTAGCCCTCCTCGTAGCCCACACTATCCCTCACAATCTAAGCAGTCTCGCAGGATTGACACAGTTAACCCTAATGACAGCCACGCAGGGCTGTGTAGATTGCACCTCCTCCAGGTGCAGGGGCTTAGAGTTCACGTACAGGTTTCAGCAGGGAGTCAATCACAGAAGCCCATAGCTAGCCTTATCAGTGCTTGCATACACACAGCAACAAAAGAGATCCTTTGCCAAGCTCCTTCCCTGTCTTTGTCGTTATTCATTACCTGCAACCTCTCAAACAGTAATTAGAGAAGGAAATAACAGCAGCAGCTGCACTTTGGAAGAGAAGTACAGACTGCCACACAACATCAAAGGAAGGTTGACAAGGGGAGGTTAGGAGGTGAGCAAAGACATAAGCACAGCTTTTCCGTGCAAATAATTACATACCTGGAATTGTCTGGAAGCGCTGCCTCGCTGCCACTGCTAGCAGGCCATCGCTGTTCACGGTAACGCGGCTTCGCCTCCTCCACCGCCGATCGGTTCGATCCGCCTCGCCGTTGATCCGCAATAAAACAGGAAGAAAAGGAAAATTAGTCGACGCTTCACCACCATGGAACGCGTCGACTTACCTGGACTCCCTGGACGCTGGGTGATGGTTCTCGCCGCTCCAAGAAGATCAAAACAACACTTTCACTCACGAGCAGAGCACCTAGAACGCGTGCTACTGGCGCGCGGTGGTGTTAACTACCAATAGCGCTGAGCGCGCGCGGCGGCCGCGTCGCGTAACGTGTTTTACACACGCACGTTGCGCCGACGCAGAACGATCATCCGAGATCCGCGCTCGCGAGCGTGCCGATCAAAGAGCACTCGTTTACTTCGTTTAGTTCCATAGCCACGAGTAGCCGACACTCCGTTCGGTGCCATATTTGCGAGCAGTTTATACTCCGTTCGACTCCACATTCACGAACGAAGTAGTATTCAAAGACAAGCGTGTACAAGCGGGCGAAACGTTTTTTTTGTATTCAAGTGCGTGCAAGATATCTTGTAAGTGCACTCAGGCGCAGTAGCTGCTATCAGGAGGCATCCCTTCACCGAACCGTCTCCGTTTCTCCCCAGCTGTGTGTGCGATCGCGAAGCGTGCTACGCGCCATTTTTGTCTTTTTACATCTTGTATGCCCGCGACCGCTCTAACCATGAGCTAGCCGTGCGAACAGAAGTGCCGTATAAGAAACTGCGCTACACGTGTGTAACTGGCGCCCTGGACTCGCGCAATATTGCGAATTTAGAAATTTGTAATTATTATAAAAATTTAATAAACGGTTGCTGTTTTGTTTTGCTCAGTTTGTCGATAGTGTGCTTGTAAGCTACCCAACCACTTCCTTACATTTGTACGCCACCCTGATCCCCAGTGGCGTTACAGTTTAAATATGTACTTAAATCATAAGGACACTTTGACCTTAAAGGTCAGCCAAGGCCATTCAAACATAAACAAAGTCTGGATATCATTCGGCATAGGAACTCCCTAATTTTTTTTTAAACCAATGTATTAAAATTAACAAGGTTTATAAAGTGTTGACTGTAGGCGTGACCTTGACGATATCCTTTGAATTCCTCAAAGGTTATATCAAGCTCTACTCATTTTTCAATAAAAATTTTTTTTTTTGACATTAGTAATAGAAAAAGCGGGAAATTTTACGTTTAAATATGTACTCAGGACAAAAGGACACGTTGACCTTGAAGGTCAGCCTTGGTCGTCTAAATTTAGGCAAGGTCTGCTTACCTCTTGACATAGGAATTCCTTAATTTTTTTTAACAAAAGTATTAACATTAACATGGTTTATTAAGTGATAATTGTAAGCGTAAATTTGATGATGTCCTCTAAGGTCCTTTTAATTTTAGCTTTTATTTACCTTAAGCATTACCCAGGAACAACGGCGTGGACGTAGTAAAATCTGTTCCCTTTGGGGTGCTTGATTTGCGTGAGTCCCCTAGCCTCTCACATTTTCCATAAGGACTTACAATTTAGTGTAAATGTTTAAACTGTAAACCTTTAGCTACTTGGAAAAAAGCTATTCTATTGTAGAAATGTGCAAAAGCATTAAGTATCAATTTTCTGTTAATTGATGCAGCTTCTTAGAGTATCCGATTCTGTAACTCATCTGAATTTTGTGGTTGAGTTACGTATACTTTACTCTTAAAATAACCTTATAGATAATAATCAAGATGCGTTAAATAAGGAGATCTAGCAGGCCACTTGATTTCACCTCTTCTTCCAATCTATCTATCAGGAAACTGGCAATCTAAATATGCCCGAACAAGCCTACTCTAATAAGCGGCTGCTCCTCTCTGCTGGAGCTATTTCTGATCAAAATCATCACCTGCTAGCTCTCTTATTCTCGGTATAATTTGATCTTGAAGCAATTTTTCATGTTTATCAGAGGTGAGATTACCATCGATAAAAAAAGGGCTTATAAGAGAATCATCTAAAATGCCAGCCCAAATATTTACCTTTTGTGGATTCTGAGTGTGATTCTCTAACATCCAATCAGGATTTGTGTCGGACCAATATCGACAATTTATTCTCTTTACTTCGCCTTTCAATGAAAAAACTATGTTGTATAAAAACAGAGGATCTTCATCGATTCGATTCATCATTGTTTCACAAAACTTTATTCAACGATCAGGATCATTTTTCTTAAGCTTCTGGACTAAATGAATTTTGTATGGATGTAAATGAATGTTTTTCAAAACCTTATGTACTGTTTAATGAGAAACATCAAACTGAATATTGGCTCTACATAAAGAAAGATGGGGATCTTCAACAAATCCTGAAGCTATTATAATCTGATTCTCTTCGGCTATGAACTTCGGTCTACCAGTTTTCTCAAGATCTTCAATAAATCCATGACTCACAAAGCGCTGTATAGTCCTTGAGACAGTTGATTTTGAGATATGATTATCCCCTTCTTCATTATAAAAAGTAAAATTAAATAGATCTCGAACTTAATCGTAAGATCGCACTCGATCACCCCAACTCCGCATCATTAATAAAGATACTCTTCCTCTCGCTCTGAAAGTTTAACACGCGCCATAGTATTTTATAAGAATTAAGCCACAAAGTAAATCGCGATGAAAAAGTTATTTATAAGTTGTAATACTTGTGCAAAGAGAAAAAAATAATGTCTTGAATTAGTCAGTGACTAATAAAATAAAAACAATTAATTAGAAAAGCAAAAGGCTTTTTAAGAAATATTAATAATGCAAAATAGGAACTAAATAGAATTATTTGTAATCAACCAATGAAACACTTCCTAATCAATCTAAAGTGAATTGACAAACATTAATTTAGATAATCTAAAAGGAGAGTAGATTCTAATTAATAATGAAATTTAAAATTAAAGAAAAATTAAAAATACTACTATTCTCAAAGGTAATTCGACCTACATTGAATTTAATGATGTTAAAGATAAATTAAGGATGAATTAAATTTAATTATAATAAATAATAACGCACTAAATAATAAAGACACAGATTTTAAAGATAATAGATAATCAAGCATACCGAAATCCGAAGGTTCTCACGCAAATCAAGCACAGGCGAAGGGAACACTTTATAACACATCGATCAATAAGTCTCGCGACTAACAACGAGAACAACATTTTTTTTTTCAAAAATCATTTTTATTCATCAATATAATCTCCTTTTAGAGTGATACAATCTTTCCAACGCCTTTCCAACATTTCTATACCATGTTTATAGTAGTATTTATCCTTTGCTTCAAAATAGGCTTCAGTTTCGGCAATGAGCTCATTCGAGCCAAATATTTGTTCCTGGAGCATTTTTTTTAAATCAGCAAAGAGCCAGTAATCGCTGGGGGCTAAATCTGGTGAATACGGGGGGTGAGGAAGCAAATCAAAGCCCAATTTGTTCAATTTTGCCATTGTTTTCATGGACTTGTGGCATGGTGCATTGCCTAGGTGAAAAAGGATTTTTTTCTTCTTCATGTGCGATCGTTTTGCTGCGATCTCCTCCTTCAAACGTACCAACAAGTCAATATCATAATCACTCTTGATCGATTCACCTTTTTCCAGGTAGTCAATGAAAATCACGCCATGAGTATCCCAAAAAACAGACGCCATGACTTTGCCAGCAGACTGCTGCGTTTTTGGACGCTTTGGGCAGCTTTCGCCAGCCATGCGCCACTCAGATGATTGCCGGTTCGACTCCGGAGTGAAATGATGTATCCATGTTTCATCCATGGTCACGTATCGACGCAGGAAATCCTTTTTATTGCGAGTAAATAGCGATAAACAGCTCTCTGAATCGTCGACTCGCTGCTGTTTTTGTTCCACTGAAAGCAATCGCGGCACCCACTTGGAAAAAACCTTTTTCATGCTCAATTTTTCATGAAGGATTGTAAATACGCTTCCAGATGATATCTGTGTCATTTCTGCAATCTCATGGACCTTCACTTTGCGATTTTGCATTACAATTTTTAACACTTTACTCACATTTTCCTGTGTAACGGCTTCCAATGGCCTACCCGAACGTTCCGCATCGTTTGTGTCCGTACGACCACGTTTAAATTCAGCATACCAACGACAAATCGTTGGTTTGGATAAAGAGGAGTCCGGGTAATGTTTCTCAAGCCATTGCTGGGCTTTTACGGTGTTTTTACCCATTAAAAAACAATGTTTTATTAACACGCGAAACTCGCTTTTTTTCCATCTTTCAAACAAATTACAAAGTGACTTTACTCTAACCTCGATAACTCTGCTGTTTGTGATCCTATCGACGTGAAATTTTTACACGTTTCATGTAAAGGTTTGCAATCTATGGAAATGTGGCCAGTTTGGTACTACTAGCACCATCCCTGGGTTAGTCTCGGGACTTATTGAACGATGTGTTACTACATCAAAGTTTTTGATCCTAGGTAATATTAAAAGTAAATAAAAAATAGTTAAACTCAAAATGACTTTAAAGTTCATGACTAAGATAGTCAATAAATAGAAAGCTTATCTTACGTTAAATGCTCTTGCCTGACATTCAAGGTCGACGTGTCCTTATAACCTAGGTAGATATTTGAACGTAAAATTTTCCGCTCTTTCGATTACCAATATCAAAAAAGCGAGTTTTTATTAAAAAATAAGTAGAGCTTAAAATAACCTTGGAGGAATTCAAAGGACATCTTCAAGGTCACGCCTACAGTCAACACTTCCTAAACCTTGCTAATTTTAATACATCGGTTTAAAAAAAAATTGGGGAGTTCCTATGCCAAAAGATAACCAGACCTTGTTTATGTTTAAATGGCCTTGGCTAACCTTTACGGTCAACGTGTCCTTATGACCTAAGTACATAGTTAAACGTAAAATTTCCTACTCTTGTGATTGCCAATGTCAAAAAAGGGAGTTATCATTTAAAAAACGTGACCTGACCTTAAAATGATCTTGAAGAACATCGTCAAGGTTAAAATAAAGGTTACCTTTGAATTCCTCGTTGAGATTTACTTAAGAATTGTCTTGATCTTTTTCCAAAATACCCCACCTTAGGAAATATACAGTCGTTCCGGGACATTTGTGACACCCTGTATATAATGACGAGATAGTGGCTGAATTTCTCCGCGTCAAAGCAAGGGCGCACACGTGAGGAAACAGGGACAAAAAGAGTAGGCTTGTTAGCAAGCGCAGCCATATTGGAAGCGTACAAAGGCAGGAAAAAGCAGCAGTGGCAGGGTACGCGAAGTTTCATCTCCTTAGCGGCAGAAAAAGCAGGAAAAATGACGCCTCCACGCGAAGACGAGAAACGGATGGCAGTAAGATGTGTAGGCGACGCAAGATCGTACAGATTACAAAAGTAAGTGACCACTCGATCGAACATAGTGATAGGGCGGGTCGCGGATCACCATACGTACTCGTCTTGCCGAAGAGAGCCGTCAAAGCGAGAAAGAGTGCGTGACTCTTCATGTAGGCGAGAGAGAAGAGAATAGCTTGCACACGTGAATCCAGCTCATCCGCTGTTGCGGTATCGAAGCGCACACATGTCCGTGTAAGCTTTCTCAGGAACGCTGTCTCCAGAAAGAGGGTGTGCGTGTGTATGTGCGCGTGTGCGCGTGCATGCACGTGGGACCAGCAGAGAGAGAGAGAGAGAGAGAGAGAGAGTTTTAGGAGTGGATCATCGAGGCGACTTAAGGGGACTCTCGGTAAGAGCTGCCGGCACGAAGTAACGAGTGCTGGCAAAAGGGAGACTCATTTGCGCGCGTGCAAAGTGCAGACTCGGCACAGCACTTAGAACGGAGACTCCTTCTACAGTTTGTCAAGTAAGAGCGTGGCCGACTTCACCGACAGGTAATAAAAGATTTCGCTCTAATTCTTTTGCGAGCCGATAGAAAAAAGCTTTGTCCTTGATGCATTGTTAATAAAGATTCAGTTGTCGTTGATCTTTTGAAAGAAAATCACGTTAAACGCCATGAGTGCTAAGTACGCGCCGCGCTACGAGGCTGTGCTCCTTTGCATCCACCCGAAAGGTCCCAAAATGTCGCAATCAGCGGCTGCTAAATATATGAGAAAGTCGAAGGCATTTGTACAGAAGTGGATACAGCGATATAAAGTAGCTAAAAATGTCGATGATTTACCAGAACGTGGCTCGATAGGAAAAGTGAACAAAAAAGATGAAAAAAGAATAGTAAATCTGTTTTTGCGGAATTCTGCTTTAACACTGCGGGAAGGACAAGCAAAATTAATGGCAAAAGGTTTAGATATATCCTACGAAACTATCCGAACCCATCTTTGTACTCATCATCTGAAATGGCGCAATACAATGAAGAAGCCTCTGTTGACTGAAAAACATGTAACAAAGCGACTCGCTTGGGCGCATGAGAATATTGATAGAGATTTTGAAAATGTCATTTTTACTGATGAATGTTCTATATGGGCACGTTTTGTCCTCATGCGAGCCTGGTCAACTTTCACCAATAGGCTTGTTCAGCGGACCGTAAAACATGGAATAAAGGTGCATCTTTGGGGCTGCTTCTCAAAGCAGGGATTCGGCACTTCGCACCTCTTTACTGACAACCTAAATGCCGAGAAAATGATAAAAATCTACAAAAAGGCTTTACTGCCATCTGCCAAACGATATTTCATCACAAAAAATGAAGATTGGATTCTGCAGGAGGACAACGATCCTAAACACCGCAGCAAGCTCTGTACTCAGTGGAAGACTTAATCTGGCATCGTTACATTGGATTGGCCGTCGCAGTCGCCCGATGCAAACCCTATTGAACATGTGTGAGCATATATTAAACGGAAACTTCGTGGAAGACGCACATACACTTTGAAGCAGTTGTCTTACGAAATTCGTCGGATCTGGAGATCCTTGCCACTAGAATACGCCGTCAAATTAGTAGAAAGCATGCCTCGGAGATGCTAGGCAATTATCGACGCCGGTGGTGACTGGACACATTATTGACCGAATTGCATCATTGTTTGTAATGTGTACAATGTATATATAAATATAAAAGTTTCATCAAATAAATTTTTTTATAAATTAACACGACCACGCTCTTACTTGACAGACTGTAGTCTTACGTGGCGCGAGGGACGCAGCGAAATATCGCGCGTACGCAAAACGCATTTTCGGCAAATAAGCAAATTTGGAATTAAATACTCTAATTATGTGACGAAGAGTCCGCCATAAGTCGTCAACGAAGAATATAAGTGTTTACATTTTTGCGCAACCGTCGCCAGGTTTCCAGCTTGTATAAGCCCGTTTATCCGCGGAAATGCGGACTTTTCGAAAAGCCGGCAACGATAAAAAATCACGCGATTTTCGAACTTGCGGCGACGATTAGCAAGGAGTTTTGGGAGCCGCGGGGGAAGGGGAGAGGAGAGCGAGCGCAACGAGCTAATACGCTGTGCTCTCCTGCGAGTGAGTTTTACTGCGCGCTCCCGCGAAGACGATAGAGATAAGTCCCACGGTTGATCTCAGTTTTTGTTCCTCTTTTATTAGAGTGAGCGTCGCGAGTGAAGTAGCCAGGGGTAAAGAAGTGCGAAAGAGAGAGAGAGAGTGAGCTATAGCCATGGGTAAGGGAGTGAGAGAGAGAGTGAGGGAGTGAGGAAGAAGGAGTGACGACGAGGAGTTACTGCGAGGAAGCTAGACAAGGGACAAGGAAGGCAGGTGTCAGCGGGCGGCGACGTGAGGTTACCACCGCGACTTCTGCAGCCAAGAGTAAGGCGGAGGCCGTCGGCGAGCAGGCAAGCTCCTACCAAGTTCCGGCAGCCCTTCTCCGGAGGAGAGCAGCAAGAGCCAAGAGCAACGGCGCAGAAGAGAGCAGCCGAGCGTTCAACGGCCGGCGGACGAGTTACGTGAACACCAACGGTGAGTGTCCTCATTTTGTCCGAGTGAAGTAAGCGCATGAGAAAGAAAGAGAGAGAGAGAGAGCGAGAGCGAGGGTGAGTGATCGCGAGTTCGCGTCTTGGGTTGGAGATTGGTTACCACTTCCCTGCCCTGGGGAAACGATAGGCCTCCGCTGCCTGGAGAAATAGTCGCGGGCGGCCAGCCTGCATTGCGTTACGTTAGAGTGAGAGAGAGAGAGAGAGAGAGAGAGAAGAGAGGGGGTCAGAGAGCATAGAATCATTTGTTTAATTTTTGTGCGAGACCTACAGGGCGTACGTAGCTATTTTGATTACGACTTGGTGCCCTCGTTACAAATGGCAAACGTGACAGGACCTTGGTAATTCCGGGTCCTCATAGTATACATCCGTGAGCTTGCCTGATGTAAATATCGAGCGCAAGTTTCTTGCTGATGTACAATATCTTAAATATTATTTGAGAAAGTGATTTTCCAAGTGGCATAAGTGCGAGAGAGACAGTCTGCTCACTCGCGTTACGAAGATACGTACAAAGAGAAAGGGTCGCTTGCCAGCCTAGAGAGAGAGAGAGTTAAGTGCGCTCGCATTAAGTGCACTCAGCACCTATTGCGAAATCTTGGGTGTTTGGACTTAGTCGATTTTTCGACTTGTTCGAACTTAGTCGGTTTTTCCGCTCTTCGGATTTAGTAGATCTTTCGACTGGTTCGGACTTGCGTTTTTTTTTGCCAAGAAATTTGGCGTGTTCAGACTTAGCCGATTTTCCGGCTGATTTGGATTTAGTCTATTTTTCGACTGTTTCGGATTTAGTTATTGTCGACTGACTGGACTGTCAAAACTTCGCGTGTTTGAACTTAGTCGATTTCTCGACTAATTCGAACATAGTTTCCATTCGAGGGGGCGGGGGGCGCTGAGAGGATTTGGTGGTTTGTTTCGTGTTTTTATTTTTTATCTCGCTTGCTGCAGGAGACCGAGATGGCGGATTACGAACAATCGATGATTCGTATGCTGAGCAGATCTCGGGCGGCCCGCAAAGCGAGACGAGAGATCAGCGCTCTTCTTATTGAAGACGTCATCCGACGGCTAGAAGAGCGCCGACTGAGGACTAGGGGAGAGGGTTTGAAGTTGCGTGAGCAATTTCTTAGGGCGATTGTACGTGATGATGATCCGAGCGTGTCGGTGCCGTGGTATGATGATTACGACGCCGACCCTGCAGCTCCTCCTGCGCCGATCCCAATGTCGTGTAACCGACTCCGGGAGACCAGAAAGTGGTCCCGAAGAGGGAGTCTAGCAATGCAGAGTACCTCGGAGGATCTCACGGGTGGAGAGTCCGACGCAGGGAATCGGGCGGGACCGGAGGAACTGCACTCTCTTAGGATCGGTGACACGGCCTGCACTCCTGCTCGGAGCAGTGCGGGGAGAGTTTTGAAGCCTAGGTGGATGGAGAGTGGAAGAGCGGAGGGGCCTTACTAGCCATCCGTCAAGCTGCCGCTCGCAACTACAAGCGCAGTGGCGTCTTTCGCTGGCACTTTAGTGGGATTAATGTCATTGGCGCACCCAGCGGCCCCGGTTTCGACCATTGCGGCCTCTGCATCGATGCTACTGCTGACTTCGGCTCTGCAGCAACTTTCTACGGTAGTCGTCGGCGCGGAGCGGTGGCGATTCGTTATGAGTCGGCTGTCAGAGAACGGGAATAAAATTAAGGAGTTGAAAGAGCTTCTGCTCTCTTTGAGTCTGTTCTCAAAAGCGACTCAGATGCCGACGTCATCGAGGGAGTTAGGGACTGCTCAGAGCAGACCCCCCGCCCCTCTAAGTTCCACGCACCATTAGCTGACGGCACAAGGATTGTAGAAGGCCGCAGGAGTACATCCGAGTACGGCGAGCACTTACGATATGGGCCAAGACTCATGGGCCGAAGACGCGTCGAGAGCTGGGTGTACCCGAGCACTCCGAAGAACATGTGCCGTTATATGCTCGCGGTGGTGGAGCTATGGCAGCTCGTCAGGAAAGAAGAAACATGCGTGGCCCCTTCCGCAGTCCCTCAGTGGACGGCCAACGAAAAGATATGGCCACAGCGAAGCGAAAGCGGTGCTTAAAAGCGATGAAGCAGTGGGGAGTGTCGTTCACTGGCAGAGACAAGGAAGATTTGTCTGAATTCGTCGCGCTGATGGAAGATTTCCGACGCTTCCATTCCTACAGCGAAGAGGTGATACTAAGTGCTCTGTCAGACGTCCTTACCGATGTGGCTCGCTTCTGGTACAGGGGAATAAGAGAAGATGTCCACGACTGGCAAGGATTTCTTCAACGTTCTTGTGACCAGTACTGCCCGGAGATCGAAGAGAGAGCTGTGCTGCGAGAGTTAGAGAAGCGTACGCAGGGAAAGGGTGAGAGTGTCACACGATATTTATCGTGTTTCCAGGCAATTGCAGCTTACCTTAAAAACCCGCCGCTTATGCTGCAACTGATGGAGATGGCGTACGAGCAGCTGCAATCGGAGTACCGGTTGTTCATGGCCACTGCATCGATCCGTAGTTATGAGGACATCACGACACACGGTAAACGGTGCAAGAGGAATATGCGCGTGAACGAGCGCTTTGCGGACCGGCCTCCGACAGACAAATCCGTCTTCTAAGGGGCGGCTTTTGCAGGTACTTCGAGGCGCTCTAGCGAGATTGCTGAAGTAAGAGATGGAGAGGAAGGGGATGTTCGCGTCGGGGTAGCCATGGAAGTTGGAGAGCCCCAAGGGAGCCCCTTAGAAGAAGAAGCGCCGGGGAAAGAGGAAAAATTTGAGTTCCTCGAGTGGTGACGAGGCTGCGGCTGTGCAATGGGCACCGAGAAGTCCTGCACCGCCACGAAAGTACGCGGCAAACGCGCGGAGCTTGCCGGCACCTAAGCCGGCTTTGAAGCAGCATCCGGCTTCGGTGTCTTGGTAGACATCAACGAGAATGTCTCAAACGAGACCCATCTCGCCGCCGAGAGGCCCTTCGCCGACGTCTATGGCGACTGCACGGGTCAGTAGCCTGTTTTACGGAGTGTGTTATACGCGTTAACAAGTGAGACACAGAGCGTCGCTTTGCCCCCAGAGGCGGTGCTTCGCGTACAGGCCTCTCAAACACTTTGTGGCGGAGTGCCCCTTGACGCAGAAGGTGCTACTCAAGCGCCGTGAAGCGACCGCTAACTCGCCGCCTGTTGCCTGAAAAATTTGCGGGACGGCTGAAGTTACAGCTCTTACCTGCCCGCGATGCGCGCCCACGATCCTGCGTATGAAAAACGAGCGAACAGGGTCCCTAAGTCGTCCGGTGGACCCTGCGGTTCGTCGTTTAATGGACCAAAAGGGATGGCAACTGCGATAAACTAACCGAGGGGAAATGCGAGTGAAGAGAGAGAGAGAGAAGCTTACGCGCGGCGAGTATTTGCGCCAGGCAGTGCACGATTTTATCAAAGGTGCTACGCCTGAAGACAGGCATTCACTCAGTAAGCCGCGAGTTTTAAACTGCGCGTCTGTCCATGAGGAAGACAACCCCGTCGACACTTCGCCATCTTATTCTGTGCCCGGTAGATCTCTGCAAGATCCCGTGGCGGGTGCGAGACATCGTGTGGTGAACTATGAGAAGTCGCCAGCGACTACTCCAGTTTTGGGGGGGGGGGGAGGCAGAGGCCGTATCTGACTCGGCCATGACTAGCCAGGGGGACGAAGATCAATACGCGATCGACGTATGCGCTGAGAATAGGCTGTTTTTACCTTTTTCTCTAAGCAGACGTGTAGTTCCTGCGCAGTTCAACCCAGTTGCCATGATTTCACTTGTGAGCGCTGAGGTTACGGAGAGGCACAAGGAGAAGTAGCAGCCATTGCACGTCGTAGTTAAAGGCGTGACCGGCCAAGCTAGTCGAGTGAGGGGCTCATTTATTAAAGTTGATGGGGAGCGAGAGATGTTGCAGCTTCGTATAGTCGACAGAATTGACCACGAGGTTATACTCGGCATGGACTTCTGTCAGAAGCTATACATCGGAACAGTGTTCGATAAGAGGTTGTGGAGAATAAGGGGTGGAGTGTGAAGAGATTTTCAGACTTGGGAAGAGAGTGGTGTGAAGAACGCGCGGATTTTTGTAGAATTTGCGGGTCTGAGTAAAGTCGAAAACGAATAGAGGCGGCTTGTCGCCGAGCTGGTCGATAGGCTCATACCACCGCCCTTACAAGTCTTAAGTTTTACGACGTTGATTGAACGCTATATCGATGTTAAAGACACCAGACCTGTTCGACATGCGCCTCGTAAAATGGCTCCAAAGGTCTTAGAATTTGCGCAGCAAGAAGTCCAGCGTATGTGTGAGCAGGGGATAATAGAGCCGAGCGCCAGAAAATGGTGCAGCGCGTCGGTTATAGTTCGACAAGATGAAGGGAAATATCGGTTTTGCGTCAACTTTAAGGATTTGAACAAAGTCACGCGCCGTGATCCATTTCTAATGCCGAATACGGATTCGATTGCCAGCAAGTTTCGAAAGGCGCAGTTCATTTCGAAAATCGATCAAAATAAGGCTTTTCGCCAAATATTGTTGAGTGAGGCGAGCTGAAAGTATACGGCTTTCGCTGTACCGGGTTCAGGGTTGTGGGAGTTTTTGCGGATGCCTTTTGGCCTCGAACACTCCCCTATTGTTCTTGTTCGGCTAGTCGACGCGCTTTTCAGGCCACAGTTTGAGCCAAACGTCTTCGCTTACCTCAATGACATAATCTTGGTTACGTAGACATTCGAGGATCATCTGGTTTGGCTTGAGAGAGCCTTGCGAAGACTGGCCGAAGCCGGTCTTAAAGTTAACAGAGAGAAGTGCGAGTTCTGCTGCTCGAGTGTGCAATTCTTGGGTTTTAGACTGGATGGAAAAGGTTTGTGGCTCGATCCCGATCGAGCTGTCCCCGTCCTTGGGTTTCCTATCCCGAAATACGTCAAACAGTTACGTTCTTTCTTGGGCATGGTTACTTTGTATTTAAGATTCATTGCACACGAGTCACACGAGTCACACGAGAAAATACCTTTGGTGAAGTTGCTACGTAAACATCAGCCGTGGGTATGGGAGGAGGAGTAGCAATATGCGTTTGAGGTTTTGAAAAGAGCTCTGGGAGAGGCACCGGTGCTCGTTCGTCCCGATTTTTTGCGGCCGTTTACGGTGCAGAGTGACGCGAGCGACTATGCGATAGGAGCCGTGCTCACGCAAGAGGACTACGAAGGCAAGCACCCGATCGTGTATGTCAGCCAAGTGTTGAATCCAGCCGGAAAGAACTACACGATTACGGAGAAAGAGTGCCTCGCGTTGCTGTGGGCTATCAAGAAATTTCGGCCGTACATTGGTGGTTCGCATTTTATTGCGATCACTGATCACAGTGCCCTCAAATGGTTGCGAAACTTGAAAGAGCCTACAGGCAGACTCGCGCGATAGATCCTGGAGATGCAGCAATGGGATTTCGATATAGTGCACAAGAAGGGCGCTCTAGATCATGTTCCCGATGCTCTCTCCAGGTTAGTTCCGGGGGACGACGAGGAGATAGCCGCTTTCCAGTCGGTCTCAGGCCCGTGGTATATCGAAAGGGCGAACAATGTACGGCGTTATCCAAATAAATTTTCCGAGTTGAAATTAGAGGACGACCTGCTTTACCGTTACATTCGCGATGACCTGTTGGATCTGATAACTCTCGGAGAAGAAGGGTGGAGATCGGTGGTGCCGGTGGAACATAGAATGAGAGTGTTAGAAAAAGCTCATTGCCATCCGTCTACGGGTCATTTCGGTGTCAAAAAGATCCATGACAGAGTGGCGAGCGAGTACTATTGACCTGGTATATGTCGCGACGTTCGAGACTTCGTCTCACGTTGCGACTTGTGTCAGCGCTATAAGGTGTCTTAGGCGGCCCCTCCAGGCTTGATGGGAAAGAGAATTGTAAAAAGGCCGTGGGCAGCCG
This sequence comes from Chalcis sispes, assembly GCA_949987625.1. Taxonomy (NCBI): domain Eukaryota; kingdom Metazoa; phylum Arthropoda; class Insecta; order Hymenoptera; family Chalcididae; genus Chalcis; species Chalcis sispes. Next base: position 41,978,385 of record OX465095.1, on the reverse strand, counting down.
TCGCAGCAGACGTAATGGAGTTCCCCCGCAGTAAAAGCTAGTTTAAATATATTTTTGTGTTTCAAGATTCATTTACTCGCTGGGTAGAGCTCAAACCTTTACGTGTGACCAGTGGGAAAGCCGTCTCCCGAGCGTTTGAAGAGCTCGTGCTTTACTGATGGGAGACTTCTGATTTTCTACTCACAGATAACGGGACGGAGTTTGTTAATAAAAATCTGACCGAGGTCCTGAGCGAATACAAATATAATAGGAATATAATAGGAATCAAGTACGTCACGACGCCGCCTTACCATTGACAGACAAATCCCGTTGAGCGTTCGAACAGAACGCTGAAGATGCTCATCGCCACCTTCGTCGAAGCCAATCATCGGCGATGGGACGAACAACTGCACGAAGTGCGAAACGCGATGAATACAGCGGTGCAGTCGAGTCTCAAGGTTTCTCCAGCATTTTTGAATTATGGGAGAAACCCTCGGCCAACTAAGTGGTTGCGGAGAGAGGTAGAGGAAGGTAGCTCGAAGCGGCGATTGGACCCGAGCATCTGGGCCGATCGACTTAAGCGTCTCAGTGCGTTGAGAGACTCAGTGCGGCGTCACATTGATGAGTCGTAGAGGCGAAACGAATGCCGATATAATCGGGGGCGACGGTGTTTAGTCCTGGGGACACGGCGCTACGTCGACAGCAGGTCCTGTCAAGCATCGCGGAGAAAGTTTCCTCGAAACTCGCGCGGAAGTACGACGGACGCTTTACGGTCAAGGAGGTACTATCTACGACAGTCTATCTTCTTGAAGACTCGGGTCGTAGTTCCTCGAAGACGCATATCTCTGACTTGAAGAAGTATGTGCCTCCGCGGACCCTTCTCGGAGGGGAAGAGTAAATAGAGAATGATCTGGGTGGTACAGGGTAGTGTAAGGGAGCGAATGACCGTGGCGATGAACAATCGCCCGCCACGAGAGTAGCCGGTAGAAGTAAGAAGATCCTCGCGGCCGTCCGGAAGAGAGGGTTGATATTGTTGACGACTTGCGCTAAAGTTTCCCTCCTATGAGAAGATAGAGTTCAGGGGGGGGGGGGGTGCTTTGTGACGGAGAGTCCGTCATTAGTCGTCGACCAAGAATCAAAGTGCTTACATTTTTGCGCGACCGTCGCCAGGTTACCGGCTTGTATAAGCTCGTTTAGCCGCGAAAATGCGAACTTATCGGAAAGCCGGTAACGTTCGAAAATCACGCGATTTTTGAACTTGCGCTGACGATCGGCGAGGAGTTTTGGGAGCCGTGAGGGAAGGGCAAAGGAAAGCGAGCGCAACGAGCAGTTATGCTGTGCTCTCCTGCTTGTTAGTTTCACTGCGCGCTCCCGCGAGGACGGTAGAGATAAGTCCCGCGGTTGTACTTAGTTTTTGTCCATCTTTTATTAGAGTTAGCGTCGCGAGTGAAGTAGCTAGGGGTGAAGGAGTGCGAGAGAGAGGGAGAGTGAGTTATAGCTAGGGGTGAGGGATTGATTGATTGATTGATTAAGATTTTATTAAGGCTACGGGGTATAACCCCATATAGCCCTGAAAGATAAAAATTACAATGTAAATATAACATTATTAACTAGTTAACAATAACAAGTTAACAAATTAACAAATATAATATAAAATATAATATAAAAATAACAATCAATAAGACACAATCAGCGTCAAATAATGCGATATAGAAAAGAAAGTATAATAATAATAATAATAATTCGCTTTACAGTTTTCGCAGTATTTACACTTCGGCGAGTCACCGACATAGATCCGTACGCTCTAGTAATACTGTCAACAAGTTATCAGTTGTAAACGGATTTAAATCCAAGTTTATTTCGCGAGCTCTCAAACGCCATTGTATAACTTCTTCAGATAATAATCGATCACGAACCAATGATTTGAAAAACCGCGTTAACTGAGTATTAAACGGAGGAAGTTGATCAGCCATCGAATTTAAAAATTTTGACGCTGCTATGTGAAAAGATCTGTTTAAGATTTCCGTGCGGGGCGTTGAATATTACAGTGGCAAACGCCGATAACGAGTTGATGTACGCAACATAAAGTTAGATCTAAGAGAAAATAAATTAGCTAAATACGTAGGCTGCCCATTTGCTATACAGTTAAATGCTAAAGCTGCTATGAACAACAGTCGTCTATTTTTCGTGTCTAACCAACCTAGTGATAAGCGATAGGCTGTCATCGGCGCTTTCCACGGTATAAAACCATGAACAAAACGAGCACACGAATTAAGCAAACGATGAAGCTTTACTTCTTGCTCTTGAGTTAAATCATGATAAATCACAGAGCCATAGTCGAAATATAGAAAAATTAAAACCTCAACAAGACGTTGCTTAAGTTAACGAGAAAGTGCACGCCTATGAAACATAAGAGAGTAAAGTGCACCATTTACACGACTAGATATTTGTCTGACTTGAGATTCCTAATTCGGGGTAAAAGAAAGTTGAATACCTAGGTCAGTGACACGATCAGCATACTGTATAACAGCATTATTCACTCTAAACAGTGGAAGATTACCATAATTAAGAGTAGAAATGTAACGCTGACTGCCCAGAATCATCAGTGTCGATTTGTCAGGGTTCAATTTGATTTCATTGTACTTTGCCCATTCAAAGACCCTCACTGCATATTCATTAAGTAAACTGATATAATCACGTGATTCAGATGGATGACAATGCAGGTATGTACGTGTATCATCAGCATATATACCATGCTTTGAATTACGTAATACCTGAGGAAGATCATTAATGAAAATCGAGAACAGTAAGGGTCCCAGGACACTTCCTTGAGGTACACCAGATTATGTTTGAATCGGTTCCGACAATTTTCCATTCACATCACGTACGGCCTGTGAACGACCAGACAGGTAACTTGCAAACCATTTAACTACACCATCCGAACAATTTGAAAAACGGAGCTTTTTAAGTAATAGCTTATAAGGGACTGTGTCAAAAGCTTTTGAGAAATCGAAGAGAACCAGTGGTGTAACTAGATAACGATCAATAGCAAGTCTTACTGCCTCTGTGAAATAAAGCAACGCAGTTTGCGTAAAATGACAAGATCTGAAACCCGATTGGAACGAGTCCAATAGGTGATTTGCATTTATAAAGCTTGATAGTTGGTCATGTATTACGCGTTCGAATAATTTAAAAAACTCAGATAATAAAGCTATAGGACGTGTATCAGACGGCGACTTAGGTGGGTGAGTTTTAGAAAGAGGTAAAATAGCAGCGTTTTCAGCATTCAGGGAAAATGCCTTGCTGAATCGAGCTGTTAAAAATGGTAAGAAGATATGAACGTAGCGACAGATAAGCTAGTTTCAACATTCTTGTAGATACAAGGTCGGTGCCAGTGCAATTCTTCACTGATTTATTTAGTGCACGATCAAGGTCACTGGCGGATATAAAAACTTAATTGATCATTAGAGGGCAAGTGCTTAAGGATGTCATCAATGTCTGTTTGTTGCAGGGGTAGAGACGAGCATGAAACATTGGGATAATGTGCATTTAAAGTGTTGGACGTAAAATAAGTAAGTGGTGATCGAGTGTTAGGAGCCATGGCATCCATTTTTCTTAGGCTAGACCACAAAGACTTAGGCTCAGTGGACAACTCCAACAAGGAAGCAACATATTTATTCTTCATAGAATCAATATTATTGCTGACAAGCGAACGTAGGTTGATAAAAGCCAGTTTATCTTTAGGTCTACAAGTTTTTCGAGCTCTGCGGTATGCTGGATTTTTAGCCTTCATGAGTAGGCGAATATCCCTTGAAATCCAAGGTTTATAAGTTGACTTAAGTTTGACATTTCTGTAGGGAGCATGTTTATCAAAAGCCTCAATGACAGCATTAGTTTGTGATTGAGCCATGGACGATATACCACCTCCATTAGGGGAAACAAAACGATCAGTGGCAGTCTATGAATAGGTGTGAGGTATGTCACAGCATATAAGCGAGGGCTCAGTCGGGAGAGCAAGTCTTAAGTATGAGTGCATATCTTTAGTGAAACATTCAATATTCATATTGTTTAAATTTCGTACTGTTATAGTTTTTGGAGCAACAAAAAGCGATGAAAGACAGTAATCTATTGAAATCAAACCGCACTGTACTGTTGATTTACATACGCAGCACACACGCTCACGCATGCCGCATGCTCATGATTACATAGTAACGTAATATAAACAACAAACACACTAACATACACTATAATAGAGAGTTCGGTTATCTTCGTAAACGCTCGGCCAATTCTTCGTAATAGCTAGTTATGACAACTCTAGAGTACACATGTACTTGAGTGACGCTGAAATAATTTCACTTTAAATTTAATTTCACTTTAAATTTGAATTTAAAACCACGCGCGCTCACGACGTGGAAAACTGCTGCCAATGTGAAGCAAAATAAAATCAGCGCAAATTAGCTGCTGCCAACTTCGAAAAATAAGCCGCTAAATACTGGAAAAATTGTGCTGCTGTTACCTCAAACATGCCAGAAGCAGGTTTCTCAGACTACCCTGGCTCAAAAAGAATGAGCCTCACTGTAATGCTCGAATAAGTAGAAGCCAGAAGGTGTCTAGAGAACCTGCAACAAGTTTTCTCCGTCCCAGGAATACGAAAATTCTTTAAAAAATGAGCTTAAGGCAGAGCGATGAAAGTTACGTGTTAGACACTTACCGAGAGAGAGAGAGTGAAAAAGTGAGGAAAAAGCAGCGACGACGGGAAGTTACTGCGAGGAAGCTAGACGGGGAACGAGGAAGGCAGATGTCAGCGGGCAGCGACTTGAGGTTGCCACCGCGACTTCTTCAGCCTAGGGTAAGACGAGCAGACAGGCTCCTATCAAGGTTCAGCAGCCCTTCTCCGGAGGAGAGCAGCAGGAGCAAAGGGCAGCGGCGCGGAAAAGAGCAGCTGGGCGTTCAACGGCCAGCAGACGAGTTACGTGAACGCCAATGGTGAGTGTCCTCATTTTGTTCGAGTTAAATAAGCGCGTGAGAGAGAGCGAGGGTGAGTGTTTGCGAGTTAGCGTCTTAGGATGGAGATTGGTTACCTTTTTCTTGCCCTGGGGAAGCGATAGGTCTCTGCCGCGAGCGTCCAGCCTGCATTGCGTTGCGTTAAAGTGAGAGAGAGAGAAGGGAGGGGTGAGAGTATAAAATCGTTTGTTTAATTTTTGTGCGAGGCCTACAGGACGCACGTAGCTATTTCGGCTACGACGTGGTTCCCTCGTCACAACTTATAAATTCGCACCTTAATAATAATAAATTCATCCAATTTTTTGTCATAAATCTCGGAGCAAGTTATTTCGAATACGAACCACGCCAACGACAATCTCTTTTCGTCTTTCAGCTTCCTAGCTTGCAGTGGGATACCGCCTCCTTCACGAGCTCTCAGGTAAGGTGCGCGAGAGCATTGTGAGCAGCCTGGTCGAGCAGCAGGTTAAGTTTTCCTCGCGAGGGAAGTGCTCCACGGATCACATGGTGATGGAGTCGCTGGCATAGCACGACGTTGGTATTGCTCCTGCGGTGGAAGTCCGCTGCCAACCCCAGTCGCACCGAGGGAAAAGCGGTCTTCTCGCAAAAGTACACCCAGTTGGAACGCCAACTACTAAGTTTAGTTTCTCGACTAAGTAATTATTATTTCTTTAACGCTGTGAGCATAAAAGCATTCCATTACAACTGGCGCCCGTTAACGTGTGGGGAAACATGAAAGCAAGCCAAATTCTAACTGATACAAAAACACACACAAAGGCACTCAATTATTGTGGTGAATGGAAATATTAGATTATATATCTTTTTGTAAATATTCTATTTTATACCTGAGTGTGCCATTAGGCTTGGCGGAAGCGCATCGATAGCTATTTCAAACACCACAATCACCACCTTGTAACACACAGTGAAGTATGGCGTTACAAATCAATGTAGCAATCGAAAACTAGGGAACTTCTCTCAAATTGAGAGACAAAGAGGCCTCCATGACGTTTTTGGGGCTCAAAACGACAGGCTTCAAGTTTGTGCAGCTAGGTAGGTTGACGTCATAGCTCATAGGAGAGTATGAGCCAGAAGACTTCTGCGCAGTAGAAGGAGAAAATGAGCAAACTGCATGGTAGCAGAGACTCAGATTGCGTAAATCTCTCCTCGAAAAAATGCAGCAAGAACAGAAAAAAAGCCAACCATGCGCAAATTCGACTCAATCAGAGAATGAGCATTCTCTTGAGTAGCTACAAAAGGATGAGCACGTAGAGAACAATTTGGCCATAAATACGATCAAATTCTCCTTCGCCAGGCTCATGGAAGAGCAAGAGAGAGATTCGATCACACGCCAAGAGGATTTCGACATGACAGTAGAAAACTTAAACAAAACAAATACCGGCAATATGACAAATGCCGAAGCAGAATGGCAACAAGGCATAAATATGGTATACAGATACCAAGAGGGGTAACAATACAGTTTTCCATAGAAATCGCCCGGAATACGGCACTGATGAATGACAGATACAAAGAACTATCAGCAGCGATTAAACGGCTAGAGCAACGCGCACAACCGATGTCTAGCACGAGGTTGAAAACAGAACTTCTGCAAAGCGCAAAGGTGCAGTTACTGGACACCTTTATGTGCAGATACGTGGAAGAAGAAACCGGCGGCGAAAAAACTCACCGGAAGCAAGATAATCGACCAAATACACCCTTCTCCAGAGATAGTGTAGTTCTGGGAAGGGATTTAGCTCAGTGGCAGAGTTAAGCTCTTAGAATTTGCGGAGATAAGAGGAACTACACAATAGGAATAAACGACGTCAGAATCCAAAGAGAGCAGCCAACGCCGATGTATCAAGGTGAAACGTCAAACAAATAGTCTGGAAATAAGGTGTGAAATTCTCCGGCACTCAGGGCGAAAGTATTGATCCCTTTCTCAATTAAGTCGAAGATTGTAGAACACTAGCACAACTCTCCGAGAGGGAGATACTAGACTCGCTCTTAGAGCTCTTTGTCGGTGTAGCAGCAATATGGTACCGTAATAACAAATGTCGTCCGACGACATGGATAGAGTTTACAGCGGCAGCTCACCACTGATACGGTGTAAACCGCAATATAAGCTGCAGCAGAAACTGGCAGATTAGGCCAAAAGGCACACGCAAGACGAATACGAACCTATTCGTAACTTCCGATCCGTGAAGAAGCAACTTCCCAAAGGATAAAAAGAAGCTAAAATGCTTCGGCTGTGGTCAAAGAGGACATTTATTAGCCGCATGTCCCAATTTACGTCATTAGATGACGTTTTACGTTTGGTTTCATGTCCCAAGAAACTTTTACTGAGACGGTTGAGGTCTCATCAAAGGCAGTTTCCTTATCTTCCTTGATAAGAGGGAACGAATCAGAGACACAGGATCTTTGTGCGTAACAGAGCGCTGGCACCCGATGGTAGTTGCCAATTTCGATAGGCAGTTATCGCATGCGCGCTCTGATTGGTACTGGCGTGACGTGCACAGTACTAGAATTTGTAAGCTTACAGTTTGCTACAGTCTGACGATCACCCCTGCTACAAGAGATAGGCAGAGGTGCTAAAGTAGCAGATGGCAGATACACGCAGATAACTGGCTACGCAGACTTGCCAATAGAGATACAAGGCGTTAAGAAGGATCTACGATTCGCAGTAATGCCAAATTCGGAATCAGACTGTTATCTGGGAGCTGACTTCATATGGCAGTTCGAAGCGGTGCTTGATCAGGTAGCTGATCGCATTAAGATCAGAGACGTGAAACAGCCGATACAGCTGGAGGTCGCTAGCACATCCCAGGCGGAAGACATAGCGTCGTTGGAACTAGTTGACGTCTTCGAGGCTAAGAGAATAGTCCATTTAACGACTCCGCCATATCATCCCCAGGCGAACCTGGTTAAACGCGTCAACTGTACTTTCAAAATCAAGATTGTGGCCTACATCGAGGGAAATCACAATACCTGCGACGAACTACTACCCGAATTAACGTTTACGTTAAATAACTCGCTGCACGAGTCCATTAGGATAACCCCGGCTATGCTAGACAATGGCCGACATCCGGTGCCACCTGGAATTACTAAGCGAACACAAGATCATGCCGCAGCCAAGTCTAAAGAGGAAGCAGCTTTGACAGACTGGAAGAGTTGTCTAGAACAGCTAGGTAAGCTGCAAGAGGACGCTGCTCGCTTGTCTCTGGTGCAACAGATAAGACAAGCAGAGTATTTTAACTCCAAAAGAAAAGAAGAAACATACGAGCCAAACGACCTCGCATGGAAGAAAAACCGCGTATTATCATCAGCAGCGCAAGGAGTATCGGTAAAACTAGCACTGAAGTTCTCGTGAATGTATCTCATCCTAGATAAGGTAGGCCAGGAAGAGGGTACTCGTGTGTGTGTGCGCGTGTGCGTGCATGTGCGTGAGCGTATACGTGTGTTTGTATAATAATATTTAAGATTTTCAATCTTACGATTACCGAATTTTTCTATCTTTCTTAAAGTGAGAAAATAGCGAAAATTTTCCTGAATATTTTCTTTTCTAATTATTATCTTTTTATCGTATTATTTTGGTTTATAAGATTTGAAATTTTCCACTTCAGGCATTAATTTACATATAAACTTTGTGTTTTAAATAATCTTAGTATCTCAATATGTTTAGAATTTTATAGTTCTTTCTCCCTCGGCGGATGAGTCGATAATTCGTACAAAATACAAAATTTAAAAAAAAAATAAAGTTAAAATTTATTATAGTCGCACACATGCAAATTTATTATAGTCGACGGTCTCGAACTTTGCTTCTTTAATCCTGTAAACGCGAGAATCCGAAAAATTACCGTGACTCTACACAATTGTCGTTTTAATATTAAAAATCCTCAGAGTTTCGGAATGCTGATGGAAATCCTCTAAAAGCTGTCAACACATGTTTATTTAAGAGGTACAAATGTATGGATACCCAAATTGTCGTTTTAATACCGAAAATCATCAGACTTTCAGGATGCTTATGAAAATTCTCAAAATGCCACCGAAACATGTTTATTTAAGAGATACAAATATATGGAACCTCAAAGTGTTGTTTTAATACCGAAAATCTTGACTTTAGGAATGCTAATAAGAATCCAAAAACTATTGTCGTTGCACGTTTATTCAAGAGATTCGAATAGATAGATTCCAAAATTGTCGATCAAATACCAAATCAATCTGTGTTTATTTATGCTATCTATTTTCATGTATATTAAATATATTTGAATATATTGCCATATATTAAATAAGCCTCAAACTGCCGCCCATATACGAGGGTGGTCTGAAAAGTTTTAGACCTAACATAGATACAAGACATTTTTTCTTAATTTTTTTTTTTACATTCTGTCAAAAAAGTACCAACGATTGTCCATTTAAATCTGGCGGGGCAGTTTAGGCAGGTACAATTTTTTTTCTAGGTTGGTACAACTGTCCTTAATGACTATGCCAAGTGTAAGCGGAATCTGTCAACGAGTGTGCTTACAGTAGCTGGTTAAGTCAGTCGATGTCAATAGTGCGTGCCGATTTTTTACAATGGGTGATTACGTTGAACAAAGAATTGGTCTAAAATTTTATGTTGCGAATGAAATATCGTGTACCGATGCATTGAAAATGTTTCAAAAGGCTTTGGGTGATGAAGCACTATCCAAAACCCGTGCGTGTGAGTGGTACAAAGCCTTCAAGGAGGGTCGTGAAGTCGTCGAAGACTTGCCTCGTTCCGGACGCCCATCGACGGCTTCGACCGCATATAACGTCGATAAAATTAAAGAAATGGTGCTTGAAAACCGTCATACCAGCTTAAGAGAGTTAGCACATGAACTTAAGATATCCCACGAGTCCACACGTACGATTTTAATTTATATTTTGGGCATGAGAAAGGTGGCCGCAAGACTCGTTCCAAAAGAGCTTAATTTTCTTCAAAAACGCTATCGCGAGCAGGTCGCTTCGGACATGCTGGATTGCGCCAATTCCGATCTTGCATTCATGGAATGCATCATAACTGGTGACGAAACGTGGGTGTACAAGTACGATATGCAAACAAGCCAGCAAGCATCGAAATGGGTAGAAAAAAACGATCCGAAACCGAAAAAACCACGCTAAAGCCGCTCAAAAGTGAAGGTGATGCTCATTGTTTTCTTCGATATCCATGGCGTGGTGCACTACGTATTCATTCCAGAGGGTCAGACGGTAAACAAAGAGTATTACCTAGGCGTTATAAAACGTTTGCGTGAGCGTATGCGTAAGAAGCGGCCAAATTTCTGGGCGAACAAGTCGTGGATTTTGCACGACGATAACGCGCCGTCTCACCGAGCTATGATTGTGACCGACTTTCTCGCTAAGAAGTCAGCGAACACGCTTAAACAACTACCGTATTTGCCGGATTTGGCTCCCTGTGACTTCTTTCTCTTCCCAAAACTTAAATTGCCGCTCCGTGGCACTCGTTTTCAGTCGATTGAAGCCATAAAACAAAATTCGGCGCGCGAGCTGAAAGCCATCCCGGAGAGCGCCTATAAAAAATGTTTCGATGATAAGAAGTGCCGTTGGCATAGATGTATCGGAGCAAATGGAGCCTATTTTGAAGGCGACCTAATAAATTTTGATTATTAAACGTAAAAATGTTGTTTTAATTTAAAATTCCCGGTACTTCTTTGACAGACAGTATTTCTCAACATAGTCTCCTTGCAATTGTACACACTTTTCCCAGCGATGCTCCTATCTCTTTAACCCATCCAAATAGTACTCGGCGTTTTAGTCTGCAAAATGACTGTTCACGAAGGTGACCTCATTTGACGAAAATCTCTGTCCTCCGAGTGCAATTTTCAGATAAGGGAACAAAAAGAAGTTGCTTGGGGATAGGTCTGGTGAGTAAGGCGGACAGTCAAGCAGCTGAAACCGTAATTTGTAGATTTTCGCCATGGCAGCCGCTGAGGTGTGAGACGGCGTGTTGTTTTGGTAAAACAGGATTTTCTTTTTTTGCAAATGTGGATGTTTTTTCGCAAGTTCTGCCTTCAGCTTGTCAAGTAATGAAGCGTGGTATGCTTCTGTAATGGTTTTTCCTTTTTGAAAATAATCGATTAAAATAACTCCATGACTATCCCAAAAAACAGTCGCCATCACTTTCCCAGCCGAGAAAACAGTTTTTGCTTTTTTGGAGCCAGTTCCCTCTTTGCAGTTCATTGTTTTGACTGTATTTTTGTTTCGTGCGTATAATGGTGTATCTAAGTTTCATCTACAATAATTAATTGGCGCCAAAACTCGGATTTATTGCACCTTAATTGCGACAATGCAGCGTTGGAAATATTCATTCGAACACGTTTTTGGCCTAACGTGAGCAAACGCGGCACCTAACGTGAGGACAGCTTTCTCATGCCTAAATCTTGATTTAATATGTAGCAAACACGTTTTTTAGACATGTTCATAACCTCTGCTATCTCTCTTACTTTAATTTGGCGGTCGTCTAGCACCATTTGGTGAACTTTGGCAATGTTATCGTCAGTGGTTGCAGTTTTTGGACGTCCCGAACGTTCATCGTCTCCCAAGCTCTCACGGCCACGTTTGAATTCAGCTGCCCAAAATTTTACTGTGGTAAATGATGGTGCAGAGTTCCCATACACAGAGTTTAACTCATTTTTGATTTCCGTAGGCGTATTGCCTTTAAAAAACAAAAATTTAATGACAGCTCGATACTCAATTTTGTCCATTTTCACAACAACACTCACATGGACTCACTTAAATGACTGTCAACTAACAACTACGCATCCAAAATGGCTGAAACTTTGGTGAGCAACTGTCAACAGGTGAACAACGAAATTCGCTAGCTTTTATTGACGAGTGCTGCTATCTTCACGTTGAGGTCGAAAACTTTTTAGACCACCCTTGTACATATATAAATATATTTACAAAACAGTACTTTTAAGGTAGTTTACTCAAAAACGTTGTTCTTTGCTAGATTTTTTATTTTTAAGTATATTGTAGTTCACAATTTAACGGATTCATATTTTTTTTAGGATAGCAGGCGGGGCTTGTTTTTAAGATATTGATGTCAAAACTTCAACTTTTTAACACTCGAGTATATGGGAGACATGCTTCGAAAGAGACATTTTCACTAACTGTATCACGAGTTTTATTACTGAAATTTTAAAAAACTAGTCTGTTAAACTTTAGAATATTAAGATTTAAATAACGATTTGCGAAACATAGCATGCGGTTCTAAATTTAAAGAAATTTTAATCGAAACTATGCGTTCTGTAGAAGTTTTCAATTAGTCATATGAGCTAAGTAGGAGACGGGCGTGTGATTTGGCAACGTCGCAACAACTCGGCGTATACGTGTATCTTAATAGTAATAAAGCAGTGCATTATTTTTATGTAACATTATAATATTATTAAATAATAATATTTCTAATTTCATTTCTAAATAAAATATTGCAATTAACTAAATGTATTAAATATTAAAGTTTGAAAAAAGTATATACGAGGTGTGTCCAGAAAGTATCCGACCACTAGTCGTGGTGATTATACTAAAGGTTTTAAATCGCTGGCAAAGTAGGTAGTGGTGGAGGGGGGGGGGGGGGGGGGGGAATGTTATGAACTTGTCTAGGCCTGTCTAGGCTTATTTAAACTTTTCAGTCGGTTCTGCGACAGAGAATAGTTTAGGTGTGTTTTGTTTGTTGTCAATTTTTTTAATTTTTTGTAATGACAGAAAGAGAAGACCAACGAGTTTGCATCAAGTTTAAAACTTGGTCGTTCTTTGACCGGAACTGTTCGTATGATTCAAAAGGCATTCAGTGAAGATGCCATGAGTGAAACTCAGATAAAAATGTGGTACAAATGTTTCAAAGAAGGTCGTGAGTCAGTTCAAAGTAATTCAAGGCCAGGCCGACCATCATCGAGCAGAAACGATCAAAACATCGAACTTGTGAGATCAGCGATTAATCAAGATCGTCGATTGACTGTTCGAGAGTTAGAAGAAGATCTCGGAATACCAAAAACAATTGTTTCTGAAATTTTAATGGGTAACCTTGGAATGAAACGAGTTGCAGCAAAATTCATCCCTCGGATCCTGACGCAATAACAAAAAGATTTTCGTGTCCACATTGCAAAGGACTGTCTTGAAACCGACATAAACTTCCTCAAAAAAATCATAACCTGTGACGAATCATGGGTTTATGGTTATGACCCTGAAACCAAAGCTTAATTAAGCCATTGGAAGACGTCCTCATCTCCGCGAGCAAAAAAAGCTCGCCAAAGTCGAAGCAACGTTAAGACAATCTTGACAGTTTTTTTCGATTATCAAGGTGTTGTTCACTATGAGTACGCCCTTACAGGCCAGACAGTAGACAAGGAGTACTACCAAGATGTGCTTCGGCGGCTGAGAGATGCAGTGAGAAGAAAAAGATTACAGATGTTTCAGAGTGGGGACTGGCTGATCCACCATGACAATGCATTAGCACATACTTCGAGGTTGGTGCAAGAGTTTTTGGCCAAACACCAAATGGCTCAGGTAGCCCAGCCCCCATACAGCCTTGATATGGCCCCCTGCGACTTTTGGCTCTTTCCAAAGTTAAAATCAAGCCTGAAAGGGAGTAGATTTCAGTCTGTACAAGAGATATAAGAAAATACGACGAATGAACTGAAAGCGACCCCGAAAGAACTGTTTGCTCGTTGTTTTGAGAAATGGGAGCATCGCTGGAATAAGTGTGTGAACTTCCAAGGAGAGTACTTTGAAGGAGATTAGGTTAGTTAAGTGTTTTAATATATCAAATTTTTAAAATAAATACTGGTCGGATACTTTCCGGACACACCTCGTATAATACGTTAAAATATTAGGGAATATTTCAAAACAAAAATATCTAATTAATTACAAATATACTTTTTTTATTAGCATAAACTATGAATTTTAACATATAAAGCTTTACTTTTTAAACCTCTACATTAAATTTTTTTTTTTTCTTTTTAACATAATACATTATTAATAATAATATGAAATATAAAGTCATTAATACATTGAACAAATAAATAAACTTATAAATAAACAAAAATACAATAATGAGTTTTATACAACTAGGAAAATACAGACAAACTAACAAATGCATAATTTATAAAACTGTAGTTTTTAAGTATTTTATCAACGAACATATAACTCTTCAATTTTTAGTTATTTCTACTTTATTATTTTTATCTTTTTCGGTACAAAATTTAAAAATACCGTAATCTCCTTTATTCTCATAAAGCTCTAAAAGCGACTAATATGTAACATCATATTTCGCTAATTTTTTTTACATTTCAATTAAAATTACTCATTTAACTCATTCAAAAACAGCATGTTTGCTTCAACTTTTTTCAAGATTTGAATTTCAATGCAGCTCTCTCGAAATGTTTTCGAAAATAAAAATAAATTGTCTTTAGAACCAACAACACTACCAGCTTCTCTAAAACTGTAATATCTTTACTGTATCTACAAAAAAACAACGTTGCCAAACTGTGGTGAGGTATGGGGGTGACGCGCAGAAGTTTGATTTCGTTACTCTGCACAAAGAAGAAAAGTGAAGTGGTTCTCACTAAATTTTTATCTGCGTATGAGGGGCGATGCATTGTGTGACACTACAGTTAACCCTTTCAGTTCAGGTGGTACACCAGTGTACCACCTAGACACTATCAATTTCTTTACATTTACGAGCAGTTTGTTATCGATTTCTCTGCAGTTTTTTGTTCTCTGTCATCACAAGAATCCAGCAAGTGTTTAAAGTAGAATGATATTGCATAATTATTCAAAATAATCATTGTTAATAACAAATTAGTATTAAAAAAAGCAAAATTTTAAGAATAAATTCATGCCAAAACAAAATAATAGCTATGATTATCTGAAAATTTTTTATATAGGGATCCTCGAGATCACTGATTACGATTCCGCTATCAAAATTTTAATATTCTAAATGGTGTAATCTTCAATGTTACTGCATAAATAGTATAAATGAATATTGCACTATAAGATAGAGCTGGAAAAACGTTTCTTTTTTTGGAGTACGCCAATGAAAAAGTTTCTTTTTTCACAAGTTTTAAAATTCAAACGCTAAATTATCATTATTTAGCTTATTTTTTGTAGTAATCTTGAAATTCAAGATGGCGGATTCAAAATGGCAGACAAGGAAATTTTTAAAAAGTACATGTTTCGCTCTAAAACTATGTATCGTGAGGTTTTTGGGGTCGCTGAACACGAAAATAAAGTTGAATTTTTATTTAGCAGTATCCGAAATGGCGGATTTAAAATGGTGGACGTAGACATTTTTAAAAAGCTTATATTTCAATTTGAAACTATGTACCGTGGGGTTTTTTGGATTGTTGAACACGAAAATGAGCTTAAATTTTTATTTTTCCGGTATCCAAGGGGGATTCATTCAAAATGACGGACAAGCAAAATTTTCAAAGTTCATATTTTGCTCTGAATTTATTCACTCGGTGGTTTTCAGGGTTGCTGAATACGAAAAAATTATTGAATTTTATTTTTCTGGCATACAAGATGGCGGATTCAAAATGGTGGACACGCGTTTCGCGACACGGTTTCGATCGTTTTGAAGGAACCTCAGGTTGATCATTACGATTTTGATTTCTCTTCAGCATATTATTTAGTAATGTTAAAATATAACGAAAATTACGATAATACAAAAATAAACTGCCGTGTTTTTTTATTTACCAAAATGAACAATGAAATAATATATAACACGATTGAAACTACAATCTACAAAACGAAAGATTATGAAAATTAAAAAAAAAAAAAAAAAACAAAGTGGTAAATTATTATAAAGCAATACAAGTAGGTTATACACTAATTGCTAAAATATTATAAAGGGAAAAAAATTTGTATACTTTAGAAAAAAAAACAGAAAATATTACTGGTTTTGTGTAATTTAAAATTGCAGATGAATATATAATTATTATCAATTTTAATCGAATAATTTTTAAAGTATTATAATTTGTATTATTAGAAATTTATATTATATTAGATATCAAGGTTGTAAGACGTTGTCTAAACAATCATATCTAGTGCATCAAAAGTGGACATTACAAATACATGATTTTATAAAAATATAATCTTCTCAATTTTAACTTTATGATAATAAATTTACAAATCCGCCGTCGTAGATCGTGACAAAAAAAGCTTTCAAGATATTTTTGTATCCAGCAACACCGAAAATCCCGCAGTATATAATTTTAGAGTAAAATATGAGCTTTTGAATAGTTGTGTTATCCACCATTTTGAAATGACCACCCCGCATTTAACTATCTTAGATCCAAAAATAATGAAATTCAACGATATTATGGTGTTCAGCAACCTCGAAAGCCCCCGAGTGAATAGAATCAGAGCAAAATACAAGCTTTTGAAAAATGTTCGTATCCACTATTTTGAATCCGCCATTTTGGATACTGCTAAATAAAAATTCAACTTTATTTTCGTGTTCAGCGACTTCAAAAATTTCACGACACATAGTTTTAGAGCGAAACATGTGCTTTTTAAAAATCTCCTTGTCCGTCATTTTGAATCCGCCATCTTGAATCAAAAAAAGAAATGTTTTTCCAGTTTTTCGTAAATATCCGCCATTTTAAGAGTGCCATTTTAGATTTCGAGTTTTTATATGAGCTCTATCTTATAGTACAACATTCGTTTGTACTATTTATGCAGTAACATTAAAGACTACTTAAAAATCTGGATATGGAATCGACCTGTGAAACAAAAAGAACACGAGAATTTTCATGCTTTCTCAGAAAAGTGTCACCATACTTAATTTCCCTAATGAGACAGACCAATTTTGACCTCGGAATTCGAAAGAGCGACCCAAGAAATAGTCGACAGTAAAGTTTCATTAAAAAATATTGATTTTAAATTAGTTTGGTAACACGTCAAAGTTGGTGAAAAAGTTCCTTGCATTTAGAAGTTAATAGGCTAAGATTTTTTAGATTACTGATTACGAGTTTGTTGACAAATTTTCGAAATTCTCAATACAGCAGTTTCTATGTATTAGTAAATATGAATTCCGGAGATCGCTGATTGCGAATAAGTCATTAGATTCACATTTTTCAAAATAACTAATGTAGTTGAGACAATTCATACGTAGTACGATTCATAGTATACATATAATTACATATCAGCCATATTGGATCCACCATTTCGGATTTTAAAATTTTGCTGGCGGATTCATAATCAGCGACCTCCAAAACGCTTACATGCCAAATAAAAAAAAAAAATTACCGTTTTTCAAAATTGAGGTTCGCCATATTAGATCCGCCATTTTAAAATTTTAAAATTTTGATAGCGGATTCGTAATAAGCGACCTCGAAAAACCTTATATACTAAATTTCAAGAAAAAATTACCATTTTTCAAAATTTAGATCCGCCATGTTAGATTCGCCATCTTGAATTTTGGAATTTTAATAGCGGATTCGTAATGAGCGATCTCGAGAATCCTTATTTACCAAATTTCTTAAAAAACCGATAGCTGGAAAAATTCGTGACTGAAAGGGTTAAGTGAAATACCACTGAGGCGAGTGAACTACCTTAAGGATTATATTTGGAACAGATCCCGTTTTGGCAGGATTTTTTCAGCATTTTCAGGAGAATCCTAATATTGTTATAATTGAATCCCAACTTGTAAAGAGTAATCCTTACATTACATTCCTAAATTAAGGATTCTACATTGTATTAATTTAATAAAAACTATTATTTTATATTTATTATTCTAAATCATTTTCTCTTTTCTGTAGGTTGTTCAAAGAGTTTTGAAAGCGACATCTATAGAGCAGTAGGAGAACCAAAATTTTTACGCCATTTTAATATTTTATTTTTCATATAAACATACCCAAAGTTTCATTCCACTCTGTCAATTCATTGTTTGTTTACAAGCCATTGAAAGTTGACGTGTCAGTGTATTTTTTTTACAATGGAAAAAACCGAATATCGTGCAGAGATAAAATTCTTTGTTTTGGAAGGTTTATCAGCAACGGAAATTCATACAAAAATGGTAGAAGTTTTAAAGGAATCTGCTTCTTCATTTCCAACTGTGCATCGATGGGTTTTAAAGTTTAGACGTGGTCGAAAAAGCGTTGAAGACGATCCATGCTCAGGACGTCCAAAAAGTGCATCAACACCAGCATTCATAGCAAAAGTACAGGATATGGTTTTGGAAAATCGTTGATTGACCGAGAGAGATTTAGCAGAGGCCCTAGACATCTCATTAGACAGTGTGAGTCATATTTTAAATGAAGTTTTGGGTTTCAGAAAGCTCTGTGCACAATGGGTGCCGCATTCGCTCACAATGGAACAAAAACACGTTTGAATGCGACTTTCTGAGCAACATTTGGAGCGTTTTCGAAAGGATAAAAAGGATTTTTTGCGTCGATTTATTACTATGAATGAGACTTAGGTCTACCATCATGGCCCTGGATTAAAACAAGAGGCTAAAGAGTGGTGACAACCAGGCACTTCGGCACCGAAGCGAGTTCGTGTCCAGAAATCGGCGAAGAAGGTGTTAGCGTCAGTTTTTTGGGATGCAAAAGGGATTTTGTTGGTGGATTATCTCCAAACTGGCAAAACAATTAATTCTGAATATTATTGTAACCTGTTAGACCAATTGGATGTAAAAATTAGTGAAAAAAGACCCGGTTTGCACAAGAAAAAAATCATTTTTCATCAAGACAATGCACCCGCTCACACACCTCAAAAAACCATCACTAAAATAACCAAATTAAAGTACGAATTGTTGCAGCATCCACCTTATTCGCCTAATTTAGCTCCTTCTGACTTCTGGCTGTTTCCACACCTCAAAAGATTCCTTCGTGGAAAGCATTTTTCATCAAACGAAGAGGTTATAGCCGTCGTAGAGGAGTATTTTGCAGGCCTTGCAGAAAGTCACTTCCATGATGGGATCAACAAGTTGGAAGACCGTTGGACCAAGTGTATTGAACTTATGGGAGATTATACTGAGCAACAAAAGTGATTTCACCAACAAAAAAAAGCATCTTCATTTCCGCTTTCAAAACTTTTTGAACAACCTAGTATTTTGTTCGTTTAAAGTACTAGTGTAACTAAAATTTGAAAGAAATAAATTTCAATAATTTTTATTAATTTATTTTTAATTGTTATTTGTAAGATTAAGTATTTTTCACTAGTTTTACTCATCATGCATGCATATACCTCCCATTTTGAATTTTTTTTTTCCTGAATGTATTGTGTGCGGTTTACGAGGTCTGGCAATTAAATAACGAGACTGGTTACGAAAAAAGGTTTTATTATAAAAATTATTTTACGTTAGAATGCTCCCCTTCAATATACTCCCCTTCCCTCGCCACACACCTTTCCATACGTTTTTTCCATTGATCGAAGCAGTGCTGGAAGTCTTCTTTAGTGAGGGCCTTTAGGAGCTCTGCCGTTTTTTGCTTTACCGCTTCCATCGACTCAAATCGAGTCCCTTTCAAAGCAGATTTTATCTTCTGAAACAAAAAAAAGTCGCACGGTGCCAAATCTGGCGAGTACGGCGCGTGTTCGAGCACTGGAGTGCGCTTACCGGCCAAATACTGCTTCACAGATAGCGCGTTATGGGCAGGTTCGTTGGCACCAACTTCGCACAGACTTTTGTCATGCGTAATTCCTTGTGTAAAATTTGTCTAACCGTTTCTTTATCGGCGTTTACAGCCTCGGCAATCATCCGGATGCTCATTCGAAGATCTGCACGCACAATTTGGTTGATTTTGGTCACTGTTTCCGGAGTTGAAACAGTGACAGGGCGACCTGGGCGTTGGTCATCTTCAGTGCTCACTCGGCCCTCACTGAAGCGCTTACACCACTCGAAAACACGCGCACGAGATAGAGAATTGTCCCCATAGGCCTCTTGCAACAATTTACAGCACTAAGTCAGAGTTCTTTTCAATTTAACAAGGAATTTGAGATTGATACGTTGCTCCTGTTTTTCGTCACACATGGTTTTCGGCACGAGAAAGAAACACGTTCGTTTCAAACCGCTACTGCACAAATACAATAATAGTGACGAGAACGTGTTTTGGTACGTGCATAGACAAGATATCTAGATACCCAACGCACTACTCGTTTTTTTCCCCACCCCTCTACGGCACCCTCTAGGCGCGCAGTCTCGTTATTTAATAGCCAGACCTCGTATCTACCAACATTTAAATCATTTTTTAGATTTAAAAGTGTTTTAAATATTTAATGTTATTTTTGAACAATATAATATTCATTTAAAAAGAAAAAAATGTAGTTCTATGGAATTTTGGATATATGAATACTACTTACATTGTATTTAATAAATAATTATATGATTTCATATTTATCATTCTCAGAATTTTTCTCTTCTCTATTTTTACAGTTCAAAGTACTAATGTTATGACAATTTATAAAAAAAATCTTATTAAATAATTAAATTTATTACTTATTAATTTATTATTTAATAATTTTTTTCAATTAACTTTTAATATTGGGTGTACAACTTTGCTTTCGCCGTTTTGCAATAGATGGCTGTAGCGGTAAGTGGTAGTTAAAATAAATAGATCATAGATGTCATACAATAAGCTAAGGTATTTGTAAACATAACGCCATCGAAATATTAGTCAATTTGTGTCTGCATCATAAAGTTATTCTCGATTAAACATGTCAGCTTACGAGCCAAATTCTCGTCATTTGCTGGAGGTTTTAATTTTCTGCTTTAATATGAAGAAATCTGCGACTGAGGCTCATCGAATGCTCTCAAATACCTATTGTAAGGCCGCTATTAGTGAAAGAACGTGCCGAGAGTGGTTTCAACGCTTCAAGAACGGCGATTTTAACGTCGAAGACCAGCATGGCGGTGGAAGAAAGAAGATTTTCGAAGATGCCGAATTGGAGGCATTACTTGATCAAGACTCGTGTCAAACGCAACAAGAATTGGCAGGATCATAGGGAGTGACGCAACAAGCCATTTTAAAACGCCTGAGAGTCATGAAAATGATTCAGAAACAAGGAAATTGAGTGCAGTACGAGTTGAAGCCCAAAGATGTTGAACGGCGTTTGTGTGTTTGTGAACAGCTGCTTGCAAGGCAAAAACGGAAGGGATTTCTGCATCGTATTGTAACTGGGGACAAAAAATAGGTTCACTACGATAATCCCAAGCGCAGAAAATCATGGGGATATCCCGGCCATGCTTCCACGTCGACGGCCAAATCAAATATTCACGGTTCCAAGGTCATGCTCAGTATTTGGTGAGACCAGCTCGGCGTAGTGTATTATGAGTTGTTAAAACCGACTGAAACAATCACAGGCAATCGTTATCGAACGCCATTAATGCGTTTGAGCCGAGCATTGAAAGACAAACAGCCGCAATACAACGAGAGACATAATAAAGTAATTTCACAGCATGACAATGCTCGACCCCGTGTTGTGAAAGTGGTCAAGACATACTTGGAAACTTTGAAATTAGAAGTCCTACCCCACCCGCCGTATTCTCCAGACGTTGCTTCCTCGGACTATCACTTGTTTTAATTAATGGCACACGGCCTGGCTGACCAGCACTTCCGGTCTTATGAAGAAGTAAAAAATTGGATTGATTCGTAGATCAATTCAAAAGATGACCAGTTTTTTCAACGCGGGATTCGTATGCTGCCCGAAAGATGGAAGAAAGTAGTGACCAGCGATGGACAATGCTTTAAATCATAAATGTATAACCAGTTTTTTACAATAAAGTCTCAAATTTCGAAAAAAAACGGCGAAAGCAAAGTTGTACACCCAATAGTAATTTTTAAATTTTAATATTTTTTGTAACTTTCATTTATCATATACGCATATGCTTCAATTTTTTATTATTTTTCTATTCGTAATGTATTCAAATAATTTTGCAACTTTAAAAGTGTGTTGAATTTTTTGTGTCTTATTACAACAATATTACTTTTATCTTTTGAAAATAATAGTATTTCTATGGAATTTCCAGTTAAGCTTTTCGAAATGTTTTATTAACTAAGACACTTTTAAGACTTTTGCTATTAAATTTACTTCCTAATTACAATTAAGAATCACTGAACATTTGACGTTATATAAATATATTTTAACGCACGTACGCACGCATGCACGCACGCACGCAAGCAAGCGAGCAAGCACGCACGCACGCACATACGAGGTCTGGTTATTAAATAACGAGACTGCGCGCCTAGAGGGCGCCGTAGAGGAGTGGGGAAAAAAACGAGTAGTGCGTTGGGTATCTAGATATCTTGTCTGTGTACGCACCAAAACACCTTCTCGTCACTATTATTGTATTTGTGCAGTAGCGGTTTGAAACGAACGTGTTTCTTTCTCGTGCCGAAAACCATGTGTGACGAAAAACAGCATCAACGTATCAATCTCAAATTTCTCGTTAAATTGAAAAAAACTCTGACTAAGTGCTGTAAATTATTGCAAGAGGCCTATGGGGACAATTCTTTATCTCGTGCGCGTGTTTTTGAGTGGTGTAAGCGCTTCAGTGAGGGCCGAGTGAGCACTAAAGATAATCAACGCCCAGGTCACCCTGTCACTGTTTCAACTTCGGAAACAGTGACCAAAATCAACCAAATTGTGCGTGCAGATCGTCGAATGAGCATCCAGATGATTACCGAGGCTGTAAACGCCGATAAGGCGTAATATTTGGAAGGGACCCGATTTGAGTCGATGGAAGCGGTAAAGCAAAAAACGGCAGAGCTCCTTAAGGCCCTCACCAAAGAAGACTTCCAGCACTGCTTCGATCAATGGAAAAAACGTATGGAAAGGTGTGTGGCGAGGGAAGGGAAGTATATTGAAGGGGAGCATTTAAATGTAGAATAATTTTTATAATAAAACCTTTGTTCGTAACCAGTCTCGTTATTTAATAGCTAGACCTCGTATATATATATATATATATATTGTCACGGAGAACACTCCGTGCTCCGCGCATTGTCGTATTTCGCGCGCTTCCGCGTTTAGCAATCAGAGTAAAGTCTCGGTAACGCGACAGTCGCGGACGAGAAGATACGGTACGCGAATAGAGATAGAATAGTCGTGTGCCGTATAAGGAAGCTAGGCAAGGCTAGGCTAGGTAACCTAGTAGCTTCCCGCACTTGTCAGTTATTTTCAAGTCTTCGTTACATACGCGTGCTCCCGTATTTTGATTTTTCCGACAAAGTTTTGCGAGTGGAACCGCCATTTTGAACGCGAGCTCGTTCTCGCTCCCGCGTCGCGTCAACTTTCTTTCTTGTTGCGCAGAGTTTTTTTGTATTTTTGGCGCGCACCGGCCACGTGTACGGCCAAGCAAGAGTACACGGACCGGCAGTACGTGAGTCTTCGCCTCCAGCGACCAGGAACGTACCGGCGAGACAACGTCGAGCGGCGGCATTTTTCCTTTTTTCATTTCGGCGTGCGAGGCTGGCGAACTCCCCACCTAACTGTAAGTCGTTGTCACGTTTAACTTTAGCGCGCGTAAATTTTGCTTTTCTTTTATTTGCGTTGAAGTAACCTCCGCCGGTTACTCCATTCTTTTTCATATTTATTTTTACGCGGTTCGTGCGAGTGAGAAAGCGTCATCTCTCTCATTCTTGTATAGTCAGTACGAGAGTGTTGCGGTCTCTCTCGCACCCGTATAAGAATAGGCACGCGTCAGTGGGAAAGCAGTATCTCTCTCACTCTAGTAGCAGCTGTGCGGGAGAGTCGCTTTCTCTCTCGCACTCACAGCATATACGGCGCACGCGAGTGAGAGAGGCCTTTCTCTCCAACTTCTACGGCGTAGTACGGGAGGCTCCTTTTGTCTTTCGTACTCGCAGGAGACGCGGCGCGCAGGAGGGGGAGAGCGCTCTCTCTTTCGCTCCAACGGGCTCCGTGCGGAAGAGTAGTCTCCTCTCGCGCACCCGTACGCTATACGGCGCGCGCGAGTGAGAGAGACCTTTCTCTTTTACTCTTATAGGCGTAGTGCGAGAGACGCTCGTTCTCTCTCGCACTCATATCGTGCGTAGCGCGCGGGAGCCTATTTTGCGCAGGGCCTCAGCTGTTATTACCTGCGCTCCTCGTGCGTTCTATTTTATAATTTCTTTTCATTGCTTTTTGTATTATTTATTTATTAAATCGTTGATTTATTTTATTTATTTTGATATCTTTGTTTTCTTTCTTTTTTTTTATTCTTATTACTTTCTTCCTTTTCTTAGTTTTACGACTACTTTTCTTTAACTTTTTATAATTTTTTTTTTCTTTTTTTTTATAAATGTTCATGTAACAATTATCTTTCTTATTCTTTTTGGATTTAAAAAGCATTTAAGTTTATCCTTTAATTTATTTTATTTAAACTACTTCTGGCTCTTTTTCCATCATTTTTTAGTTTTTATTTTTGCGACGAGGAGCTTTCAGCCTTCCTCCCGAATACCGCCCTTTCCGAGTCATCACCTAGCCGGGCGAGGACGACACACGTTTGCGCGACGTTGCGACGAGTAGGTTGGGTCCAAAGGACGGCTTCTCGTGCCCAAATCCAGGAGCAAAGTCGTCCGAGACTTTAGCGACCAAGAAGGGGGCGCAAGGGGCATATTCGCACCTTTCGCGAATTGCGCGTCCCCCGAGGCTAATTGCTCCAGTGGTAGTTAACCTTTAAACTGCCACCCCCGTTACAATATATATATATATATATATATATATATATATATATATATATACGGGGTCATGCAAAAGTCCCGGTACGGCAGAAAAACTTGCAAAAAATGCATTTTGGGAAAAAACGTTTTGGACAAAATTATAAGGATTTTTTCCTGGCTATCTGATGGTAACCTTGGATTTGACTTTTAAGTTAACCTTCAAGGTCATTTGAAGGACAAGTTAAGTTTCTTAAGTTGGAACCCTTATTGCTTATCCTGGATTTGGAAAGGGCAGAAAAATTTACGTCCAAATATGGTCTTAAACATGACTTTGACAATGATCTTTAAGGTCATTACAAGGTTGAAATTGCTTTTTCATCGGTAACCCTTATTTTTAATTACAGATATGAAATGAGTTAAAATTTAACGTTCAAATAAGACCTTGACTACGATTTTGATAATGACTCTAAGATCATGTCAAAGTCAGGTTATTTTATTTGCATTAACTATTATTTTTTTGATAAGTTAGGAAGAACGGAAAAACAAATGTACGAATATGACCATAATTAAGCTTTTGGCCTTGAAGCAGTATTTGAAGGTCATTTTAACCCTTTTAGTCCCAGTGGTTTCGATCGAAACCACTTTTGCGTTCAAACGTTCATAACTTTGTCAAAAATCAATATTTTTTTGATTTTCAAACGCCGAAAGTCCACAAATTTATTCCACTTTGGAATAAAAATTTATAGTGCAAAAAATATTTAACAATTTTGTGGTTATAACAATATAAAAAAATGAATGTTTTTGGCAGAAATTAAAAAAAAATTGCCAATTATTGAATTACGTGGAATTAGGCTAATAAAAATGAATACTCGGGGATTTTTGGGGTCACTCATTACGAATCTGATGTCAGATTTTCATAATTTTGTTACTCAGGGATTTCCGGGGTCGCTGATTATGAATCCAATGTCGGATTTTCAAAATTAAAAATGGCGTATTTAATATAGTGGACGATTTTTTAAAAATTAATTCATTTGGCCTGAAACTTATTACTTAAAGGTGTTCAGCGTCGCTGATTGCGAATCAGATGTTAGTTTTTTGAAATTGATAACGACAGATCCAATATGGTGGACAAAAATTTAATAAGTTTCCTTGCACTTCAGAAAATGACCACTTAAAACTAACATCAGATTCGTAATCTGCGAACCAAAAAACCCTCTAGTTACAAATTTTAGGCCGATTGGACCAATTTTAAAATAGGTCGTCCGCCATATTTGATCCATCACTTTGAATTTTAAAAATCTGACACAGGACTCGTAATCAGTGACTCCGAAAACTCCTAAATATAAAATGTAACGAAAATTGCGTTACTCTAAAGAAGTCAGGGCTGAAAGGGTTAAACAAATTTTTTTAAGAATTTTAAAAAATTTTAGTGACTGTAAGATAACTAGCGATCCCAGTTAGTTAAGGCAGGGAGATTGCCTGACCAATTAAGGCAAGTCTAACGATTCCGGACTGTTAAAGATTGGCTAACAATCTCGGCCAGTTAACACAAGGCTTACAACCTGTGGTCAAAATGTTTTCCATCGACAATTTTGCAAATTCCTAGACGGCCTTCAGAATTTTCAATTGCACTCGAGACTACATACTGCCTTGCCTTAATTGGTCGAAAGTACACGCTACTTTGCCTTAATTGGTCGGGAGTACATTCGTACTGGGACTTTTGGCACTTGATCCATATTTGACCTATAGGTCATAGTCAAGGAGTTGGTCAAGATCATGTTTGGACGCAAAATTTTTTGCTCTTTCCAAATCCGCGATAAAAAATAAAGGTTCCTATTTGCAGAACTTAATTTGTCCTTTAAATGACCTTCAAAGTCAAAGTAGAGATCAAATCCAAGGTTACCATCAGATAGTTAGGAAAAAATCCTTATACTTATGACTGAAACGTTTTTCTCCAAAATGCATTCTTCGAAAACTTTTCGGCCGTACCGGGACTTTTGGATGACCCTGTATATGTATATACAGGAAGGGCTATTTTAATTTCCTCACCTAAATATCTCCGAATCTAAGCAAAATACGGAAAAAAGTTGCAGATAAAAGTTGAAGAAGGCATAGGGGGTCAGATAAAAGTGACCTTTAGCTTAACCTTCAAGTTGACTTTTAAGGTCAGTTGAAGATCAACTTTATTTTTCTAAATGGAAATCCCTATTGTTTATGCCGCAATCGGAAAAAGGAAAAAATTCTACATCAAATTTGTTTAAAAAAAAATTTTGTGTTATGATCTCCAAGAGGTCAAAAATCAAGGTCGAATATCTTAAACCATTTCTTGCATTTTCACTGCATTACCGTGGTTTGTAGGAAAAATACATTAATAACCCAATAATCCTCTTTGGCCTAACATCACCCCATCAATCTCAAATTTTATGCTTATCCACGCTCTTTACTCGAAATTTAATCCGTTAGTGAACATGGGTTGAATAGGTTATTACTACGAATACGACAATAACAATTCTCCTATTTTGACTGTTCTTGTAGTCATTTATCTAGACCCTTATATTATCAGTAACCAAGCAGTAGCCAAACTTATCCATTATTCCATTAAGTTCTTTTCTAAAAATTCTCAAAGTCCTTAGATACATGCTTATCAGATAATTTTAGTTCGTGAGTTAAAGTTTCATCATTTTGAAGTCACATTGTGTTTTATAAATAGGCTTTAGAGATGATAAAAAAAGATTCTGATTATTTTAATTTTATGCGTTTTCTCTGATAAGACTAAATCTTAAAGTGGCTGAGAAAGCAATGGTCATAATTACCCTTATTGACGAGAATCATCACTGGCGTAGGACAGTTAATCACCACAACCTTGGAGCCTTATGGGTATGATGTAGAATTCTTAAAGGATATGTAATTGATTCGTACATTTTTGATAAAAGTGTCAATAGGAATATCTATGAGCAGATTGTTAGAGATCAGTTACCAGAACTAATAAAAAATGTCGATTTAGACAAGTGACAAAGATTGTGTTGCCAGAATGATGGTTCACAGTACATTTTACATGGATTATGTGGAATTTCTCAGATAAAAATTACAATGGTTAATGGATTGGACAAACAGGTCCAGTTGCCAGAAACAACGACGTAGACGTAGTAAGTTCTGTTTCCTTTAGGGTGCTGTATTAAAGTGAGTCCCCTTGCCTCTTACTATTCGCCTATTATGCCTATTGAGCTCCCCGTCCCTTTGAATTTTGGCCTCATTAGAAAAAAACACAAAACTGTAAAAATCAGGATCATTTTCTATCATATCCAAAGCCCATTGGCAAAACACAATGCGATGTTGAAAATGATGAAGCTGTAACTCTTGAACTAAAGTTATGTGATAGGCATGGTATCTAAGGACTTTAAGGATTTTCAATAAGGTTCTTCTAGGTATACCGATTTCTCTTTCAACTCGGTGACTGCTAATATGAGGGTTAAGATGAATGATTGCAAGAACGGTCACAACACGAACATTTTCGTCATATTCATGACGCCTACGTTGACGGACCAGCTGTACACCACGAGCTCTTTGGGTTAACTGACTTATTGTTCTATGATCAGGATGTCTTCTATTAGGAAAGCGTTTACGTACAGTCTTGTCGCAGCACGATAATTATTATGACTTTCCCCTAGAACCATTATTATATCAACAATATCATTGAGCTGATAGTCAGCCATTTTCAATTCTGTTCGTCACGTTTGCAGAATCAAGATAAAATAATAATTAAAATCTTAAAAACTTATGAAAAGAAAAAAATTAAGCCCCGACTGCAACTGTATTAAAATTTACTTTCTTAGATTGCCCAAAATGTAAAATTTAAAAAAATATAATTAATTTTGTCATTTAACAAAAAGTCACATGAATCAGAAATTTGTTAACGATTATCACGATTAAAAATCAGATATTCAAAACATTTATGAGATACGTAACTTTTTAAAGTTAAGATAATTAACTTCTTCTAAAATATTTTCGAAGTCTACTTTCTATTTCAGCATTAAAAATAAAGGTTTTTATTACAAATAATTAAGTTGATTTTAAAATAACCTGAAAAGTTAGCTCAAGGGTCAAATTAAAGTTTACCTTTATTTTTATTGTCTTTCCTATCTTGAAATCTACTGAATTATACCCTACCAAATGAATTTCACTAGCAGATTGAATTTTGGGAAAGTAAAGTAGTGGTAGATGTAAGGATAAAATTTAAGATGTGCAGGGTACACGTAGATAAAAGGGAAGATTAGTGGTTTGAGAAATAGAGGTTGATTTCAGAATCAAAAACAGAGGATTTTATCTTAAAATGTAAAGATGACCTTAGAATAATTGTGAAAGTCAACTTCGACGTCGACTTAAAGTTCACACTTATCTTTATTCCTCTTCCCACCGCAAGCTCTACCCGCAAATGCCCTACTCACCTCTCCCTACACGAGACTAGAACTTTGGGTAGGCAGCGTAGTGATAAATAGTATTTGAAATCAATGAGGTGTAAGAGTGTTCGAGAGGAAATGAGTGTGTGTGTGTGTTTTCCTCATGACATTTTAAAACAAAATGGCGGTGTGATAGCCGATCTTCCAAAGCGGCTTGAAAAAAGTTGAATTTCAGTGGAAAGTTTCCCAATAATACCACGCGACCTAATGGTCTAATTTGTATGTAAATATGTTCAAATCATGTTTATCTAGTGGACCTCATAAGGGTTTTTAGAAATTTTATTTATTTTCTCCAAATTATACAGTTTTAAAGTCAAAGACTGTTTTTTTTCGCTAAAAAATTCGAATTCAAACACGTGTACAAAATTTTTATTTTATTATTACTAAAAGTCATGTTAGCATGAAAACACCTTTTAAGATATTTGACCTTGATTTTCAATCTTTTGGAGGTCACAAAATAAAATTTTCTCTAGGACAAAAATAATGTAGAATATTTCGTTCATGTCGATTTCAGCATTAAAAATAGGGATTTGGAGGATGAAACTTGAGATGAAACAGTTAATCTTAAGAGGACGGGGGTTGTGGGGGTGGAGAGGGTTGTCGGAGCGGGGAGGGGGGGTAATATGTAAAGGTCGGACTTAGGGTTAGTTGGGTAAGTATTGATAGCGCTTTAGATTAATAATAGATTAGTTTATTTTTCCTAAAAACCAGGGTAATGCAGTGAAAATGCAAGAAACGGCTTAAGATATTCGACCTTGATTTTCGACCTCTTGGAGGTCATAAAACAAAATTTTGTCAAAACAAATTTGATGCAGAATTTTTCGCTCTTTCTGATTCCGGCATAAAAAATAGAGGTTTCCATTTAAAAAAATTAAGTTGACCTTCAACTGACCTTAAAGGTCAACTTTGAGGTCAAATTAAAGGTCACTGTTATCTGACTCCTTATACCTTTTTCAACTTATGTCTTAAACTTTTTTCCGTATCTTGCTTCGATTCTGAGATATTAAGGTGGGGAAATTAAAATGGCCCACCCTCTATATATGAGTGGAAATTACCTGCGATGGCGCTATGCTACGCTTTGCCAAAACTGGTGATTTTCCCCTAGTAGCTGCTACGGAAGGGGATGTTAAGCTTTATTCTAGAGCTTAAGCACCGTTCCAATGCCCATAATTGCAAATTCAGGAGTCTAGTTGCTAAAAGAGGAAGTTAAGACTCCCAGTTGCTCCTCTTTTCGTCATTTCCTGAGGATTTATTGCAGCTTCAAATTTTTATATAGACATTAGGGTGGCCGTACTCCAGTAAGCCAGTAAAGAAGGTCATCAAGATACCGAATGTCCTAATTTTCCATAGTGATAGTAGGGATGGTGCAATTTCTAAAGATTTAATAACCCTTGTGTATTTGATTTTATTTCTGAAGAGTGATTATTTCTTGAGGCTTTTGCTAGTGATTGATTTCGTGCTACAGCGACTTTTGTCTGGGAGTGTGGCTCGATTTTAACTTCCTAGTTTGCTGCTGCCTTTCATTGCTTGGCTATAATTCAGCCGATCAGGCGAGTTCTTGCGCATCACTCTTCTTAGAGCTTTTTTCTGATGTCCACGAGTTACACGCTTAAGGCTTCTGCTGGGGTATCGTTGGTAAACGACACCGAGTCACAAAATGGTTCAACGGCCTGGCCGGTCGCTAGACGCGATTCGAGGATAATCAAGTCCCAGGCTGTGGCAGTAGTTTTGTACGATTGCCCTGCAGCTACATTGAGATTTGGTGAGCTAGCCATATAAGCCATTGACTGCTCCATCATTCGCTGTCTCACTGATATTCAAGAAACTTCGGCTCTCCCATCGCGGAAATCTTCCTAGAGAACTGCATCCAGTCCAAAATGACAGCACATTTCGTAGCGATCTACCCGGTTACGCAATATCAAAGCGTCACTATCGATGTTCAAGCCTGCTAGACATGCATATTCACACACTTTTTCATTGGATAGACTGTTGATGATCTTGCGGATGTTTTCCACTTCTTGAATCGCGTCTAAGCTTATTAGATTATTGTCCGTAATCATGGACAAACTAATGCTCTAATTTAAATCGGTCGTGTTGCGAATCGCAAAAATAAACTGTAAGACGAAAACCTGTAATGGACAACAGTCTTAGGGTACCGATATATTTAAAAGTGGCTGATAGCTCTCTGTTGGCAATTAGACAAGAATTGCCCTTTTGACAGGAAGGTTAGTTCGAGACTAGTTTAACCTTTCTAATTTGATAATACTATACACCACATAACACGACGTTCCCTGATAATCTGCTAAATAATACTCAGTTAACTAAACTAGAAGGAACAAGAAAAAAAAATTTTTTTAAACAGGCAGCTACATAAGCACACCAAAAAAAAAAAGAATTTGGTTAAGCGATGAGAATTGGGTTTATTTATTGATAATTAAAGTTTAGAGATTAAAGGAGGTCGTATAGAAACTAACTAAAACAATTATTACAAAATTATCGTATGCTGCATGGATAGGCGGCAGCCGCGCGCCAAGTCACGACTTGCTAAATGTAAATACGCGGGGCTTATACAGCCGCGCCTGCACCTTTGCAAAAAACCACCATTGTAGCAAAAACTCGAGCATAGAGTACAATAGTAATTCTAATCGAGTTGCGAGCGTTACGAGATGGTTACGCATGCCGTCGAACCCGGTACTTGAAAAGGAGGGAAACAGATAGAAGGTGGGAAGGTTACCTGCCAGCCATAATCAAAATGCATCTTAACTTTGCTGCTTCGCCTCCACTTGCATACTTGGACAGCCTCTTTACGAAAATCTCTCGAGACGTACTTCGCAATTCACGAAAAAACCAATAAACGACGATACCAATTGCCAACAAATAAAAAATAACGTTGCGCGCCTGCTCGTTTCTTATTGCCGATTTTACATACATAGCTGTTGTTTATAGTCACCTGCAGCATAAGTGCTAATTTCCAAAATTGATGTTATTTCTGAAGCGCGATTATTACTTGAGGCTTTTGCTGGTGGTTCATTTCGTACTACAGCGACTTTAAAAATAATCGCGCGAGAAATCCGACACCGTTCTCCCAAAAATCCTAGCTAGATATTAACGCACTCTTCTTAAGTCTTTCCACAATACTTTATTTCCACCCATATAAGTAGTTTAGGTACATGCACACGCACACGAACGCGCACGCATGTACACATCTACAGGCGTATAAGCATGAAACCGGAATTTTTTTGGAAAAATCACACTTCTGCTATTTTAAAATAATAAAAAATATTCAATTTGAAATTATTTCCTTTGCTATTTATACATTTTTCCCACCTCTCCAACAGTTTATCAATACCACGCCAAAAAACAGTTCTTCTTTTCAAGCGAACCAGTTATGGAGCCATTTTCGTACATTCTCATACAAATTGAAGCGTTACTCAGTGAGAGTTTATCTAATTGATACGAATAGATGATAATTCGACGGAGCCAAGTCTGTAAAATAAGTCACATGCGCTAGTATTTTCCAACAAAACGCCTCGATCGTTTCCCTGACCTATTTTGGTGTGTGAAGGGACATTATCGTGAAGAAAAATGACTTTGTGTTGCCGTTTTTCATATTTCGATCTTTTTTCACGTAATGCTTGATTAAAATCGTTATTTGCTGTTAGTAGCAATCAGTGTTAACAGTTTTACCAGGTTTTAGCAGCTCATAATAGTTTACATGCTTCTATCCCACCAAACACAAGGCATTGTCTTCTTTTCAAATCAATTTGGTCTTGCAGTGGATGTCGATGGTTCGTCTGGATTCACCTATTATTTTCGACACTTAAGATTCTCAAAATATATCCATTTTTCATCACCTGACATGGTTCGATGGAGAAACCTGTTAAGCAGCAGTTCACAAGTGGTTTTTCGATTTTCTTACTGTCTTTAATTCAGTTCATGCAGAACAGAACCCATTTTACCACTTTTTAAAGCTTGTTCATGGCTTTTAAATAAATAGAGAAGGCTTTTTACATCACATGCAGTTGATGCGCGAGTTCTTGTAAAGTTTGATTATCATCTTTATTCAATAAGGCATGCAATTCGTTGTTTGCAAATTTTTTCGGTGGTTCTTCATTTCTCACAACAAAATCACTATTTTTAAATTTTTTGTACCATTCGAAACATTGTGTTTTACCAAGAGTACTTTCAACGTAGTTTCAACAAGCAGTCGGTGCGATTCTGCAGCGATTTTCTTTAAATAATAACAAAAAACCAATGCCGTCTGCAAATCGCAGTTTGTAGGCACAAAACTCGAGATATTTAAGGTTATAGAAAATATACTGGTATATGGAGCTTTGTTAGCTGTTAGAGGGAAATGGCGCTGCAGAAGCGGTCTCACGGTCCCTACACTGATGGCTAGCGCCATCTATAGGGGAATTCCGGTTCAAACTTCTACACCTGATAATTTTTACTTGGCTTTTTATAGCCCGTTCATAATTAAAAAAAAAATTGATAAAATTTGTAACAAACATGTTTCGTTTAACGTAAGGCGCTAATTTTTTATGTTAAACTCTGAAACTTGTATAATCATAGTTTTTTGGAGAGATAAATATATAATAGTATCAAACCACTTATCGACTATTTTATAAATTAGAAGTATTTGGTGATGATAAAAATCTTATTATTGAAAATATCACCTCAAAATTATTGTAAAAGAGTACTTCTATTCTTAAAATGATTCTTATTCGCGTATTTTCGTGAAAAAATAATTGAAAGTTTTTATACTTCCTTTTTAAATTTTACGCTTTTTTCTTTATTTTTTTAATTTTATGCTTTTAAATTTTTAGTAATTTTAATGTATTCAAGACGAAATAAAATTGATAGCATAAAATTATAAAAATAAAAAAATAAAAAATAAAAGAATAAATAAATAAAAGCATAAAATTAAAGAAGAAAAAAAACTAAAAAAGGGTGTATTAATTCTATTATACTGTTCATCTGGTAATTAGAATTCTTGAACTACAATCGTAGAGCGGTATATTTGTCTGATTATAAGAATTTATTTAAAAAGTATACTACTTATTTAAAAAAAATCAATATATTACTTTTTTGTAGAGTTTCAGATTGTTTTCCATAC
The DNA here is from genome assembly GCA_949987625.1 of Chalcis sispes. Taxonomy (NCBI): domain Eukaryota; kingdom Metazoa; phylum Arthropoda; class Insecta; order Hymenoptera; family Chalcididae; genus Chalcis; species Chalcis sispes. The sequence continues at coordinate 41,944,201 of OX465095.1, read as the reverse complement.
GGCTTACACATAGCTGGTTTGACGCACGTTTTCATTCTCGACATATTTTTCATTACTTCAGAAAAAGCTCTAACAACTTTCTCTTGACCTAAAAAGAAGTTAAAGAAATTAAAAAAAATTATTTATTAAGAACGTAATTATTTAGTTATTCTTGTATTAAGTACTTCAATAAATTTTATAATTTTTTTAGTAAATATTATCATGTATAAAATCAAATTACTCTATCGACATATTATATGTTTTTCTAGATTTACTCGCGTATTGACTTTTTTGAGTCGACGTTTCATTGCAGTTTAGTTTTTTAAGGCAGGCTTGAAATCAATAATTTACTGGCGGGGATAAAGCCACCCAGTGATTGATTAATCAACTTAATTTTGTTATTTCGATTAGTCAATCGATTGAAAGAAAAAAATAAAATAAAATAAAACAATTTTCCTTAAAATCCATCTTTAAGGCCATTTTTATATAAAAGACCTCAAGACTTGAAACTATCAGTTTTAAGTCTGCCTAAAGAAGTGAACTGAACCCTTAAACTCCGATCGAAACTCGAAAAAATATACAATATGGCCAATTATTCTCGCAAAAGCATGAAATCCTCATTACTCCCTCGATATTTCCGCAATTTATATAATGGCTCAGGCGATTCTAAATAAAAATATAATAATACATATAAATTTATGAAAACATTATTCAATTATTAAACGTTTAATTAAACTATTACAAAAATAAAAAAAAAAATAAATAAATAAAAAAAAAAACATTACATTCAAAATTATGGATACATTAATTAATGCTTCTAAAAATGCATAAATTTACCGTTTACATATGTTGCTAATAAAAGATTTATCTTACATTCACAAATTTGGTAGGATAGCAGACCTACTTCTGTTCGATAACTAAGTGGTATACACTGCATGGGCTGAAAAGAACTGGGATTTTTAATGAAAACAAGCGTTTTTTGTGCAATGTTGTATTTATTTCTTAACCTAGTTGCCTTTAAGGGTGATACACTTAGTATAGCGATTTTCCAACATTTCAATGCCATTCCTGTAGTACAGAACGTCCAAGCCTTCGAAATACGCCTCGATTTCCCCGATGACTTCCTCATTCGATGTAAATCTCTTTCCCTGGAACCACTGCTTGAGGTTTGGGAATAGATAATGATCGCTTGGGGTCAAATCTGGAGAATACGGTGGGTAAGCAACGAATTTGAATCGTAATTGGTCGAATTTGGCCTTCACTTTCAAGGATGTGTACGACGGTGCGTTATCGTGATGTTACAGAACTTTCTTCTTCGCCATATAGGGTCGTTTTTTCTTTATTTCGTCGTTCAGTTTGTCCAATAACGTTGCATAACACTTTCCGGTAATTGTTCTTTCCTTCTGCAGGTAATTGATGAAGATTATGCCATGCACATCCAAAAAAAACGGAGTCCAAAACCTTCTCGGCCAAACGTTGATCTTTTGGCCGCTTTGGTCGGCTTTCGTGGCTTTTCAGTCACTCTGCAGACTGCCTGTTGGACTCAAAAGTATGGTGATGGATCCACGTTTCATCCATCGTCACAAAACGTTGAAAGAAGTAACGCTGCAACAACGCCAAACCGGCTGTTGAATCATCAACGCGCTGCTGTTATTGGTCAACGGTTAGCAAACGCGGCACCCATCGCGCAGATAGCTTCTTCATGTCCAAAACATCGTGCAAAATGTATCCTATCCGTTCTTTTGAGATTCCAACGGCCTCAGCTATCTTGCGCAACTTCACTTTGCGATCATTCGAAACGATTCGATGCACTCGCTTTACGATTCCTGCATTCGTAGCCTCTTTTGGCCTTCCAAGGCGAGGTGCGTCTACGGTGCTTGTACGACCCATTTTAAATTCACTAAACCACCAATAAACTGTTGTTCTCGAAGGAGTAGATGTGAGACAACATTTTTTCAACTATTTCATTAATAGCTCAGGAGTTTTTCCCATCAAAAAACAATATTTGATCAAGATGTGATATTTCTGTTTTTCCATTTTCTTCACAAAAGCGAAGGTAGCGAAACATAACGACTGTACCTTGTAAACAAATGAACGAAATGTCATGAAACTTTACACATAAAATAGTGATAGATAAACCTCTCAAAATGAATCATGTTCATTTTTTAGTGGCATCACCTATTGAAAAATTCCGGGATTTTTCAGCCCATGTAGTAGTGCATGGTTATAAGAATAATTTATAAAAATTAGAATTTATTTAACACTATAAAATTATTCACTTAAATAAGAAAATATAATTAGTAAAAATCATGATAATTGTAAAAAGAAGTTAGTGTAACAGGTTAAGTTATATTGGGACTCGGGTCCTGCAGCGCGACGTGATAATGTTCGATATAAAACTGATTATTAAGTGCCACTATAACAGCAGATATGAGCAATGACGTCACAGCAAAGTCTAGCGATTGCCTGTGACTTTACTAGTTTTTAAACAATACGAACACTTAAGAGAAGTAAATTGAGCCAAACGATTTTTGTAACATAAGAAAGAACAAGCACAGATTTTTCAATAAGAGTCTTCACGCAAGTGCCACTATAATTTTAATTGTCAATCTTAATTCATAATAAATTTTTAGTTCTTTTTGATAACTTTTATGTTAAGTTTTAAAATAAAGATACACACACAATATTGCCAACACGGAGAGCAATAGCGTAAATTCAACAAGTGAAAGACAATGGCGAAGTTCCGTTTTTTGAGCGAGCTAGACATAAATGAAGAGGGCCATAATAAGAATTAGCTACACCTAGAGCTAATTGCGCGTTCCATCATTGTTTTAGCGGCGCCTGAATGGTCAGTGAACGCTCGAGTATAAAGAACAAAAGCGCCGTGGCGACGCGCAATTGGTTGCAGAGAGCTCGATTACACAGGGCATTGGTCTGCCACTAGCAATTACATTCTGGGGGCTATCGTCTCATTATTAAACAGCGTCTTAGTTAATCGTTAAAGTTAAGCAGAAAAAGTAAAAGTGTAGCTAAAATAAATGGAGAAAAAATGGGTCTGGTTGTTTTTTTATCTCTGTATTGTCTTTTCCAGCTTGTGTTTAAACTATAAGTATTCTACGTGGCAACGATAAAACTTGCCTAATTTACTGCTCCGGAAAAAAGAACAAAAAAAAAGATCATTGTTTGATTATCTAACAAGGAAACTACCCTAGGTGTCCCTCTCCGATTTCAGTAATACTAAGATACGAGGTATGTTCAGAAAATAATGGGAATTTTGGTTTTTTAAAAAAAATATTTATTAATTCGTCTCCATTAATGTTTTCGCCTTCAAAGTAGTCCTCATTAGATATTATACACTTGTGCCAGTGCTTCTTCCAATCCTCAAAACACTTCTGAAACTCTATCTTTGGGATAGCCTTTAGCTCTTTGAGCGATGCGCTTCTAATGTCATCTATGTTTGTAAAACAACGGCTCTTTAAGGTTCTATTGATTTTTGGAAATAGAAAAAAGTCACACGGAGCCATGTCCGGCGAATATGGAGTCTGAGGCATCGTTATAGTATTGTTTTTGGCTAAAAATTCACGAATAAGTAATGAAGTGTGAGCAGGTGCATTATCGTGGTACAAAAGCCATGAATTGTTTTGTCATAAATTCGGGCATTTTTTCGGATTAGTTAACGCAAACGGCGTTAAACTTGTAAGTAGTACTTCTTATTGACCGTTAGACCTCGTAGCAAGAATTTACGATGCGCTATGTCATTAAAATCGAAGAACACTGTGAGCATAACCTTCACGTTCGACCGCACTTGCGAGCCTTTGTTGGTCTTGGCAATCCAGAATGTCTCTACTGGGATGATTTAGCCTTAGTTTCGACGTCATATCCGTAAACCCATGTTTCGTCACCTGTTATAATACGTTTCAGCAATTTTGCATCGTTGTTGACTTCATTTAGTGACTCCTCAGCAACTTCCATTCACCGCTGTTTTTGTTCAAAATTCAACAATCTTGAAACAAATTTTGCTGCCACGCGTTTCATACCCAAAACATTCAAAAAAATTACATGGCATAAGCCAATCGATATGCCAACATCATCAGCAACTTCTCTGATTTCTTTTACTTTTTCCACTTTTTCATCGGTTGTTGATGTGTTGGGGCATTCGGGGCGTTTGTCATCTTCGACGTCTTCACGGCCATCTTCGAAACGCTTATATCACTCGTAAACCCTAGTTTTACTCATAGCGGACTCACCATAGGCCTTTGTTAACATTTCACACTCTTTGTGTCACTTTATTTCATTTTTTACGCAAAATTTGATACAAATTCTTAGAACCATTTTTTTTAACAAACGAAAATTGTCGAGCTCATTAAAACATGTCTAACCTTAGCGGCTGCCACTGACGAAGTAAACAATGAATACAGCTGAAAATTGTATCATACTTCAGGAGTATGAGTACCAACATAACAAAAAGAAATTTTGACAATCGGACTTCCCAAACTCGCGAAATTTAAAAATTCCGGTTATTTTCTGAACACACCTTGTATATTATAGCACTTTGTAATGGGGTTTCTCTCGGAGGCACGTGCGGGGCTCTTCCACGCACGCACTCACTGCTGCAGCTGCAGCTCTCCCTTGGTGCGTTTGAGTGCCGACGAACGTTAGCCGTCGTGCAATGGCACTTACGTGCAGCGCCGATCCACTTACAACGTAGGATCCTACTTGGAACCTACTTTCTTGGTGTGTGAGGGGCCTTACGTTAAGGCCACGCTGCCGATGCTGCTTCCGCCAGGCTCGGCTACTCAGTTTGCGTGCCAACTGCAGGTTGGCACGCCCGTGGAGGCAGCGGTATTGAGGATAGGAACGTTAGAGAGGGAAAAGATAAATAACGTGCACCCGTTCTGCGCAAAAAACTTTATTTTGCTTTAATATAATAAATTAAATACAAAAAAGGATAATTTGTCGCTTACAGAGCTCTTTGCCGAGGGTCGCAAATAGATTTGCTTTACGGACAATAATTTTTCGCGGGCCACGCAGTACGCATTAGTGCCGACCACTCGCCTTGCTGTATTCACGCAGCAAGGTGTGTATACCAGTCCTAATGCTCGCGGGCTAGTTTTAGACGTGTGCGCCGGCCCTAACTTTTCGCGGGCTGGCTGACGGTTGGACGCGGTTTCTCGCGGCGAACCGTGAGACTACGCACGTGTAGTCTTGCACACGCTCAAACACACAAACATACAACTCTATATATATATATATATATATATATATGTGTAAGTAAGAGTTAACCTCTCACTCACCGCTTGCACGAATAATACATAGCAATTCGCGACCACACGCGTATAATATATCGGAAATTATTAGATAACGAAGTGGCAACTTACTCGTATCTATTTGGAGGTTCGTCCTCTTAAAAACTTTTGCTCTTGCTTAAAAATTATCGGTATAGCGGCAGGTCGTCTAGCGCATTGTGAATGCTGCTTGGTGGGCAAAAAGAGAAGAAGACTTCCCTCTTGACCGTCTCGCGTCTTGCCTCTTGCTTTTTCCCGCGTCGCGCCATCAATTTCTATGATCAATGGCGCCGCGTGTGGTCGCGCCGTGAACTCTAACTCGCTCCGCGTGGCAGGTGGCCTTACCTCGACGGGCCACCTGTCACATCCCTCTGCCAATCGCTGCTAGGCTGTGCTTAAAAGCTACTTTTACCCACCCTCCCAGGAATTAGGTAGGGATGAGGATAAATAAGCAGTGACACCCATTATTTTTTATTACAAAATACAAACTTTATTAATTCTATTTATAGGCAGGAGGTCCTGGCTCCTCATCGCCAGGGCTCCTGGACGTTGGGAGGCCCTGGCTTTTCATTGCCAGGGCTCCTTGAATTTCCAGTGCCCGTGCAAGCAGAGGCACTTCGGCTCCTCTTGACTCCCTTCTGGCCGCACATGAAGCAGCGGGGTGTTCCCCCTTTCGCGCGGCGCGCTTCCTCGAATCTATTGGCCTTTTCTGCTTCATTTTCGGCCATGATGATGCAGGCTTTCGCCGCTCGCACTCGCTTGGCGTCGCGGGCCGCCTTCTTCTCTATTTCCTACTGGAGATCCTTGATCTTCACTTCGCAGGCCCACTGGCGCCGCACTGCTACCTCCTGCTCTTGTCAAGCCTGGCGAGCGGCTGCCTCGGCCTCTTGACAGCACTCTTTCTCCTTTTTGCGAAGTGCCTCCCGTCGCTGGCGGCGCCGCTCCAGTTCAAGGTCCTCCGCCTCGAATCCTGCTCGTTACGCAAACATGATCAATGCTACATCGACGGCGTTTATCTGGCGGCGAAGGCCCTCCTCTGTCGCCTCGTGACATCGCTTCGCCCACCTGCAAAGCGCTTGAAGGTGCTCTCGCATGGCCTTGTGTGTTCTCCCGCACAAGCGCCTGGATTTCCTCCCTGTCGGCCTCCGATCTGACTGGAGTTGGCTGCGGGGCGGCACGCGGAGCCTTTCCGCGCGTGTCTTCTTTAGCTGTTTTGGCCTTGGTTTGGATGGACAGGTGAAAAGCGCGTGGAACTTCTCCACACGCGTCCTCTTTCGCTGTCTTGGCCAGCTCCTCTAAGGCCTTAGGTCCCGCGTCTGGACGGCGAAGCGGTGGCAGTAATGGTGGAGTGGAAGCACGCGGGGCCTTCCTGCGTGATTTCTCTTCATTGGGGGGATCCTCCATCTCCTCAATGGTGATGGTCGACGGTTCACCGTCAGCCTATAATCCCTCCACTGGTGCGATCATCTTTTGGATGACCCGGAGCATGCCGACGATAAACTCGTCGGCCTCACGGCTGATACCCATCGCTCTTAGTCGAGCCAAAGCCGTCACTAGCGTGTCCTTGGCCTTATCATTATCGCTCTTAGGTATCACTGTAATCAAAGGAGGGAAGGATGATTACGTGAGAGTGAAAATCACGAGTTCGCGAGCGTTTCTCGGGGCAAAGTCGGAGCGTTTTCTTCTACGCCCTTCGCCTTCCTAGTACCCGGTGGCCCTTCCGGGCCTCGCCTTACGCTCGCACCTGCCTTGGGTCGAGCCTTAGATGACGGTGGCTTCTTCACATCAACCGCGGGACGCCTTATAACACAGACCGTCTTCCGAGGCTGACCGCACTTTCTGGCCAGCGTAGCTGCCGCGCTGTCGCACTGCGAGGGTCCTCCGCTGGGGACCAGGCCTGCTTCTGGTTAGTTCGCTAGGTAGGATCCCGTCGCGTCGAGAGTACGGCTTGTCGTACTCTCGTCCTCTTCCGGTGGCGAAGGTTCGGCAGCTGCATACTTCTCGAGCTGACTGACGTGTACGGGATGAATGGTACATTCATCTCCATTTCTCAGCTCATATGTATTGCTGCCTAAGGCCTTGTTGGCCACATAAGGCCCTGCGAATTTAGGGGCTAGATAACTCGCTAACTTCTGGGCTGTGGAAAAAAAAACCATATTTTTCTTCCACACCCAATCGCCTTCCTGGAGTAAGAGCTCCCTGCGGCGCACGTCGTAGTAACGCGCCTGTCTCTCCTGCTCTCTCGTGGCGATTACAGATGCGCGCGCGTGATGCTTTTGTAGCTTCCGCACGCGCTCTACCCAGTCCAGTACTGCTTCCTTCTGCAGTACCTGAGCTGAAGCTTCACGTGACCTCCTGGCTTCGCTCTTCGGTGGGGCGGGCTGACGGCCGTAGTTGAGCATCATTGGCCTTGCTTCGACAGCGCTCTGCTCCGCTGTGTAAAAGGCAAATACGAACCACTTTATTCAGGCGTTCGTCTCAATGGTCGTGCGACTCCTCTAAGTAGGCCACGATCATGGTTTTGATCGTCCGGTTGGCCCACTTGACCGGATTTGCCTGCGGATGATAGGCCGGTGTCGTGAATAGATGGATACCATGTTTCTCTAGGTATCCATCGACGATTCGGTTCTTAAACTCCGTGACGTTCTTGATCAGGAGCACTTTCGAAGAACCAAATCAAAAAACGACTTGCTCAACAAATGAGCACGGCTTTGGCCCTTATTTTCCGCAACGGGACGCATTTGACCCACCTGGTGAATAGACCCTGGAATACAAGGATGTATTTCAAGCCTCTGCGACTGTGGACGCACGATCTTATAACGTCGGCAGTTACTTACTGCCATGGCCGCTCAATGAGCCTTCTGCCCATTAAGTCAGCCAGAGCTTCCTGCTCCACCTTGCATTGTTGGAAGACTTGGCATACGCGCACGTAGTCTGTCAGATAGTCTGCCATCATAGGCCAGTAGTACTGCCGCGTGACCCTGAAGTGCGTCTTCTCACGACCGAGATGTCCTGCCGCAGGGTCATCGTGGTACTTCTGGAGGACTTGCTTCCTTCGTTCGGCGGAGACGACGACTTCTCATGCGTCGTCGTCGTCTTCTAGGGCATCCTCGGTGTTCAGGTTAAGAACCTAATTGTACAATTGATCTCCAACCACCTTCAAGCGAGGATGCTTTAAAGGCTCCTTCTGCACCTTATTCAGTAGTCAAAGGCACCATTCATCCTTGGTACTTTCTGCCGATTTCAAGGTCGCTATGGCTGGCCCTTTTTCTTCTTCCTCAAATATCCTTGAAGGGGCATCGGGCACGTTATTGAGTGCTCCTTCCCGATGTTCGTTGGTAACGCGGTGGCCTTGAAACTCCAAAGCCCACCAAACCAGCCTTCCTGTCGTATTGTTGAGGCTACTGAGCCAAAGTAAGCTGCTATGGTCAGTTATAACCCTGATCTCATAGCCCTCCACATACGGCTTCAAATTTTCGATGGTCCAAACTACAGCAAGACACTCTCTTTTAATGACGCTGTAGTTTTTCTCAGCTGGGCTCAGGGTAGGACTTGCGTACTCTAGCTGTCGTTCTTTCCCATCGATTACCTAGAGTAACACGGCTCCGACCCCCGTGTCACTCGGGTCCGTCTGGATGATGAACTGCTTGCTGCTTCTCTTCTCATTCGTAGCGCCGTCCCTTTTTGGTCAAGCGCGTGAGCGGTTCGACGATCGTGGCCAAGTCCTGGAGGAACTTATGATGCCACAACGCTATGCCTAAGAATCTGCGCTTCTGTCGCAGATTCTTGGGTGCTGAAAAGTCGATCATTGGAGCGACTTTGGCTGGATCCCGGCGAAAGCCTTCCCGATTCACCAGCACCCTAAGGTACTTAGCCTCGTCGTGGCAGAATGCGCTCTTTTTACGGTTGATCGTCAGACCAACTGCTCAAATGCGTCGTAACACTTGCTCGAGCCACCGCAAATCTTTCTCGAACATTTCCGTGACAGTGATAACATCGTCAAGGTACGAGAACGCGAACGGCTCAAGCTCCGAGCCTATCACCATGCCGACGAGCCGCTGAAAGGTCGCACCAGCGTAGCTCAGCCCATACGGCATTTTGGCGGATTGGAAGAGTCTGAATCCGGGCACGGTAAACGCCGTGAGCGGCCTTAACTCCTCCTTTAGCCGAATTTGGTGATGAGCGCTGTAAAGGTCGAGCGTAGAGATGTACCTCACCCTCTGTAGCTTGCGCAAGATGCTATCCATCTTAGACAGTGGATAAGCATCCGGCTTTGATACTGTATTGACCTTTATGAATTTAATCCGGAATCGATAACTGCCGTTGGCCTTCTTGATCATAACGACTCGGCTCGACTAGTCGCTACGTGAAGGCTTGATGATGCCACTCTTCAACATTTCCTTCGTTTGCGCGTGCATTTCTTCCAGGATCTTCGGGGAGTACGGATAGACCCTCTGTTTTATCGGCTGAACATCGCCAACGTCAATGGCGTGCTTGATCCAATCCGTACACCCAAGGCTAGCTGGTTCCTCGACCAGCATACGATCCAGGAGCCTCTGGAGCTGCTCTTGCTCTAAGGGCTGAACGTTAGCCAGGCCTAAGGCTGACACAGCTAGACTGCCGGCAGTTTCTGGCGAAGCCAGATCCTAAGCCAGCTTCCTTCTGGCTTCTCTTAGGAGCAGCTGGTTCTTCGCTGGATCGAGGATTGCATTGAATCCCTGAATGAAGATGACACTGAGGTAATAATCTGGTGACAAACCAAGCAGAATTGCCACCAGGGTGTACCCCCTACGCACACCAGCTACCACCACCTAGCACCTTTTGGAGCACCCTGCTTCTGGTGGTCTGGTGTCGGCTTGAGAGCAAGCTCGTCGCTCATGAGCTTATTGGTGGCTCTTCGGGAATTCAGATCCCAGACTCGGAGGGGAAGGGCGTAGAGATCTCGTCTACGCTCTTTCCTGGTCGTTCCACGAGCAGTCCGGGCAGAACCTCCTGATAATATTTGGTCTGCCGTAACAGCTGAACTCCTTGTTCTGCTTCGGCTGCTTATTTAGCTCCTTCTTCTCCTTCTCTTCCCTTTTGGGGGACTAAAACTTTGGACTGCTCGGGCGGGAGCGTGACCTCGCCGGCCTCTTCGGGCTTACTTTCCTTAGCGGGCTTCTCCTTCTATCTCGGCGTTTGTTGCCCGCCATGAGGCCGTTGTGCTGCGCAAGAATCGCTAAGACCTGTGTCAGCGCCTTCGTCATCTGGTCGATCGGCGATGCCGCTCGATCGAAATTCGCAGCAGCGACCGCTACTTTGGTTGCGCCTATCTTTGCGCTGACCTTCTGCAGCGTACTTTTCGTTGAGGTCCTCGGGCGATAGGCCGCCTTTGGCACTATTGCATGATTAGGGAAAACGGGCGTTCTGTCACCTCGTTTCCTCTCAAGCGTCAACTCGGCCTTTGCCGCACGGTCTATTAGTTCATTGACCGTGCGACACCCTATGCGAGTGACTATGCGTTTGATTTGCGGAAACAGATTGTCGTGGAGACTATCCACCATCTGCTCCTTGCTCAGTGCCGGCGAGATTTATAATAGTATTTCCTCCAGAAACGTGATGTACGTGCGCGTGGGCTCATCCGCCTGCAGGAAGCGGCGGCTGGCCTCATCCTTCAGCCTCTCCTGGATGTTGGCCTTTGATCCCCAGTGCGCACGCACTGCAGGGCAGAACGCCTCCCACGTCTGTCATTTATGCTTGTGGCCTACGTACCATATTTTCGCGATGCCACCAGGCAGTGCGGACAGTGACGCCAGGATCTCTAAGTTACTGAGCCCCGCTGCGTTTTTCGCCTCTTCGACCTTGTGGGAGAACGCATCAATATTGTCGGTCGGCTTCCCCCGGAACGAGATGTTCCACCGACCGACTATCCTTCCAATATCGCGTGTGCTCGCCGTCCTGGTGTTGCACCAAGCGCTATTGCTCTGCATGTCAGTGCTACATTCTCCCCTCATCCAGGGACCATTAGGACCGGATTTTGGGAATGGCAGGTCTGCAGCAGTCCCTTCTGTATCGTCGCTTTATTTGGGACTGCTGTGGGTGGACACGTAGTTACATGTGAACGTGTCCTGAAAGTTTACTTGGCTCGACACCTTGTTTTTGCGCCGAGCCTGTGCCGAGAGAGCCGGTCCCTCCGTCTCTTGCTGCTGAGGATTCGTAGGGTCTGGCGTGCCCTCTATGCGCGCAGACGACGCACTTGGCCTCGGATTTGTGACCTCTCTCTGGGCTCGCAAATCCATAATTTCTTTCTGCATTTCGTCGATAAACGTGACCATTGCTTGTATGGCTCGTGTCAGACTCTCGTTGCGCTCCTGCATCGAGAGCTCTCTTTTTGTGGGTGGCGGATCTTCTGTGTACGGCACCACCTCTTCATGACCCTCGTTAGGGACGGGCGTTTCACCCTATCCTTTAACAAGATGGTCAGCGGATGCAATTCTTCCCTATTGTAATTCGTTGACTGCGCCGTTGTGCTTGCCCTCTCCTGGCAAGCACGAATCACGAAGCTCCGCCTGGCTTCGGCTCTCGCTGCATGGCTGCCTCATATGCTTCTACAGCCTCTTCCTGGAAATCGGCTCGCGTATAATTTCATAGCAGCCAATTGCTAATTCTGGCCAGCTTGACCATTCTCGGTCCATCTAGCCTTAACATTAGGACGTGGAGGGTTTCCTCTACCTCCTCGCCCCCATGGCAAAGGGCCACTGATGAACTTCAAAGACCTATTCTGTTGCCATTTTCTTCCGTATTATCTGTCTTTTTTGAACGCACGCATAATGTTTATACGCTAGTTTTACAGCTGCGATACTGTAGGTACCACAATGCAAATAGTATATACTAAATAAATAAATAATTAAATGAATAAATTGATCAATACATATACGGTTTTGTAAAAGGGACTTACCTCGTCCTTCTACCCACGGTATCACAACTCGAACTGGCATGGCTGTAGGGGGGAACAGTTCTCCCTAACTTTATGTTTGCTTGAGCCTTAGTGCTACAAGCAAACCACATCAACAAAACAAGAAACGGAAAAAATGAAGGAGAAGAAAAAGTTTCTAGCCTTCTGACCTTTTTTACTTTTTAACTTTATTCCCGTCCCTTTTTCCACGCCAAAGGAACTTATATTTTGCGCTTATAACGCCTACGCACGCTTGTGTGTGTGCGCCTTTTCTAAATCCTCTGGGCATGCTTTCGGCCACTATTCCCTTCCTGCGCACGTTTTCGGCCTCTATTCTCTTGATGCGAACGCTCTATGCTGTTGCGAGTTCCAGTACTTTCTACAAACGTCTAGGGCACGAGTTGTAACGGGGTTTCTCACGGAGGCACGTGCGAAGCTCTTCCACGCACGTACTCACTGATGAGGCCGCAGCTCTCCCTCGGTGTAACCTTGAGTGCCGACGGACGTGAGCTCTCGTGCAATGGCACTCTCGTGCAGTACCGATAAACTTACAACGTAGGATCCTCCTTGGATCCAACTTTCTTGGTGTGTAAGGGGCCTAACTTTAAGGTCCCGCTGCCGTTGCTGCTTTTACCGAACTCGGCTACTCAGTTTGCGTGCTAACTACAAATTGGCACGCCTGCAGAGGCGGTAGTATTCAGGATAAAAACGCTAAAATAAGAAAGAATTAATAACGAGCACCATTTCTGCGCAAACAACTTTATTTCTGCTTTAATATGGAAAACTAGATACAAAAAATAATAATTTGTCGCTTATGCCCTATCGTGAGACTAAGCACGTAAAGTATCGAGCACGCACGCATGTGTGTGTGTGTGTGTGTATATGTGTGTGAGTGTGTGTGTGTAAGTGTGTGTGTGTGTGTGTGTGTTTGTGAGTGCATGAGAGTGCGTGAGTATGCTTGAGTGTGTGTTAGTGTGTGTAAGTATGTGTGAGTGTGTGTGTGTGTGTGAGTGTGTGTGAGTGTGTGTGAGTGTGTGTGAGTGAGTGTGTGTGTGAGTGAGAGAGTGAGTGTGTGTGTGTGTGTGTGTGTGTGTGTGTGTGTGTGTGTGTGTGTGTGTGTGCGTGCGTGCGTGCGTGCGTGTGTGTAAGTTAGTGTGCGTATGTATGTGTGAGTCAGTGTGAGTGTGTGTGACTGTGTGAGTGTGGGTGAGTAAGTGTAAGTGTGTGTGTGTGTGTGTGTGTGAGAGAGAGTGTGTGTGTGAGTGTGTGCGAGTGTGTGTGTGTGTGTAAGTGTGTGTGAGTATGTGTGAGTGTGTGCGAGTGTGGGTAAGTAAGTGTGAGTGTGTGTGTGTGTGTATGTGTGAGAGAGAGTGTGTGTGTGTGTGTTTTTTTTTTTTTTTTCCTTTCTACGGGGGTCCAGGAGGAAACTTGCTGACAAGTACTCAGGAGGGTCCGCACTCCTGAGTTATACGGGGTTCTTTGTACCCGCCAAAACCCCCTGCCCCATGCGCCTTCAACCATATATCCCCTGCGACACTCTTCGTAAATACTACTTCGCAGGGGTGGTCAATGCAGAATTACTGCTCTTCTGTGTCGCTTCTATTCATCATAGGTACTGCGGAGGCTTTTGAGGATCTCCTCCGCAAACTCGGCTATCCTGCTCCATGCTTTTGCGTCCTTCAGCATACACTCTACTATGTTATTCGGACTGATGTTAATGCCCAGATCTTCTTCTAGTCTCACTCGTTTCCTCTGATGGTGTGGGCAGTTGAAGAAGACGTGTTTTGCGTCTTCTTTAAGGTTATGGCAGTGGTGGCAGTTCGGAGTGTCAGATCTCCTGAATCTGTGCAGGTATGCCCGGAAGCATCCATGCCCAGTAAGGAGTTGGGTGATGTAGTACCCGACCTCTCCGTGCGCGCGATTTACCCATGCGGTGATGTTTGGGATCAAGTGGTGTGTCCAAGTCCCTTTGGTGGAGGCATCCCACCTCTGTTGCCATTGCTGTAGGCTTTCCGTTCTCTCTTCTTTGAGTGCAATACTTTTTTCCTGCTCCTTCTTCTTCTGATGCTGACGTTCCCGCTCTGATGCGATGATGTCTATTGGGATCACTGATGCAACCACAGTGACCGCATCGTACGAGACGGTGCGATATGCGCACGCTACTCTTATCGCTGTTAACCGCTTGGTTGATGTCATTTCCCTGCGGTATAATGACAATTCGAGCGTCTTTGCCCAAATTGGTGCCGTGTACAGCAAAACGGAGGAAGCAACTGTTGCCAATAGCCTCCTTTTGGTTTGTCTGGGTCCTCCGATGTTCGGCATGATTCTCGCCAGAGCTCCTTGTACCGCTGCAGCTTTCTTGTTGGCTGCGGTGATATGCATCTGGAAGTTGAGTCTTGCGTCAAGAATCACTCCAAGGTACCATATGGACGGTTGCGACTGGATGTCGTGGTCACCGACCGTAAGGGTGATAGTCTCTAGTTTTTTGCGGCTGCTCACGAGGAGCGCTTCTGCCTTGTATTCCGCAAGACTCAGGTCCATTGTGCGCATCCACTGTACAATGTTCTTCAGGCCTCTAGTGAATGAGGCCTCTAATTCCTCCAGATGTTTGGCCACGATAACCATGGCCACGTCATCCGCGAATGTTACTAGTGTCACGTCCCTTGGCATGTCTAGTTGGAGCAGGCCGTTGTACATGACGTTCCACAAGAGTGGGCCCAGGGCTTAGCCTTGTGCTACCTCACCTGTCACCTTGTACTTCACTGGTCCTTCCTCTGTCTGGTACAGCAGTGTCCGGTCTTTGAAGTAAGCCGCTACCATCCTCTGTAGGTACTTCGGCACTCCCATGGTGTCAAGCGCCTCGAGTATTCGATTCCAGCGGGCCGAATTGAAGGCGTTTTTGATGTCTAGGGTGACGATTAGGCAATACATTTTGGAGCCTCGCCTTTATCTTTTTCCTGAGATGGCTTCTGTTGCTATTTTCGTGACGAGTTCCACCGCATCTAGGGTTGACCTACCCTTTCTGAATCCGAATTGGTATTCGAAAAGCTTAAGTTCCATGTATTCGTCTAATCGGTCAGCCAGGATCCTCTCCAGGTTCTTTCCACCTGAGTCGAGCATGCAGAGTGGACGATGGGCTGTCAGGTCGTCCGGTGGTTTCTTCCCTTTCGGGAGAAGTACCAGTCTTTGCTGCTTCTAGGGGGTCGGAAACACTCCTTGTCTTAGGCAGGCATTGTACATGATCACAAACATATCAGGCCTGGAGGCAATTGCACTCTTTAATGCGATGTTCGGTATGCCATCCGGTCTTGGTACTTTTCCATTCTGGAGTCTCGTGGAGGCTCGCATGAGCTCCGTTACGGTAATGTCCGGGATCTCCTCGTCTTCAATTTGCCATATGGTGTCCGCGAGTTCTGGCTTTTTAGGGAACAGATGCTCCACTATCCGCCGAAGCATTTTGGGACAGGTTGTTGTTGTCATGGGTAGACTTTTGAGCCTATGCATCACCGTTTTGTACGGTCTGCCCCATGGGTCTCGATCCACTTCAGCGCAGAGTTCTCTCCAGCATTCTCTCTTACTGGTGTTTATGGCGATTCTAAGCTGTCGTCTTTTCTCCTCGTAGATGAGTCTGAGCTCTTCTGTCACCTCTCTGTCACGCCTTTGGGCTCGCTGGTGAAGCTTCCTTGCCTTAAGGCATTTCCGGCGATGTTTAGCGATTGTCGGATTCCACCAGTGCATTGATGGTCGGCCATTATTAGGGCGTCTTCTCGGCATGGACGCATCGCATGCTAGGACCGTAATCGCCATCACCTCTTTGGCGACGTCCTTCGCGGATGATGATGTAGGTATTGGTGAATGGCGCATCATCGCCGTAAGTGTTCCTGGATCGAACTGCTTCGTATTCCAGCTGACTATCTGTCCTCTGTCATTAGGCTGGCGCCACCCACGTCTGTTGACCATCTTGATTTCCCAGAAGACGGCTTGGTGGTCGCTGTTGGTGAACTCTTTATCGACTCTCTAATAACAGCCACTCTTTGCTAGGGTGGGACTGACGAATGTCAAGTCAATGATCGAGCTGGCCGTTCTTTTGCGGAATGTGCTCGTATCTCCCGTATTCAATAGGACCAGTTCTACTGCGGAGAAGGCCTCTAGCAATGTCTGTCCTCTTGTGTTCGTGTCCCGACTGCCCCACTCAAC